>CM060840.1:92350000-92425000 GCA_030762175.1 Metallyticus violacea | reverse complement strand
ATAAATCAAATTAATCAAACAATCTTTAGAGAATAAAGTATGCAGTTAATGAACAAGATGTACTATTTTGATAAAATCACGTCATGATATCAGGGATATTAAGGAATATAAGCTGTTCAATAACAGCAAAAGTATATAGCAATAGCTTAATTCTCTTTCGGTATATCTCAACGACGAATAAATTAATATTATGATTTAACGATTATAACCAATATTATTTTATTTAATATATCTCCGAAAGCTTTAAGTTAGACCCGTCAGGACATGTCTTATTTTTAAAATACTGTAAACATAATCTTTATCTCCCTCTTAATCCCTTTGTGCCCTCTTTCAGTGTACCAATGCATGGAACAGCTAACAGGCTGTTTGGTTTAAGTTGAAACATGATTTCTACCTGAGCTGTTTAGGAGGAGGGTGCGCTAATGACGGCTATAGGGACTGAGAAGCACTGCCACATTCATCTTGCACTGCATAGTCTCTCAGTGGCAAAGTATTTTTAATGCAGTTGTGACCAGTTACACTCTTTGGCAGTGAAATATGTGATATGTTTAGCCATTCTTATTTCGCTGGCTTTTGTATTGTTACAAGCGGGTGTTGATAAACGAGAAAACCCCGTGCAATCAAATGCAAGAGAAATTGTGTGTAGGGTGCGCATGTTCTTTAATGTGTTTGAGATTAGGCAGTTAAGAGTTGCCTGCTACTGTGCGGACTATAATGCTATCTCTTTCTACTCTCTATGTTTCAACTAAAAGTAACTATACTTATGAGCATAATTAACAACTTCAGAAGCTTGAGCGGCATGCCTACCTTACCGAGAATAACGTGCCGGACGAAGTTCAAGTATGACTAGTAAAATCGGAAGTCACAGAGCTGACACGATCGGAATCATTCTATCCTCGTGGAGAATTGTCCTTGATAAAGAGATTTATAAACAGACTATTGTTTACGCAGAAATTTCGTATAGCAATGAGGTAAGCACCAGTATTTGTATGAAACTTACAGGCGAAAAAACTTGTTAGCAGTTCCTGGGTTCCAATCTCTTGGGGTTGGTCTAGGATGAGATTTTTCGTGGGTTCCTCTGGTAACTTAGGTCAGTATTGAGATGGGATTTTCTTTCTACGAATTTTACGCGCCTCAACTGACATCGTTTCATTCCGTTGGTTTTGTTACAGGTGGGTCATGCGAGATGGCTGGTCTGCGGTGTAGCGGTAACTTGCGCTGTAGAAAGGTTGGCCTGTCCTCCGCTGTGAAAGCGACCCCTCTACTGGACTGGAATTCCTTGGAGAAAGGACCCCGTCGGCGTTGACTTGCTCGAACTAGAAACAATGTTACGGACTCTTCTATGTGCATATTCCATCGCCCCGGGATCCCGGAAGTCCGCTGCCCTTCTCACCTCATTCCTTCCTTTCGGGAGAGCCTGCTAATGCAATTCAATAAAATGAACGATAAGGAAACAGTAGCAAAGAGTTCTTTTGTGTTATATTCTCATCCAATAGTAAAAATATAGCTGAAATTATTACACAACTAAAACAAAGTATGTGTTACCTTTGATGAACAAGCGCTTTCTGAGTGTTTTAGAGGATCACCCCATACGAAAACGGGATTGCATGTTTGCACTTTTGCAGTTCCACAACAACAAGGTTAAGTAAATGTTTTAGAAACTATTATTTCCTACTCTTCATGTACATTCTAAGATATTCCCTAGGTAAAATGTTATCAAATTTATGTCGCAGTTTGTGTATAAACACAGCTCTGTTATGAGAGTCTTTAAAGTTAGTTCCATTTCGCTATTTAATATATCCTAAACAGTTTTGTCATTTAAATTTGTGCTTATGTTATGGCCGAGCTAATGTAAGCATAATTGAAGTGTATTTTCTGAGGATAGTAAAATGAATTAGCAATTTATTCCTTATTACAACAGAAAAAGTAATAAAATCTACTTGTAGGAGCTTTGAACTTACGTACAGGGAAAGAATCGGTGTCAAAAATGTCAGGCACAATGATTAAGAAAGTTTTTGCAATAAAGGCTAATTGAATTTTACTGTCTTTATTGACTTCAGAATTAGTATTACATTTTCATGCTATATACGATATAGCATTTCCGATATTCAAAATATATATAGCATGATAATCACTTATAAGAAAGCAATATTTCAGGTTAAAAATTATAAACAAACAAAAGCATAGGGATATCAACATCGTTTACAAGGAATTCATAAATCATGAAAGATAAAATAAATTATTCAAGTTCAAAATAAAACTTTATTTCAACAGAGAAAGATAAAGTAAACAGGAAAGTTGATGAAAACGAGACTTATAATGCTATGGACTGATAAAATAAACAAAGGGGAACCGGGTAAAATCGGAGGAACGATAATGAGAGTTGATAACAGGAAGGTCTAATGAAAGCGGATGGGATATAACACAGTTATCACCGCCATGGGTGCTCGAGGTCGTAAAGACACGGAGGTCTGACTTTCGAATCCCACCAGCACCGTCTCCCTGATTGAGATTTTTCCAGGTTTTCTTCAGTCCTCGTAAATGGAAAATACCGGGGAGGTACCCTAAACTTAGGCCTAGAACGCTTTCTTCCTTATCTCATGTATCCATTCTCATGTATCTTCAGTGTCCACCTGTGGTGTCTCAGCAGTAAAACCGGGCGTTAAACACTATTAAATAATAATAATAATAATAATAATAATAATAATAATAATAACGTAGCTATAAATGCTGAGCAAATAAACTATCCATTTAAAGTTTTCATGAACGCCCACTATTTTCTTTGACATACCGAGACTAAATGCTTTTCTTACAGATTGAAGAATGAATAAAGTTGCTGCAATTTCAACGAAAGAAACTAATCAAAACCGGCACATCATATAGGAATAAGGTTACTCTAGGCACTGTGTAAAATCTATGCAAAGACGATAAGTGATACATAAACAAAAACGTAACGCTCTGTTAAAACAGATTGACTTTAAGAGAATGGGAGAAGCTGCACAGATAAAATATTAACAGCTATTAATTAATTCTAAAACACAAGTTCTATTTGTTGATTACAATATAAATATTCTTATCGAATATTTTAAGAAAAATAAAACGACTGCCAATAGAAGTGTTTTTTAAGATGTAAGAAGCAACAAAGTTTAAGAAAAATCAGCAAGAGACAATGGCAAACAGAGGAGGAGATAGAAAAAGGTGTCATTTATCAACTGCGGCAACAGAAAATAATACATTATTTAAATGAATGAATGAATGAACGAATGGTGTTTAACGCCCGTTTTTACTACAGAGGTACCACAGGCGATGGACACTGACGATACATGAGATGAAATGATATATTGGGAAAGGATTTTTTAAAGAAGGAAACGAACGTTCCAGGCCTAAGTTTAGGGTACCTCCCCGGCATTTGCCATTTATGAGGACTGAGGAAAACCTGGAAAAATCTCAGTCAGGAAGGACGGTCCTGGCGGGATTGGAACCTCAGATCCCCCGCTCACGAGTCCACGCCTTAACGACCTCGGCCACCCGTGGCGGTATATATTCTTTGAAAGTAATGATAAAAAGTGTTAATTGCTTCATTTCAGAAGGAAAATAAATAGTAAATATGACATTAGAACCCCACTATGCATTAGAAAATAAAATCCTAGAACAAGTATCAAAATGTAACTTATACTAATGCAAAATTCTATATGCTAATGAAATCAGCCTTAATTCAAAATTAGCAACCTCAGTTATACAACAGGAGCATCAAGACACAGACTAGAAATCAAAAGAAGGCCAGATTCAATAAGCAAGTTATACAATACCGTGTCAATTTTTACTGTTATCTATGGATCAGAAATATTAGATTTACTAAAGGATACCAAACTTTCAAGACACATTCCTCACACGTAGAAGAAGAAAATATGTTATATGGACATGGGTCCGGAAAGGCTTTATTTCCATGTTAGAACATTAATCATGGAAAACACACAGGACGTTAACACCAGCATACCAGTGAAGCTCTTTCTTAATGAAATGTTAAAAATATTCTCCTTGATCAACCCGCTGTTGTATTGAATCCGGGATGCGCTGATGTATCCCTGGAGAATTGCGTATTGTTTCGCAGCCTTCCACAATACGGGCACCAACACTCCCTGTATCTCTTACCAGGATTCGATACACAAGAGCTTTCAAATGCCCCCACAAATAAACATGCCCGTAAACGATGGACGAAAATCTCTAGCAGCAAGAGTTGTACTACTGCACATGCGTGGCCGCTTGTAATGTATTTTTTTTTTTTTTTTTTGGTTAATAATAATGTAATCTATGCGGTGTCCTCCGTAGCAGTTAAATATAAATCCCAGGGTGTTAGTGTGTATAAAGTTCTAAGTAATAAGCAACTCTCATGGGTCCGAATGGGTTTAATTAAAAAAAAAAGGAAGGTTTAGTATTGTAGGAAACATAACTTAATATTGTATTGGACATATAAATTATTTTTAATGTTGTGTTTGTTTTTGTTTGGATCAAAGCCCGGTCCCCTGGATATTCCAGTAGGTAGCTACTGATGAACCGGGGACTGGGGGGCTGAGCCAATCAAACGGAAATAAATTTTGATTGGAGTTAGTGCCTTCTGGAACTGCCGAAGGCATTGTTTCTAATTGTTATATTTTAAATTGTTTTTATTTGCCTTTTTTTGTAAAACTTTTTTTGAATATTGATGCATGAGAAATAAATACCACATATACTAAAATTACAAACAAAAATAAAATTATGAGTTGAATATAGATTGATAGGGCATTGTTAAGAGGGTAAATTATTATAACAGTGGTAAATCTGCTCTTATTCGAATTCGTAATTAAGTCATACACACACATACATTAACCCTAACACTAACCTCGAATAAATCCTAGAAACCGGTGGAACCAGTGATTTGATGCGGCTCGCTACAGCCTAACGACCTACGATCGCCTCATTTTCGCAAATATAAATTATGGGGGCGTGTAAATCATTATAATGATAGCAAATCTCTTTTGATTGCAGGAATAAAAAATCATAAACTTCAATTTACACGGCATTCTGTGCTTGGTAATAAATTACTGCATAAATCAATGTAATTGTGCCAAATCTCCTTTAACTCAGAAAAAAGCATGTGGCGAGGATTCAAAGGCATTATCTTTATAACTATAGCATGACACTCTAGCCGTCTTAGCTATCATGCCGTTGCTTTTGGAAGCCATATTATCCATCAGTTGCTATCATCGGCTCTCTCCGCTGCCGCTCGGTGTGCAGCCGGTACCCAGTAGCAAGAGCTGCACTGGTGATTTCCGTCCTGCATGTATGGATAATTCACAAATAGTAATGGAGTCGCGTGTTAATTACAACTTAACCACATGTAACCAAAGTGCTTTTGAACATTTCATGTAAGAAAGAGTTTCATTGATATGATGGTACGCTCTGTTCTTGTATGTTTCCATTATTAATGTACTATACACAGTTGAAGAATGTCGGTCCTGGTGGTGTAGTGGTTACCATACTTGCCTCCTAAACCCAAGAACGCGGGTCCGAACCCGGCCAGGACCGATGAATTTTTTCGGGGCGTAAAAATCCTAAGTATGGCTTCCTTCGGAAGGGAAGTAAAGCCGTGGGTCCCGTGTCGTACATTTACGGCACGAAAAAGAACCTCAAGCCTGAAAGAGAGGCCTCTGAGTAAAATTTGTCGACCGTTTAAAGCCCTGAGTTGAATGGGACTCTGATGACCTGAGCTGTTAAAGAGCGTCCATAAATAAATCATTCAAAAAAAATTCAGTTGAAGAACGAGTTCTAACATGGAAATAAATCGTTTCCAGACTCATGTTCATAAAATATTTTATTCTTCTAAATGTGAGGTACGTGTCCTGAAAATTTGGCTGTACCTTTTAATACCATTAATCTACAATTTGAAGAATTTCCACAAGAAATAAGAAATGCAGAAGAATAGTAAAAGATGGCCCCCATTTGCGATCGGCACGTAAGAATAATCTTAGATTCTATAGGAATTTTGGTTTCTTCTTCTTTCAATTTCTGTTTATCTCTTAAGTAACACATATTTTACTTGTTTGCTTTTACTTATCAATGTATGTATTAGTATTTGGTGTTCAAACATCTTGACCACTGAGAACCATAACAATAATAAATATCAGAATATAATTTTGGTGTTAAGGCTGTGACAGCAATGAAATATAAAATACAAAATAAGCCATACTTGGTAATTCTCAAGCTGAATAAAGTTTTGCGGTGAAAGTAAAACTGCAGAAGCTTGGTGGCCGGTAATAACCTGCCAAATGTAGTCCACACTGTGCAGCGGAAAGAGAGAGAGATGTTTTGTGACCTCGACTGCACAGAAAGGGAGAAAGGGTGAAGATGAAACGAACCGTAGATTTATATCGTCTCGTTTATTTTAAAACCGGAAGGGCATGATGGGAAATTCGGACGTAGAAATGGGAGTCGGGTAGGATTTTGTTCGTACAGTCCAGTATCGGTGAAATAGGTATTCCTACTGCTTAGGAAAATAATCACGTACATGACATTGCGTGCTAACATCAGTTTCTGTCTGCGACCCGTTTAAAGTGTTCCGCCACGTAAATCTTCTCTTTGCACACCATCCTTCCTTTGCAACAAGTACACGTTGGCTTTATTTTCAGCATTCTGGGAAAATTATATTCACATAATTTTCATAGCCAATGTAAGCCTAAGGAATTGCACAACGCAGAATTCCCCTAAATAAAGTTTACATAAAATAAAACATATTTTCTTTAATAATAGCTATTATTTGTCATGATAGCCATAATTTCAAATTCATTACAAACACATTACCGTTTTTACATGAAACAGGAGGTTCGTCACAGCATTTTACTGGTAACAGAATTTATATTTCCTTTAGAGAGCGGCTTAAAAGGAGACATTAAACAATATACATATTCGTTCATGCAACCATACCTGCCTCGTAAACCCAAGGTCGTGGGTTCAAATCCGGCCAGGATCGATGGATTTTTAGGCATAAAAAGCCAAAGTATGGCTTCCTTCGCAAGGGAAGTAAAGCCGTGGGTCCCGTGTCGTACATTTACGGTACGATAAAGAGCCTCAAGCCTGAAAGAGAGGCCTCTGAGCAAAATTTGTTTGTCGTTTCATGCCCTGATTTGAATGGGACGCTGATGACCTGAGATGTTAAACAGCGTGCGTAAACAAAACCAATTAACAATTGTTCATGCGCTTGAAAATACGGGGGAGTTTAAAATATCTGCGGGAAATTTCCGAAGCGCTAAACAAAATTATATTACTGAATGGATATCGTTTAAACCCGAACTGTAACGTGCAAGTAAAGAATGTAATTAGAACAATGGCACTGGCATAAAATGGGCTGTGAATAATGGGACTGCATTTCAAACACTTATATTATAACATACTGAACGATATAACAAAATAAATAGCTTAAATTGTAAATGTGAGGCGGGGGAGGGGAAGGAGGGAGAAGTAGAAGGGGAACAGTAACCCTTCATTCCATTACTCTAATGAATGTAGCCAAAACACGTAGCTGATAATCATGAATTGAGGAATGGCTTTTGGCATTGTCACGTAAGTCCGCGTGCCTTATGAGAATCACATGGATTTTGTACACACTTTTTCATTTATGCCGACACATAGAAAAGCCTTGATATTATCAAGTCGATCTGGCGGTCTAGTGGTAACCATACTTGTCTATTATTATTATTATTATTATTATTATTATTATTATTATATACCTGAAAGTTTCATATTTCTATCATATAAAATACAAAGCCCATATTTTATGATAATGAAAGTATGAATGTATCAAACAAATACACTTGAATTTCCTTTTTCGATTTGGGAAGTTCAGTAAAAACTATTTTATATATTGAGGTAATATGTTTCTTTAGGTTGCAGAACTTTGGGATTTTGCACATCGAGAAAAAATATTTTAAAAAGTGACGCTGACAGAGTCGAACTGAAACTAGTTCCAAACTTTCTTCATATTATTTACAAATGTACTATCTTCTACCACTTCAAAATAACGACTGATTTGAAAATAACAACTTGATAGTAATGTAAAATCAGGTTTCATTCTAAAAGGCTGAAATATGGTATTTACTTATGATTAGATACAAAAAATGTATTTTATTATTCTTCATACTTCAGAACTGAGGGTTTTTGGGATTGGGGGTAGGGAGCGTGTTTCTTTCTATATCCACGAAAAGGGCTAGAAATTAAGGCAACATTATTTTCTAAATTTTATTAATTTCAACTTATAATTAAACATGATTCTTCTACCCTGGACATCAGAATATAGTTGAGACATACGCAACCAATTTCTCGGTACCTGTCAATCTACTTGCTATTTAGAATGGCTACCTGCTATCTTCAATATGACCCCAAAAGCAAATTTGAAATAAAAATGTCCACTGTTTTTAAAACAATAATTTTCAAAATTTATTTATCCCCTAACCCAACTGTAAATAATGATGTTCTATTAATTTTATGTTTTAAACACATTAAAACGACTGAATATCTGGTAGGAGGTGGTGGTAAATATATAAATCTACCACAGGGAACCATTTGAAGTAATTTAAGTACTTGGGATCCAGTTGGGGAGCTGTGAAGCTATGTGGGCTACAGAAACTTAAATGCTAGAAGGGCGATTAAGATGTTAAAAGCTGTTCTTTAGAGTCATATGCAAGGAAACAAAGAAACCTTCGTACATTAGTAGAGAGAGTGTATTAATTTACGGGGCAGAAGGTTGGAATTTGACTGAACGTCAAAAAGGAAAACTTCAGGCAGTGGGGAAGCCAGGGTTTCCAGATTGGAAAGGAAAAGAAATGAAGAGGTTATCCAGGTTATGGACATGGAGCAATCAGTTGCAGAAAGAATCCGGAAGCAGGGTCACGTTAGGGCGATTTATGATTAAGTACATTTTCCTTTTTACATTCAGATACAATTTCCAACTTTGGATGTAGTCGATCCTGGTGGTGTTGTGGTTACCATACTTGCCTCCTAAACCCAGATCGCGGGTTCGAACCCGGCTAGGATCGATGGATTTTTTCGGGCGTAAAAATCCTAAGTATGGCTTCCTTCGGAAGGGAAGTAAAGCCGTGGGTCCCGTGTCTTAAATTTACGGCACGAAAAAGAACCTCAAGCCTGAAAGAGAGGCCTCTGAGCAAAATTTGTCGGCCGTTTCACGCCGTGAGTTGAATGGGACGCTGATGACCTGAGATGTTAAAGAGCGTCCATAAATAAATCAATCAAAAAAAAAAAAAAAGGTTTGGATGCCAACTTAGACGAAAGCATAACTTGCTTATATTTCTTCCTCTCTAGTACCGTTTCCCAATTAAAGATATAAGGTAAATTTAGAGTGCAGAACATCGCCTGTATTAGACAATGAGGAAGAGCTAAATGCAAAAATAAGCATAACAAAACCAAAGAAAATTCCAGTTAAGTAAAGAGCGGCAAATTGACGTGGATATGTTTTTTTAGAAAGAAGAAGCCCCAGTACTGCACGACGCTGTCTTCTTTTCTCTAACTTGAAGACTGTTTAAAAGAAGAAATGATAAGGGGCACACGCAAGAAAGCTTACTATGCGTATATATATAGCAAGTCATATTTCTCTGCTCTAGTCGGACTATATTACCTTCTTTCATATTCCACCCTCTTCGTGAACATATGCGCAGAACCATCTTCTTTCATTACAAAAGGGGTCTTCATTTCTGCCTTAACGAGGGAACATTTCTACCCGTCGGGTCTTTTCCTACTTATTTTAAATTAAAAAGAAAGTATTTGATACACGCATATGAGCCATTATAAAAAACAAAACGATATTTCGAAGCATACAATGCAATAATATATGTGCATGAAATATCTTTTAACAGGAATGATGTGCTCTTTTCATATTTACCTCTGTTAACGTGTACAGATATTGAACATCACATTTAGCTAGTCATCATTTTTTGGAAGCACATGGTTATACGATTATTATTGTATTAAGATGTTTATTGAAAGTAATATCTCTAAAATATTTTTAAAAACGCTACAAATTATGATTTTGTAAATAAAAACAATTTCAATAGCAAGTAGCATCATTACATTATTAATTTCATTTAATATAATGCACAACAAAGGATATAATTTTTTCAAGCGTGAATAGAACATCAGTTGGAAAGGAAGAAGTCTTGTTTTTCCTTTCTTTCTGTTATTAAATGCAAATGGGATTCCAAAAGTTAAACATATAATATCTAAAACACCAATGAATGTAATTTAGCTAAATTATGTGTTTTATAAATTAAAGTTAGCTTTACCTACCAAATGGTGAAGTGGTTTATCGGTGACGCAAGGTTGGTCGCCAATTATGAAATGATTTAGTTGCTAACCACCATATTTTGTAGCGGCGCATGGTTACATGACTAATAATCGCTTTGGTGTTGTTGCCTAAGCTTCATGTCGGTCCTTGTGGTGTAGTGGTTACCATACTTGCCTCCTAAACTCAAGATCGCGGGTTCGAACCCGGCCAGGCGTAAAAACCCTACGTATGGTTTCCTTCGGAAGGGAAGTAAAGCTGTGGGTCCCGTGTCGTACATTTACGGCACAATAAAGAACCTCAAGCCTGAAAGAAGAGGCCTCTGAGCAAAATTTGTCGGCCGTTTTACGCCCTGAGTTGAATGGGACGCTGATGACCTGAGCTGTTAAAGAGCGCCAATAAATTAATCAAAAAAAATCCTAAGCTTCATGATAAACATCTCAGCGTTTTATTGCGCTATTTCGTGACTCGTGCTCAACAGGACTGGGAAAGGATATCAACTGTGTTAATAATCGCGCGATGAGTAGATCTGAATATGTATGTGTAATTTGTAATATACAATATATGATGATTTGGCTTATAACATATGCATTACATTTATATTTCAGTATGGATGGGCCGTGGAAACTATTTCAGAGGCTTGTACTATGAGCTACTGTGAATCATCTTCTAGCACGCACGCAACGGCCAACACGTCGGCTGGTCGGCCGTTTACTGAAAAAGTTATCAATCCGATGGCGGACGATTGAATTGAATGCCCGCTACATGTTTGAGCACATTTTGTGTGGTTGTACTACTACAAGTTGAACAATCAAGATTTAAATCTTTAAGGTTTTTATACTAAAAATATATTTATTAAAGAAATGTTAATTAAGACGTTCAATACTTTAACAAATAATTTCCCCGATTGCGCAAAAGATATCCAGGTGATGGTAGATGGAGTATTTTCAAATATTTGCACGGATAAAGGTCCCTAAACGACCTTGAGGTAAGAGGGGGCATTGTTCGATCCTTGTAAGATAAGCCCAGTTCTTAGGAATATTGTAGGGAATATCTGCAAACACATGGACAATATTAGGTAAAAGAGGATATTACAGTGCATAATGCCACAACTAACCGTTTTAGAAAGTATCGACTTTACAAAAGCCTTATCTGGTGTCATACCTTATCTCTGTTAAGTAAATAACTGCAGGTGTAACTTTCGCTCCGCTGTGTTGAGTTGTTCAGCTATAGTTGCATAAAGAAGGCTATGTGTAGAAGATTGTGACTTGTTCAAAATAGAATATCGAGCGGTAATTAAGTTCTTCAAAAAAGAATGACTTAAACTAAATGAAATTAAACAGCGATTGGACGGTGTATATGCGGAAGCATTTCCCTCATATTCTACAGTTAAAGAATGGGTCAACTTTTATCGTATGGGTCCAGAAAGTATTGAAGACGAAAAGCGTGCAAGTTGGCCCTTAGAGGTGCTCACTCCTGAAAACATCGCTCTTGTGCAAGGAGAAATTATGGAAGACCGACAGCTCAAAAGTTACAAAATTAGCAGCATTGTTGGGCCTTTCTAAAACATAACATTCCAGTTAATCATACACATTTAAATATGAATAAGATTAGCGCAAAATGGGTGCCTAGACTTCTTTCCTCGGTCAAAAAGCAGCAACGAGTCATCTGTTGTAAGGCATTTTTGGAGCTCTGCCGTGCCGTGGCAACGAGAGAGAAGTTCTGCAAACAATTGTTACACAAGATGAAACTATGATCCTCTACTATAATCCCTTATCCAAAAGAGAATCAATGGAGTGGCGTAAACCTGGCGAAGCACCGCCTCTAAAGGCCAAGGTCACTCAGTCAACCAAGAAGATCAGGGCCACAATCTTTTGGGACTGTGAAGGAATACTCTTCATTGACTTCAAGCAGAGGAACACCACAGTAAATGGGGAGTACTATGCTGGCCTACTGCACGCTACGTACTTCCATCAAAGAGAAAAGGCGAGGAAAGCTGAGTGGTCCTGTGCGCCTTCTTCACAACAACGCGTCTGTGCACACAGCTCTTGTTGCAAAGGAAGCTGTAAAGAAACGTGGCTTCAAGGAGATCGACTATCCACCCTACAGCCCAGATCTAGCTCCCAGTGACTATTTCCTCTTCTCAAAACTCAAGAAAGACCTTCGAGAAGGAAATTTAGGTGTGACGTCTTCGTAATGGATGCTGTTTATGCCCATTTTGCAGACAAGACTTCTGACTTTTTTTCTCTTTTTTTTCTTCTTATTTTTCTTCTTTTTTGGGGTGGAGTTGGAGAATTGAAATTTTAATCCAAAGATGTGACAAGTGTATGGTAATAAAGGGTAACTATATTGAAAAATGAAATACAGTTTGTGTCTTTATTATACCTAGAAGATGGTTAGGCCGGAAACTTATGAACCTACCCTTGTATATGAATGGTCCAATGTTGGTAGGTCTCCTATCACCGTAAAGGACTATATTAGGGTCTGTGACGTGTCACATCCGTCTGAATCATCTCTGCTTCCCAAGGGTTACAAATAAAGAGAGTGCATACCTTTACAACTCGCTCTGCTGAGACGCAACAGACCTCGTCTGCGCCTGACTCCTAAGATATCCTTTTCCGTTTTCTTGTTGGTTTTTTCTTAAGTTTAGGTGATAAAAATTGTTCTCTCTGCCCGAGTTTTCTCTTGGGCTGTAGCCATTTTGAAATGCTAAAGCACTGTCTTAGCCCAATTCAGAGCGAATTTCACAAATGAGCGTAAAGTCCCGTTATTTACTAATGCATTACACTAGAATTTTCAAATTCTTTTTATAACTAAGGGCATTCAAAGAGAATCCTGTGTTTCTGTAGTGATGGTTGTAACTTTGAACACTCTGAAATGTTGACCTACACGTTAAAATCGGAAAGGGCAATTAAAATACGGCTTCTTATAAGCATATCCTATATTGCGAGCAATAAAATTAATATATAACGTGATTTCCGGAAGTGAAACTTAAAATTTTTATAATAGAATGGAATTCAAAGCCAAGAACTAGAAATTAATGGTTATAGAACTATTTAAGTATAACGAAGGAGAACATATACATTAAAATATTAAAAAAAAAAAACAGTTTTTACATAATCTGAGGTTTACTAAGTGGTCTAAGAAAATCAACCATAAATTGCTGAAATAAAAACTTACTAATTAAAAACGCAAAAATTGCTAATACTTTAAAACAAAATAAATATTTATACTCTCTTCAACGTAAATCAATAAGCTTTGATAAAAAAAAGTAATTTTAATAAAAAACCTTTATTACCCCTTTAGGGGTATAAATTATATAGAACCAAAATACATTTAAATGATTTAAATGACATAAAATAATAAAAGATACAGATAAAGATAACCTCTTGTGTCCCATAAGGGCAAAGACCTCCTAACAAGTAGAGAAAGCTCACTTTTTCCTAACACGGTGAGCTATTTCACGCTAGTTGATCGTATGCTGTTTCAGATTTGTTCTTTGGTTACTCCATTTCTCACTGCACTAGTTGCTTCTCGAGAGATTTCCATTTTTCTCTTCCGCTTGATACTCTTGACCAATCTGGACCTGCATGTTTTTTGAAGAGGTCTGTCCATCTTCAGGGGTTCCACCTATTGTCCTGCATTCCTGAATTCTTATGACGAAACCACCCCATGGCCAATTGCTGCTGGTAGCTATTTGTGCGATGTCTGCTGTCTGAGATAGCCAATGCCTATTTTAGTGAAATTGTTTTTTGAGCAGGAAGTATATTATTTAAATATGATATAGAGTATTACTTTATAAATCATATAAGGAGTTAAGCAAAACTAACTAATTTGCCATACTGCCCCCCCCCCATACCGAAATTAGACATTAAACCCAATATTCCATATAATATATAAGTACTGCCCTTATTTATCTTATAAGAAGATAACAAAATAAAATCTCCTCTAAACACATATAGCATACAGTCAACCGAGTAGAAAAAATGAATATAAAATGCATAAACATGTTTAATTTTCTCATTGAAACAACCTCCAAACCCAAATCCTTATAATAAAACCCGGCCAAAAATGCATTCTACACAAAGCAAAAAGATGTTAAAAGTCATGAAATAAGACAGCTCTCCTATAAAATTATTATTCATTCTATTATTTTATTACTGTCATAAATGTTCCTATCTCCTTTATAGTACTGTCAGTTTTTTTTAATAGTGTTTAACACTTGTTTTAACTACAGAGGCACCACAAGCGGTGGACACTGATGATACATGAGATGAAATGACATATTGGGAAAGGATATTTTAAGGAAGGAAGCGTTCCAGGCCTTTCAAATAAATGATTTAAAGTCTTATATAATATTATTTTTTATTGTCTTAATTTGTTTATTAGTAATTATTTATTCAAATATCTGTAGAAAAAAATAAATAATTAAAACACTTTAACAAAAATAAATTATAAAACATTCTCAAATTTAAAGGACAAAATAAGTAAATCGTAAGTTTAGAGTACCTCCCCGGCATTTGCCTTTATGATGACTGAGGAAAACCTGGAAAAAACTTCAGTCAGGGAGTACGGTCCTGGCAAGATTCGAACCCCAGACCTCCCGCTCACGAGTCCGCGCCTTAACGACCTCGGCCACACGTGGCAGTAAAAGGGTTTAAATTTATGTTTTGCTTGTATCTTTATTTCCACTTTCAGGATTTAAATAGGATGATATATGTATAAATTGTCCTTGCGGGTGGTTGATGTATATTATTGTTCTTTTATTTTCTTATTTTCTTTTCTTCTTCTTAAGTTAAGATTTTTCATTTTCAATATTTATGTATTAGCATATATTTATTTTTATACATCATGTTTTACATTGGTTTATATGTGTACGAGTATTGTCAACTTTACTGTCAGTGTTGTGATTGTAATAGTGTCGCTATAATTTCATGTAATTATTATTAGATTGGTAGAGCGGAAGAGAAGGCCTAATGGACATATCTCTACTAGAATAAATAAATGAATAAATAAAACGAATAACCTGAAACTTACCTACATTATGAATAACCATTCCCGCATACATAAATAATAAAGCCTTAAATAAAGCATGTATAAATAAATGAAAAAAAAAACTATAAAAGAACTCTAAAGACAACATTTTTATTATTACACCTATTTGACTTAAAGTGGAACCTAGATACAACTACAGTTAAAATAGAGATTAATAATAAAACCTGCAATAAATAATAAGAAGAAAGCCTTATCAAACCGAATTAATAAATACACACCTGCCGTCATTAAAGCAGTAGAGTGAACTAACGCTGAAACAGGGGTAGAAGCTGCTAGAGCAGCAGGTAACGAAGCTGAAAAAGGAATTTGAGCTCTCTTAGTCATTCCTGCTAACACAATTAAAATAATAATAATCCCTAATTCATCCCCACTAAGCATACACCCTAAATAATATTCATAATTCCAAACTTCAATATTTACAATGCAAGCAATACTTAAAGAATCTCCAACATGATTTGACAGCAGTGTTGACATACCAGCATTATAAGATTTATTGCTCTGATAATGAATGACTAACAATTTCGACATAAACCTAGCCCCTCCCAGCCCAAAAAATTGTAATAGTATTTGGTCTAATAATTAATATAAATATCGATTAAAAATTAGAACTAAAAAAATAAAACGATTTATATGAGTACTTTTCTCGTTTTATATAACCGTCTCTATATAAAATAACCAAAGATAAAATTAACAACACAAAACATAAAAACAAAATGAATATTCAATCTAATAATTAAGTTATTACAGAACTTAAAGAATTTAACCTTAATAATTCTCATTTCACAAAAACAACAATGTTATTCGCAATATAATAAACATTATCAATGCACAAAAAATCAAATAAACAAAAAATCACAACTTAAAATAAGAAATTTATATCTACAAATTAAAATATTAAACCATTTAAGCTTTTATATTCAAACAGAAACAAAATCGCTTTTCAAAATTAAGAAATTTAAAGGAAACAAACCAAAAACAATAAAATTACTCACGATTATAGCCCCTTACTGTACAATAAATACCTGAATATACATGTGGAGTATATGAGTATAAATACAAAGTACTTATAAGCCGCAGTAAAAAAAATAAACATTAAAAATACTATAACATAATAAGACCACCTCACTGTTCCATTAATTAAACCAATTTTATCTAATAAATTTAAAAAAGGATTTTTTTTTAGTATTTAACGCCCGTTTTTACTGCTAAGGCACCACAGGCGGTGGACACTGATGATACATGAGATGTAATGATACATTGGGAAAGAAAAAATTTTAAAGAAGGAAACGTTATAGGCCTAAGTTTAGAGTACCTCCCCGGATTTGCCATTTATGAGGACTGAGAAAAACCTCAGTCAGGTAGGACGGTCCTGGCGGGACTCGAACCCCAGATCTCCCGCTCACCAATCCGCTCCTTAACGATCTCGGCCACCCATGGCGGTAAAAAAAAAAAAAAAAAAAAAAAAAAAAAAAAAAAAAAAGGAGCTACAATACAAAAAAAAGAGATAATAATTAAAATCACCATAAAGTCATTCTTGGTACTAGTCTCATTAATATTTTGTTAATTATTTTCCCTCCCTAGTCGCTCATAAGTAACACTGCCAAGACAAAACAACCCTGATGAACATAAACCAAACCCAATCTTTAAAACAAAGCTTATATAAAGCCCTAAGCTATTTAAAGTTATTAAACCTCCAATAACTAATCCTATTTGTGCTACAGAAGAATAAGCAACTAAAGACAATATCTATCGGTTACAAACATATCAAACTAACAACCCTCACCCCCATTAATCTGTCAATCACAACACATTTTCAATTACACCAATCTTTATTATAAAAGTATATACCCGAAGGATATCCCCCTAATTTTAATTTTAATAATAGCATTATCAATTTTGAAAGATCATTGATCCTGAAATAGGAGCTTCAACATGATCCCTTAGTAGCCACAAGTGAACAAAATGTACAAAGCAGTTTAAGCTGCCACCCTCATATTTAATTAGATTGGTTGTAGCAAATAATTTTATGTAACTTCGTTATAACTATGAGTGTAATGTCATTTTCCTGTACTAGTGTTGAACTATTGTGTTTAAAATGTTATTTTCTTGCAAATGTGCAGAAAGCTACCCCAGCCATAAAATCTGACCTGGGAATATCTGTAGCCTGTTTTAACAATATTTATAAAGAATCCTTAAAGAAGATGTTTATTGGTATTCTGTTAGAGAATTGTAAAGCAGGGTAGGCACCATAAAACCTTTGGCGAATGCAAGGATGAAAAGACAGGCCGATAACCTCTTCAAGGGAAAAAGCTAATCGCTTGAATTGATATCTACATGTAAAATATCACGTAGGCCATGTTTACTTAGTCTTGTAATTTTGTGGCCCGCAATCAGTTTTTGCAAGAGTATTCAGCGGGGCAATATCAGTGGAAGAGCTTTCTCAGTTCCAATCAATTACTGGAAAGCCGTAGTTAGTTTTATAAGAGAATTAAGTGGACGAGCTTTAGTAGATAAGTGCAATAGTACAATATTTTATGCACAATAACTTATGTCACCTTCCATAACGAAACAAGCATTATTAACCTTCAGGACTGCTTCCCCTATGATCACAGGACCATAAAAATATCGAGCAGCAGAGTCTCAACAGCCGTGGCAAAACTGTAAGACAGTGGTAACCATCGCCGGAGAGGAAGGAATTATTTAATCCTGAGATTACATCCGAAACCTATCAAATAAAAGTCCTTTTCCACAGTCTTTCCCTATATCCATTATATATTTTAATTAACCCTCCTCTTTCTCTCATAAATACCGCTGCATATATAAGCATTCTCACCATAAATGTTATAATCATTCCCAAATAAATAATAACATTAACTTTCGCCCCCAAAACTAGTATACAACACATGAAAGACCAAATACATAAACCCATTATAAAATCTTAAAATTCTTATAATAAAGGAAATGAAGCCTTTGAAGTATATAAAAGCAAATAAATACCAATAAAGGCTCTAGTTGATATCCTGATTCAAAAATTAAAAACAAAGTAGGAATCGAGCTACCCTAAACACATAAATAAATAAATTGAAATCATATTTGAACTACAGGATGTCATAACTAACATCAATAATAACAATAAAACTAAACAAGAAGTATCAAAGTAGAAATAAAACCTATAACTCCTAACATATATAACCAGGAAACTGAATTTTAATTTTTTTTTAGATTTTAAATACCCCTGACATGGCGTTGAATGTGAGTTTAGGCTAAATTTCTTGTGAATAAAACAACAGCCTAAGTTCAGTAAATATGAAGAAGTGTGATGCCTTGTGGTGTTTATTGTCTAAGTCAGACAGAGACTGCATGACCCGAGCAGTTTGAGGATCGTGGGGCGGCCGCATGCGGGAGGTAGTGGTAACCACGGCGGTTGATTTATGGGAGACAGGGGTTGCAACCCCGTCTGCACTCCTTAGACCGCAACACGGGTGGCCGGTATGTACCAGCATGGCACGACAACCCCCCGCTTTACCTAACGATGTTACCAACTACGTCATCCTGGATTATAATTCCATTTCGTCTAAGCCAAGCTATTTGAAACAGAAATCGAAAGCAGTTGGTAGGAATCTCATTACTCCCTTTATCCAAAAGAGGGAGAATTGGGGAGATCCTGCGAGATTCCAAAGGTAATTGAAGGCTGAAATTAACTGGTGAACCTGATCTAGAAGAGGGAGACTGCAGGAAACGTTCACACGAGCAAATCTCCGGGATTCCGTATGACATATAGGGCATTTAATTGGGCTGTGTGCATTCGTAAGCTCATGTGAGTGTCAGAAAAAAGAAGGCTAGAAGAGTAGCATATTCCCCTTTTGATAAAAGAATTAAAAAGAAAAAACAAAGAAAATACTATTGTAAACATTTTTTACTGACTACCACTCTTGTTTCAGAATGATAAAGTCACTATAAAATGTATAATTCTAGCACACAATCTAAGTTCAAAAAAAGAAAGGAATAAATTATGATTTTTTCCCCTTCGAATTTCATGAAAAATTCATTGCAAACGGGTTCCAGAATAATTTGCTTACAAATTTCGTTCTTCGTTGCAAAGACGTGTTGTAATCTGACACAATTTGGAAGGACGCACTGCAAAAATAATTGCGGAAGAAAGGGAGAGAAACCTAAATAAATATAGAGAAGCCAACAAGAAATATTAAATCACGTTAGAAGAAACAAGGAAAACCTAAAAGAAAAATTTCTTAGAAAAATAACTGGATACCAATAAACGGGGAATATCCTATAAAATAATTAAGAAGAAAATAAAAAAATCGGAAATTTTGAACACTATAAAGAACGACAATGGGAAAATGATTGGAAAAGTATAAAAAGATATGAACACCATATATAGAAATAATAGACTAACCTATCTCTTTGATATTTTGGAAATTAAACTAGCTATAAGCCATAAGCTAAAAAAAGAAAAACGCTGCAGGCCCGGATGGTATAACCAGTAAAGTCCTGATAAACTTGCAAGACCAAATTACACCGTTTTTATTTCGACTTTTTAATGATCGTATATTAAAAAGGCGCTTTCCCAATTTCTGGAAAACAGAAAAAAGTATTATCTTAAAGAAAAGTGCCGACAAGGATCCTAAGGGGTCGAAATCATATAGACCTATATGTCTCCTAAATACTCTTGAAAAATTCTAGAACTTGTTTTTAAAAATTAAAAAAAAAAATAGGATCTGAAAGGTATGAACAATGATTAAGTTAGCTTTAGAAAAAGGAAAATAGACACCATAAAGTAATTATTGGAAATGATAAATAATCCATATTCAAAATACTTAATTGGAATTTTAATTACAATTTATGGTGGCCGATACTATTTGCGGAATTACGGAAAAAAGACCTCCCTTAATGCCTATACACAATATTAATGGATTACTCCAAAGACACAAGGGTTTCACGTAATAGTTACTGAAGAAATGATTTATAGAGATATAGCTAAGGGATGCCCACAAGGCTCGATCTTAGGACCAATTTTTCGGACATATTTTTTGGGGACTCTTTTAGAACTAAACAACGACGAAAATGTGACAAACGCCATCGCGTGTGGAGACGATGTTTTATTTCTAATAGAAGGAAATAATGCAGGAAATATAGAAAAAAGAGCATATAATAAAATAATAAATTAAGTAAAGGGTGAAATAAAACTAAACTCCAAGTCGCTTCAACTAAATCCAGACTACATGGTTCTGAAAGGTAATCTTAAGAGAGATCCATGTATAAAATATGTGACAACCAAAATATAAGACGCAAAATATTTGGGAATTTATTTAAGTGCAAAATTATAACTATAGGAAATATACTGAATACCTACGGAAAAAAACGGAAAACCTTATGGTAAAATTAGCTAGATTATTTCAAATTTAAAATTCCATTCACGCCATAACAGTATACCTTATGAACATTTTTGCTTCAATAATAACTTCGGAGCTAAGATCTGGGTTCTGATAATGTACAAATAAAAGTTTCACTAGGAAGATCACAATGGAAGGTGCTGTTAAGATTTGCAGGGGCATTAAACATCTCACTCAGCATTGCCCTTTTAGTAGTTACAGGAATATGGCCAATTGACTTACTGATTAAATTAAGAGGCACTGTTTATTGCTTAAAGACAGGTAGCTTGGAGAAAGAACATTTAATAATTGACAGTCAGTGCAACAACTTACAGGAAATAAAACAAACTAAAAGTACAATGGCAGCACGAATGGGAAAATACAGCGGCAGGGAGGAGATATTAAATTTATTTAACATATTTGAAAGAGTAAAGCTAAAAATCATCCAACCTACCAAAAGGCATGGTGCAGTACCTTAAAGGCCATGGACCATACAAAACTTATTGGAAAAAACAAAGGACGATATATGTAGAGTTTGTAAAACACAGGATAACCCAGAACACGTGTTATTTCAATGTATACGCTATTTAGGTGAGAGCAGAAGAAAAATTTTAAGTGACCATCAGATGGCACATATGCTTAGAAATAAGGGCCTATATAAATACCTTGAGCAGGCTGAATACAAAATTAGTAATCTATCACGGGAATAGGTGGTACCACAAGAACAGATAAGAATTAATGAAGAAGAAAAAGTAAGAAGATCAGAACGCATACGTATACAAGACAATCCTAAAATACAACTACTTAACCAGAATAGAAAATGTACAAAACAAATTTACTTAAATTAACAGGGAGGGAATGATAGAGGAGAAGATGTAGGCAAGAAAGAAGGGAGTGATTTGGGGAGGAAGATACCTGACCCGATAATAAACGGGAATAATTTGAGTTATAGTAGAGAATGCGTAGGAAGAAGTATACGAGGTCTATCCAAAAAGTATCGCGAATTTTGTGTTTTTTCAAAAAGTATTTATTTATTCATGAATATCTATTTTGCACCCTTCAAAGTAATCCCCACCAGATATTATACACTTGTGCCAACGTTTTTTACAATCCTTGAAGCACTTTAAAAAATCGTTTTTTGTGATCTTGTTTAGCTCCTCCTTCGATGCCGTCTTTATCTCCTCAATCGTGGCCTAGCGTCGTCCTTTCATGGGTCTCTTCAGTTTTGGGAACAAAAAAAGATCACAGGGGGCCAGATCTGGGGAGTACGGTGGCTGCGGCATCATAAATGTGTTGTTTTTGCCAAAAAATTCGCGCACAAGCAACGATGTGTGAGCAGGGGCGTTATCATGGTGCAAAAGACAATTTTTGTTCTTCCACAAATCCAGGCGTTTCTGGCGGATTGATTCGCGCAAATTGCGCATAACTTGCAGGTAATATTCCTTATTGACCGTTACCCTGTGGCAAGAGCTCATGATGGACCACGTCCCTGCAATCGAAGAAAGCTGTAAGCAAAACCGTCACATTCGACCGAACTTGGCGCGCTTTTTTCGGTCTTGGCTCGTGTAGCAGCATCCATTGGGATGATTGAGCTTTAGTTTCCACGTCATAACCATAAACCCCATGATTCGTCACCAGTTATGACCCTCTGGAGCAAATTTGGGTCATCCCTGACAGAGTTCAACAGCTGCTTAGCAACGTTAATGCGATGGTGTTTTTGGTCGAAATTGAGCAACTTTCGTACGAATTTTGCGGCGACCCGTCTCATGCCCAAATCATTGCTAAAAATCGAATGGCACGAGCCAATCGATATGTTTAGGTCCTCAGCAGCTTCTCTAACGGTGATTCGACGATTGGCCAATACTATTTTCTTCACTTCTTCAATATTTTCGTCTGTTGTTGACGAGCTCGGGCGTCCGTCCCGTTGTTCTCTTCGTCGTTCACATCTTCTCGACCCTCTGAGAACATTTTGTACCACCGATAAACGTTGCTTTGGTCCAAGGTAGCTTCACCATATGCCACCGTCAACATTCGGAATGCATCCGCGCCCTTAATTTTGCTTTTCACACAAAATTTGATACTGATTGTTTGTTCCATTTTTTGGAATAGGCAAAAATCGAAGACGAGCCAAAACACGTCCAAGCAAAATAGCTGTCAACAATTAACTGAACATTCAAAATGGCCGAGCTTGTCAACATAAGTGAGGGACATGAGTACCAACATAACGTCACAAAACAATCGAAAATCGAATATACGTAGCCCGCGGAAATTCAAAATTCGCGATATTTTTTGAAAAGACCTCGTATTTTGCCTATAAGAGGTGGAAATGAAAAATTATGGAAATTGCAAGAGGAGGAATTTGGACGACTATGGAAGAAGGAGAGAAACAGAAGAGTTCAAGACAGATAAGTGGTAGAAGAAAACAGCGATGTTGAAGAAGAAGAGATGAGGTAGTAGAAGTATATAAAAGAAGAGAGTGAGGAAAGTACTTGTTAAGAATATCTCTACCGTTTGCTTCCTGGCAAAAAAAAGTTTGGTTTAGGTAGATAGCTGACTACCAGTTAGTTATTCGTTATGTTATTGGCTTCCAGTAGATTTGTAATTTTATTTAACTTAGTTTTTTTCTAGTAGTGAAATGTTTAATTTTTATTTTTAATTTATATTTTTGTTTTGTTTATATAATTATAAATTTAATCTGTAAAAGTATTATGCATTTGGGAAAAAGAAAATTAAATAAATGATAAAATATGTAAATGTACATCCCGGTATAACAAGGTGCCGGGAGAAAATATTTCATACATTTTTGTATTTTATTTTATATCGTGCCGCGTGTGGATCTTCAAACTGATTCGAACTGCATGCCTCGCCGCGTGTAAAACTGCTTAACTGCATGCGTCTGGACGTCCTGTATATTTCAAAACTCAGTATCTCACTGCGTGTAAATTCCCCCTTATACATTAAATTCAAATCAAAAATCGTTGGTTTTAACGATTGCCACGGGGCTACACAGGCGCGCGCAATCTTCGCGCCTATCTTTAAAAGTTCAAACATACATTTTGCATTGGCTGATTAAGTTCACATGCTATAACTGCCATTGGCTATTTTTTGAAAGTTTTAAAATATTTTGTCGGTATTGACTATTTTTACAGGGTAACAGTGCGACAGCGCGTCGGGTCAAAGACCCAAACGGATGAAAAATCCTTCCGTTTATTAACCCTGCAATAGGTGGCCCTTTAAAAGAATAAGGCGCTTCATGCAGCTACTCTCGGGTGCACTCTTATTACAGTAATGATCGTATGGCCCTTTCGGTCTCCAAGCCACCGTAGCCATTTAATACCAAAGGAGTTTCTCTTTTGTAAATTCCTAATATAAAATTTAATGCTTATGACACACGCAACAAAACAAAACAATCCTGAACAAACTAATACATGCAATTATCAAAACGAAGACTACTCCTATATTATTTTCATTTAAAGCCAATAAAATAAGTTTACAATTTCCAATACAAAATACATATACGAGGGTAGGTTCATAAGTTTCCAGCCTCGTCATTAAGGGTTATCTTCTTCTCAAAATCCTTACCTGGTGACATACCTTATCTATTAAGTAAATAATTGTAGCTGTGAATTCCGTTCTGCTGTGTTCAGTTGTTCAGATATAGTTGCATAAAGAAGGCCATGTGTACAAGATTGTGACATGTTCAAATTGGAGTATGGAGTTGCTATTAAGTCTTTATAAAAGAAACACTTACTCCAAATGAAATTAAACAACGATTGGACGGTGTATATGAGGAAACATCCCCATCATGTTCTACCGTAAAAGAATAAGCCAAACTTTTTCGAATGGGTCGAGAAAGCATTGAAGACGAAGAAGGCCCTTGGCGGTGCTCATTCCTGAAAACATCGCTCTTGTGGAAGGAGAAATTATGAAAGACCGGCGACTCAAAGTTACAGAAATAGCACCAAGTTTGGGCCTTTCTAAAACAACAGTCCCCGAATTATTCATGAACATTTAAACATGAATTAGATTTGTGCAAGATGGGGGCCAAGACTTCTTTTCTCAGTACAAAAGCACGAAAGAGTCATCTGTTGTCAGGCATTTTGGAGCTCTGCCGTGGCAACGAAAGAGAACCATTCTTGCAGGAGATGAAACTATAGTCCTCTACTGTGATCCCTTATCTAAAAGAGAATCAATGGAGTGGCGTAAACCTGGCGAAGCAGCGCCTCTAAAGGCCAAGGTCACTCAGTCAACGAAGAAGATCATGGCCACAATCTTTTGGGACTGTGAAGGAATGCTCTTCATTGACTTCAAGGAGAGGAACACAACAATAAATGAGGAGTACTATCCTAGCCCGCTGCAAAGACTACGTGCTTCCATCAAAGAGAAAAGGCGAGGAAAGCTGAGTGGTAGTGTGCGCCTTCTTCATGACAACGCGCCTATGCACACAGCTCTTGTTGCAAAGGAAGCTGTGAAGAAATGAGATTTCATTGAGATCGATCATCCACCCTACAGCCCAGATCTAGCTCCCAGTGGCTATTTCCTTTTCTCAAAACTCAAGGAGAGCCTTCCAGGAAGGAAATTTAAGTGTGACGAAGAAGCGATGGATGCTGTTTATGCCCATTTTGCAAACAAGATTTCTGACCATTTGGTGAGGGGGGTGAAATTAATTCAAAGATGTGGGGAGTGTATTGCAATAAAGGTTAACTATATTTAAAAATGAAATATAGTTTTTGTATTTATCATACCTAGAAAATGGTTAGGCCGGAAACGCATGCACTTACTCTGGTACATAATATTTATATTACTAATTATGACAAAATATTATTACTGGGTTTACATAAATATAAATTATAAATTATATTTCAGTCAGGGTGGCATTAAGAAGTGTTTCATTCCGCATGGAAGAGAAAATTTTACAAAAATGAATCCCACACATTCGAACAACTCTCATAGAAGCTATACCATCAAGAGATTGAAACCTTTGCCGTTGGCCCTTTGGGAGTAGTATTTCAGAATTTGGAGAAATGCATAAAATGATGTACGGATGTGAGAAGAGATTTTCAGCATGGTTTATGAGCAGAAATTTTAAGGTACATGAATATATATTTGCTAGCCATTTGTGTAAATGGTAAACATTTTATAGATCAAAATTTGAGGCATCTAGCGGAAGAATGACATTGCACTATTATTATTAAATGTTGCGGGAAAACATTAAAATCCTACAACTATTACGCAGTTACTGATACACGCAGAATTTAAATAGTTATACAATCGTTGGAAATACAAATTCATTGAGTTAAAAAAACTTCAAACTGTTTTTCTCTCAATTTACATTCACAGGAGAGAAAATTGGATATGTACGCATATGTTTGTGTTAGGGGAACGAGAAGGGCTGGTTCTCTTCCGGTTCACCTCTCTCGAATCTATATTTGTATGTCAACCAGAAGCAATTTCCTTTCCCGAATTAGGAAATATAAATAATCACAACTTTAAAAAAAAAATCAAGATTGAAAGGGATGTGCTAACATGCACATTGGTTTTAAGATCCCATTAAATACCCCGCCACCGGTAGTTCTGTAACTCGGTTATTTTCCGTTTAGGTGGAAATAGCATGCAACATGGCTAGTTTTATTACTGTAATAAAATGCGTCGTAAAGTTTCTGTCTGAACAGCACTATTTATCGATTGACTAACGGAGTAAAAACAGACGATGCTTGTAGCACAGTGAAATGAAATTCCAAAATGAACACACGAACGAGCACATTGGTAGCTAACACGAAATAAAAAGGAAAGGAAACTTCAAACATACACCTTCTGTTTCTACCCTGTATGCACCCGGCAGTTATGTATAATTTTACCTTAAGAAACAAACATTAAATCTCCAAAGATACCAGGAATGCTTTTACCAGTTTGTTCCCTACTTTCTAGAGCTGTGGCTGCGCTGTTGAAGTAATGATGAGATGATACGAACTTACTTATTTACTTATTGTATGATTATGAAAGGAAAGTAATTAAATTTGAAGTATAAATCATTTTATACCTTAGGTTCTGCTTAAAGGACATCGACTGATCTTAACAAAACAGTAGAACGTCCTATGGCGGTCAATTGATCGCTTTTGATTTTCAAACGCTATGACTTTTAATCCGTTTCAATGACGTTTAGCTCGCCTCCCCCCCCCCCAGGGGTAATATTTTAAAATAATAGGAAATTTACCATCGGTTCCTAGAGGCGGTCAATTGACTCCTTCCTTACCCCCGTTTCTTATGACTTATGTTGCGTGCTGGCAACCAACAATAATCATCACTGCACAACAAACATTGTAGCGCAGTGCGTGAGGTATTGTTTATCAGCTTTTGCATCCGTGTCAAAAATGTCGCTTAGCGTTTCATTTTCACGTAGTTTTCATCGGATACTGTCACCATCACTGATCATAGGTACGAAGGAACATCTAAAGACTCTAAACGCAAGACATTTAAGATAGAAGAGCTCTGAATAATTTACCTTTAAGTTGTAAGGAGTTTGAGAAATTTAATTAGCCAACAATATGTATAAAGTTGACAAGTCTATGCATTTAATCTGGCCGAATTATGTGCAATACTTCAGTGTTTTTTTATTTGTTTACTTACGGACGCTCTTTAACATCTCAGGTAATCAGCGTCCCATTCAATTCAGGGCGTGAAACGGCCGACAAATTTTGCTCACAGGCTTCTTCTTTCAGGAGGTTCTTTTCGTGCCGTACATGTACGACACGGGACCCACGGCTTTGCTTCCCTTCCGAAGGAAGCCATACTTGAAATTTTTACGCCGGAAAAAAGCCATCGATCCTGGCTGGATTTGAACCCGCGACCTTGGGTTTAGACGGCAAGTTCTGGTTACCACTACATCATCAGGGCCGGCAATAGTTCAGTGTGCTGTTGTTTCTGACAGTGTTGTAAACTACATGCTGAAAAAATTACCAAGCATAGTGCAGTAATCTGGGGGCATGTGACATGCATTGCACAAGTTTGCCACCTCTTCTATTGGGTAAACAAAGTTGGGGAACAGTTAATAAGAGATGGAATGGGTGATGTATGTTAAGAACAAGTGATTTGGAGGGAGATTTTGAGAAACAGATTATACTAAGGTTCGATGATACAGGTATGACATTCTACAATGAGGGGGAAGAGGTCCCTAATGTTCAATAGGAGATAAAATGGGATGCTAAAAGATTTTTTATTGATTTATTTATGGACGCTCTTTTAACATCTCAGGTCATCAGCGTCCCATTCAACTCAGGGCGTGAAACGGCCGACTAATTTTGCTCAGATGCCTCTCTTTCAGGCTTGAGGTTCAATGCTAAAAGAGATAGATATATTAGTAAGTGTAATAAGCATAAGAAAGAGAAAAAGAGAGGGGATGGCAAGTTTTAGATTATGACTCTGGAGCTTAAGGGATTTAGAAGTAATTGTGAGCACGGAGGTTGCCCTATAAGTGGAAATTTGGAAAATGTAAAACATATTCTGTATAATTGCTCAGGAACAAGCGAATAGAGACAACAAGCAATATATGGCAAATGGTTGAAGCTAAATAACGAAATTGCAGCAAAGAAAATGCTCTGTGACCATAGACAAATTAGGAATTTTGGGGAGTATTTGTACAGAGTTAAGAACAAATGGTTAGGGTCAGTGAGGAGAGAATCTCTGTGGATTGTATTTGCCTTGGGAATGGCCGAGTACTTTTGTGCTTTTTGTATAGTAGTTTAAATATAAAGTAGCTAAAGGCAGAAGTTTATAAACGAGAACAGATTCATTGACAATTTAAGGTGATTATTAAATTGTAGAACATGTTTTGGCGAGTTACTATGGTGTTTCTCTGTTTAGAAGGGGAGGGGGGAGGCAGAAGATAGGATCTCAACAAACGTGGTTAAATGTAATACGTTGAATTGTGTAAATAAGTTTGTTAATTAAAATGTTGTATCGAAGCGAGTTAAAATATTAGCCTGAAATAGAACTTGGGTTCAAACCAGCCCATATTTTTATATACTTAGTACTATTTAAATAAAAACTTTGCCACCAAGTAGCCGAATAGATACAAAGTAAAATTTCCGAAGTGAGTCAGTTGATTGGAAAAGGGAAGAAGGGAAAGCACTTTTCGTGCAGCTTCATTTTAGTGACTCTGATGTCTCCCTGCAAACTTCTGCTATTCTCACAAGATGATGACAAACTCGGATCTGGGCCTGCACCTACTAGTGAGTACTTCAAAATGGGAAAAAGTGTTCTGAGAGTATTGGTAGTCTGGAAGGGAGTCCTATTAAAGTTAAAAAAAAAAAAACAATGCCAGGAAATACCTAAAAGGTAAATTATGTTATATTAGGGAATATTTGGTTTTCTTTCAGCTGCAATCAGTACGTTTAAGAAATCTAGGGTTAAGTTAGTTGACAGAATTAAATTGGTAAAGAGCGCAGTTTAATGATTTTATTAATGTTTCCGACAAAACTGGATTGCAATAAAACCCAAAATAAAGAATATACTAGAAAAATATAGGACTTATAAATGTGTTTAAAAGCAGTCCTGGAAAAACCTGCCCTTAAAGAAATTGAGAAACATTCGATGTACAGGAATATTTTTAAATGTGATGTACCTTCTGCTGTAAAAGTATAGAAAATAATTTATGTAAGTGTGCTGGCAGAATATATATTTTTTATGAATATTGTTTTACGCCCGTTTTCACTGCTGAGGCACCACAGGCGGTGTACACTGTGATACACGAAATGATATGAATTATTGGGAAAGGGTTTTATTTAAGGAAGGAAACATTTCAGGCCTAATTTTAGGGTACCTCCCCGGCAGGAGGACTGAGGAAAACCTGGAAAAAACCTGATTCAGGGAGGACGGTCCTGGTGGGATTAAAACCCAGACCTCCCACTCACGAGTCCCCATTAGTATAAAAAAAACATAATTATATGTTTCAAACCAAGAATATCTTATTTATGGCTTCCTAAATATTTTCTTATAGGCCGCTTTTTAAACGCTTATGTTTATGTTAAGTATATTGCATTATTATATCTTTGAAGCATTTTTTCACATTTAAATACTGAACATATCAGTCAATGTGATATAAAGGATTAAATTCTGGTAGTTATATAATAGGCTATTTAGTTGTTTTACTCTAAAACTGCTAATTATATTTATGTCAACCATAGAGCATTTCTCATACATAATAATGGGATATTTTTAATGTTGTTTAGAGCAAAAATAAATAGATTTTGATGTATTCTCCGTAAATTTTAGATCATAAATACTTTAGCCTTAGTTTTAATATATTGGAGATGTCTCAAGAAATTCAATGTGCTATCCACAAGTACAGAATACGTAGGGATTTCAAGACCGTTGGTATAGTTTTGAAATAATTGTATCATTATATCAAAATGTCTTGTTTTATTTGTGAATATTTATAATGGTGTTTAACGCTCTATTTAACACTGAGGCACCCCGGGCCGAGCCGGTACACTAATGATATAAGAAATGAAATTATAAAATGGGGAAGGATTTATTTTTAAAGGAAGGAAACGTTCCAGGCATAAGTTTAGGGTACCTGCCCGGCGTTTGCCGTTTTTGAGGACTGAGAAAAACCTGGAAAAACCTTCAATCAAGGAGGACGGTCCTGGTACGAATCGAACCCCAGACCTCCCACTGACGAGACCGGGCCTTAACGACCTCGGCCATTCGTGGCGGTGTTTTATTTGTGAATATGATAGACAGTTCTGTTGCATGAAAGATATTACGTGCACAAATTTGCAATATGGGATAAAATATTCAAAATTAACACCTTGCAATTGTTGATTTTCTTCTTCCTGTTTACACAGAACTAGAGATGGTATAAAATGTTGCAAAAGCCACGAATGCAAACAAGAGAGTGTCCTGCAAAAAAACTGAAGACTTTATAAGAACATCTTTCAGAAACAGAGTAAAATTTGTGCATTTTTAAACTATGTTATAGGCTGTTTCCTTGGGGAGAAATAACTGATCCCCACAGTGAAAAGAATTTTTGAAACTATGCTATACTCTTATTAAGAATTACGATATAATATGCCACTTAACATACTCTGCCTACACCCCGATCTCAGTTTATTTTAAGAGAATTGCAGCAGCGTATTAACTGAACGACAAAAATATAAATATCATGGAATAACGAATATTAAGATGTGGCGGCCATTTAATTTCTGTTGGAATTTAAGGAGAGATAATTCTAGTTTTCATAAAATAGAAGTGATATTAACATTTTTAATTCTAAAGTGTTTATTATTTATTTAGTATAAGCTTATTGACCATCTTCCTGGTCCAGTGGTTAGAGTTGCTGACAGCTTGCTGGTAGGCCCGGGTTCGATTCTCGGTACCAGCTTAGCAATTTTTCTGAGTAAGGGAGGTCTGGAATGGGATCCACCCAGTCTTGGTGAGGCGATCTTCAATCCCGCGCGATATGGCAATGGCCGGATGCGGTGTGCTGATCAAAAGCCCCCCCCCCCTCTAATACTGCTCTCAACAGGTACCGTCACTGGTGGCCGAGATCGTTAAGGTGCGTGAGCGGTAGATCTGGGATTTGAATCCGACCAGAACTGTCCTCCTTGACTGAGATTTTTTACAGGTTTTCCTCAGCCCTCATAAACGGCAAATGCCGGGGAGGTACCGTAAACTTAGGCCTGGAACGTTTTATTCCTTAAATCTTAATCCTTTCCCAATATATCATTTCATCTCATGTATCACCAGTGTCCATCGCCTGTGGTGCCTCAGTAGTAAAAACAGGAGTTATACACCGTTCATTCATTCATGCATGCATGCATTTGCTCTACAGATGGTGTTATGTGACGGATATAGGTAGAGGTCGCAGCGGTCGTCGCGGAAGGTCAATGGCCCTCCCTGTGCTATTGCGAACCATGGATAAACTTATTAAAGTTAATGTAAAATGCCTTTAACATTTTTCTTCTTATGCACAATAATCAATAGTTTATTTCCTCTGAGTATGCTTAACTGAAACAAAAATAATAAAACAATAAACAAATTCATTTATTAAATAACTTAAGAACAATTTCTTACACAACAGTTAAAACATTTCGGTTTAAAAATTTAGGGATCCAATTTTTTGCCCAAAAAAGGTTGTGGCACAATGCTAATTGGAAACCGCTTGGTACATATGTCAAATCAACTGAGCTCTAATTTCGATCTCAAATATAATTCCAACTGACATTTTTTCGGTCTTAGCCCAACCACGATTCCAAAGCGATCTGTCTTTAAAGGGCTACATTTATAATTTATTTCGGCACACTTAATGCTGTATATAAATTTGCATAAATAAGTAAAAGCGGAAAAATAATAAATAGAAAGCCGTATATTATTTAAAAAGAAACGTAAGCATTTAAAAGAAAAGTTATACAAGGCATTCGTTTCAAAATTTTCAGTTTAAATAAGCACCTATTTAAAAACTTTAGTTTTAACAAAAACACGTATAATTGGATAACCAATGTTCTTATAAAACCTTTTTTATTGAAATTTTGTTTTAATATAAAAATGATATATTTTTTATAAAAAGTAAATTCGTTTTAATTAGATAAATATCCAGAGTAAAAAAATTGAATCGTTTATAGATATAGTAGCAAACACTGGTTGAAAGTAAGAAATACATAAGTTAAACTCATAAATTGAATTGTTCATATTATTTGAGTAATGAATTAGCCTACGAGTATTAAGGAAAGTAATTAGAGATAAATTACGCTGATGAAAAATAAAACGATGCAATGCAAAGAAAACTAGCAATGTAGCAAACAAGACCTTCATCAACGAGTTTTAAAATATAAACCTAAAATGAGAAAAAACTCTAAAACGAACATTAAAAATATGAATTTGAATCCGGAACAGGCCGAAAGGACTAAAGCGTGAAAGGTAGAACAAAGAGATGAATATTTGTAAATAACGTAGCCACGGATTAAAAAGAGCTACAGTAAAGGTAAAGGGGTATTCTACTTTCAGGCTTATAGAACCGGGAACGTCAGAGTGCATGTTCGTCTCATACTCCTGACTAACTGGAAACATTTTAAAGTGTTTTTAATGTTTTTATAACACTCTTCGCAGCATGCAGGTGGCTGAACAAATTTAATTTTTACTTGCAGAGTTTATCATGTCATTCTTCTGCATATATGGGCCAGGACCGATGGATTTTTTCGGGCGTAAAAATCCTAAGTATGGCTTCCTTCGGAAGGGAAGTAAAGCCGTGGGTCCCGTGTCGTACATTTACGACACGATAAAGAACCTCAAGCCTAAAAGAGAGGCCTCTGAGCAAAATTTGTCGGCCGTTTCGCGCCCTGAGTTGAATGGGACGCTGATGACCTGAGATGTTAAAGAGTGTCCATAAATAAATCAATCAAAAAAAAAAAAAGCTGCATATATGAGTTAAAATGGTCAGAACAGATAACTTACTTGATTAAACCCATGACATCAACGTGGGAGCGCTTTTACTGAGAGTAAATAGTTTGCACAAGTATTCATTAAATCTGAGTTAATATTTACTAAGATATATACCTTCTTTTATATAATTTGGAGTATTTATTTATGTAATTCATTTATAATATAGTTTTAAGAGTGCAAAATGTATTAATTTTACTTGGGATTATTAAAAAAGTCATACCAAATCTTTCACATAATAGTATTTCATAAACGACAAGTATATGTAGCAATGTACAACTTTATCAACGGTGTTAAGCATGTAATGTGAATGTTTATACTGACAAAGATGCGCATGATGTAAGGGACGTGTAAGAACAGCACATTATTTAACGGATCTAGAACGGCAACTGGGTCCTAGGCAAGGTGTGGCGTTTAACAAAGAGGATGGGCAAACAGCTAAGAATAATTGTTGAAAGCTTTTCCGTACATACCCATACTTCTCTTGGCAGCCGCCATAGAGCTTTGAATAAATCATCGTCAAGGGTATTTAGCTACAGTTTTTCCGTGCAGGCCCATAGTAAGAATAAATTGTTGCCAACCTGTGTATCATTACATAAATCCGTAATTACGGCATTTCTAACACGCTCACAAATCGTACAAAATTTGAGCTTAGTTTTCCTCTTGTAACACTATGTGTGTTCATATAACAGCAAGCGTGCAATGTAAATATAATAATAATAATAATAATAATAATAATAATAATAATAATAATAATAATAATATGAAATATTCCATCTCGGTATCTTGTTTTTTTACACCGGAACGTGTATTGCAAACTCTTACACTTTATTTCTAAGGTTACAATTAGAAATTTACTAAAATAATAAAAACATCAAATATGATAAATAACAAAATTACATTCCCTTTAACTACTTCCTAATTGCTGGAAACCAGCTACTACTTTCAATTAATCTTTAACTGTAATTTATTAAACGGTAGCCGATAGCAACTGTACTGGTGACCAGTACATTTCTTATATACTTTTACTTTACTACTTATGCTTATCTATTCCTGTTTGTATTTTTATAAAACTGTATATGATAAATCTATTGATTTATATGAACTTTGCAAATGTAATTTGTAAATACTATACAAAGTATTACTTATCTTGGAGGAGTAAGCCATTTCTTTGACTAACAATCCGCGCTTAACTAACGTAGAATGTCATGCAGAGAGTTAAGTAGAAACACAGAGATAGGAAAGTGTTAAACCATACTTTCTCTTATATATATTGTTGTGTAATGTGTAGTAAATGTTTGCAGAAATATATAGCCTGCATTGTGAAAATACCGTGAGTGAGGCAGAAAATCAGGGATGACATAATCACGTCATTCTTCGAAGAAATATCACATATTGAGTGTAAAAATTCACTTTTTCAGCTGCACTTCCTACAAAACACGCAGCTGAACTCTGTTTAGTTTTAATTCAGAAAACATATCAGGATACGGTCATTATAAGCAATTATAGTCAACATGACCTCCAGATCTTCTAATCTTGATTTCAAACTTGAAAAATAAAGATATCACAATAATCTACATAAGTTGGAAGAAATTAAAGACATATCTTACACCTTTTAATAAAGTTTGCATGTCTTATTGCCAAATGTTGAGGCGCTAAGTTGCACGATAAATAGAATTATAATTATATAATGAAAGATTTGTCTGTCTATGAACATGGAGAAAACACAGATCATGACAAACAGCCGTTAGAAGCAAATGGACAACACTAAAATACGTAACAGAGTATGTCTACTTAGGACAAACGGTTACATTCCAGTATCATGCGAGCAATGAAATCAAAAGAGCATTCTGGTCATTTAAATTCATACTGATGAATAATACTTTGAGTCGAAAACTGAGATTAGACGTGCTGGACTGGTGCATATTCCCAACACTTTTATATGGATGTCAAACTTGGAGCCTAACAGAAATAGAAAATAATAATATTAACATCTGTCCACGTAAAATGGAGCGGAAAGTACTAGGGATATCCTTCAAGGATAAAATATCATCTGTGGAGTTAAGAAAGAGGTAGGGACTAAACGACGTGACTCAACGTGTAAACAGACTGAAGTGGAAATGAGGCAGACATGTAGCAAGGCTACTAAACAGCAGATGGAGACTTGTATCTACCACATGGGATCTACGTATCGGTAGGAGAGAAAGAGGTAGACCGAGAACGAGGTGGACAGATTCCTTCAAGAAATAATTGGGTCACACCGGACCAGTATAGCACGGAACTGCAGTACCTGGAAGAACCTAGGAACAGAGCTGCAGTAAGAACAGAACACCGAAGCCAATAGTGAAAGTGATACCAAACTTATAATACAAAAACTTAATAGACTTAGCAATTGAACCTTCCAGTTAAATTGTGTTAAACTTGTAAAATATGAAACATTATAGACTTAACAAATTCATAGGGACAATAGCTCGCCTGAGAATTCAGCGAGCTCCCCGCCTGAGGAGGTCCTATCACTGGATGGGACATAAGTGCCTTAATTCATCCATTCATTCATTCATTCATTCATTCATTCAATGAAAGATCAGTACACTGGACACTAATGAAAATTTTGAAAAGACAACTGACATCTTCAAAATATAAAACGGTATGCATTTTATATTCGCGAAAAGCAAACAAGTGGAATTTGGAGGAGGGAGGGAAAGCTGGAACGACAAAGATGGCAATCATGATGTTTGTTTCTATAGCTACTGCCAATGGTTATAAACTACAAATGCAATATACAGCATTACATCATCAAAAGCTCATTATGTAAGTGTGTCTAATTAAAATAATAAAGCATTTTTAAGTGATATAACGCAGATAATGAAAATAAAGGGGATTTTCGGGTATTTATCGCTTTCTCAACCAAAGTTGAAGCTGGTATTTACCTCTACCTACCACGTTCATCTGCAGTTCTAAGTTTCGCTATTTCCTGGAATGCACTAAACACCTCTGCCACTCTCTAGCAGCGCTACTTGATAAGTTACTGGAATTACGGACCATAAGATTAAATGATACGACTGCTATCACAGCTTTACTGGAATGGGGAACGGTATTATGCATAACTGCTGTCCTACTGAGGCAAATGGACAAACCCAGTGTGCTCTGTAAACAAGGGAAATGGTGGACGAGTAACGAACTGGGGCACAAACAGTCCTTTTGAAACGGGCCACCCGAAGCGACAAAATCTCCAGAGGGCCCTGAATTCCAGTTCGCTTTGATGTTGCGAAATTTATTGCAGTTTCGAGGCTCCACGTACCGACCGCTACACCATCGGTCACGTGTTGCACGCTATCCTCGGGGATTTTAACGCTTTACACACACACACATGCCCAGGCAAATGAATTATACATGGTTCATAAGGTACAACGGCCGGCCTCTATTGCTCTGTACTGTTAGAAGATCTATACATAGAAGGTTCTGACTCCAGCTGCACAACTGTCAAACGCGAACTCTAATTGCCTTAAGGGGGGATAGAATATTGATACTTTCTTTTATACAACAATCGGATAGGAATGGTAAATAGTGCTGTGAGCATTTCCCACTATGTAATCCGCACAAAATATTCATTTTTTGGGACACACTTTGTAGGAATATTCGTCTTAGAAGTATAATCGTTTTAGAGAAAGGAACATTTATTTCTCATTCTACTCTATTTTTTTTTTTTAGAAGAAGTATTTACAAATTTGAATATACTGTATTTTTTAATATTGCTTATCGTCCGTTTTTACTAATGAGGCACCACAGGCTGTGGACACTGAAGACACATGAGATGAAATAATAAATTGGGAAAGGATTTTTTTTAAAGAAGGAAACTTTCCAGATCTAAGGTTATGGTACCTCCCCGGCACTTGCCATTTATGAGCACTGACGAAAACCTGGAAAAATCCTGTCAGGGAGGACGGTCCTGGAGGGATTCGAACCCCAGACCTCCCGCTCACGAATCCGCGCTTTAACGACCTTGTGGCAGTGTGTGTAGAAGTGACTGATCATACCTATAGAAAGAATATGGCAGGATGAATACTCCAATATTATCATTATAATAATATAGTTGCTCTTATAGCCCTTTTGGCCGCAATTCCTGTCGGTCCTGGTGGCGTAGTGGTAATCATACTTGCCTCCTAAACCCATGATTGCGGGTTCAAACCCGGCCAGGATCGATGGATTATTTCGGACGTAAAAGCCTGAAAGAAGAGGGCTCTCAGCAAAATTTGTCGGCCGTTTCACGCACTGAATTGAATGGGACGCTGATGACCTGAGATGTTAAAGAGCGTTCGTAAATAAAACAAATCAACGACCGCATTAACAAGGAAAGGCCTTTACGCATGATTTTTTCGACATTAGTGTATGGGATAGTACGATATGATATAATTCAGTTAAGGCCGCATCATGAAGTAAATGAATATTTAGCGAACAGGATGAGTCAAGCGATTCGGAAGGTCCAGGTTCAAATTCCATGACACTTATTTTCTTTGTTCTTTTCTTCTCTCCTATTCCACTTCATTTCATCCCGTTGGCTCTGTTACAGGGTCGAAAATGGCAGACAGAAGGTTGGTACTGTTTATGGTGCAACGGTGACTTGCGCCTTGTAAATGTTTCTGCTCCAGCCTCTGGTGTGAAAATGATCCTTCTGAGGCGCTCCATTTCCTTGGAAGGGGGCGGGGGGTTCTACTGGCTTCGGAGTATTCCATCTGGAAATAATGTTAGCTAATCGCCCGGGGATCCTGCCGCCCCTTTTTGTCTTCCTGAATCCCGGAGGTGGCCCCAACGGAGCGTAAGCATAATTGAGCACGGATGAAATACCGCGATATTTCTTCCTCTTTCTCTAGCATTCCAATTCAGTTCAAATGAGTGCTGGAAATTTGAATAAGCCCATATTACTGGGGTTGTATACGTTTGGCCGAATTTGGAGAATTGAATTCTTTACTTCATGTGCTCTAGGTATGCGTTCGTGTAGACTGACAATGCTTCATGCGCAAGAGATAAAAACCAATCAGGAGTCAGCAAATGTTATACAGGTATTCCACAGTGAAGCCTGCCATTATGACAGACTCGTTCGTATATCCTTCTTTATTTTTATAAATATGTATTTAAATGTTGATTAGCTCTCTCCGTATCAATTCCTGAAAGTTTATCATATTGAGCGGGAAAATAGCAGCCACTTTTAAGCGATAACAGCGACTCGTTAGAGTAGTTTCAATTCTATACTTGAGTGCAGGGTACAGAGGATTCCTAAGCAATGCGATCTTTGGGATGTTTGTGCTGCTGCGTTAAATGCAGAATTATATGAGGGGCAGTCAATTGAAAACCGAACATCGGCCATAAAACCCATTCCTCGCAACAGATGGCAACGTATCGATACTGCCATCTGTAAGGTAAAAGAAATGCATAGTGAAAACGCACAGGTCCATACAGTTGTATCTTTATTACTCTGGAGATGCGCAGTTACAAGTGTGTCCGTGCAGCATTCCAAATGAAGGCAAGCAAATTGATTGATTTGGTTTATTTACGGATGCTCTTTAATATCTCAGGTCATCAGCGTCCCATTCTATTCAGGGCGTGAAATGGCCGACAAAATTTACTCAGAGGCCTCTTCTTTCAGGCTTGAGGTTCTTTTTCGTGCCGTAAATGTACGACACGGGACCCACGGCTTTACTTCCGTTCCGAAGGAAGCCATATTTAGTGGCAAGCAAAGCAGAGCAGAAAGGTGTGGTTCGTTTCTTGGTGGCTGAGGGTGCTGGAACACGCCAAATTTATCGTCGTATGTCTGCTGTGTATGAAGGACACTGCATGCCCCTGACAAGTGTGCAATAGTAGCAGCAGAGATTCCGCGAAGGACGGGCATCACTGCAAGACGATCCGCGTCCGGGACAGGCCATCCAGCCATTACGCTCCATGTTATTATGCGGATCACAGGGGAACAAATTCAGTGGATTTCCGTCATCAACTGACGAAGAGACAAAAGATTGACAGAATGGCTTCATGTCTGTGTCATTTTCAGCGGTTCCGCGAGAAAGAGTATGCGTTTATGTCACGTATAGTCACAGGGGCCCTCTGCATGTCGACTTACAGCCCAGAACTTTCCCCTTGTAACTTCCACATTTTTGGCGACCGGAAGACGTGGATGTGGACGTCGGTTTCATTCGGAGACGATAAAATGCAAATGCGGGTGAGGTTGTGGATCCGTTAGCGACCTACCCCTTTCTACAAGACTGGGATTGCATATCGTCTCCCAGTGAGATAAATGTATTAACACTTATGGCAATTATTTTTAAATTAAACAAATTCCATTGCCACTGGCAGCGGGTGTTCGATTTTCATTTGACTGCCGCTCGTATTTGATGACGAAGTTCTACATAAACATTCCGTATTGCTTAACATCAAATCGGCTTATGAACGACCCGCGCTATAATTCCAACACTTTGGCGTTTCGGAATCTCTTTATCCTTATGTCTCTAGAAGTACTTTGTTTGGTGTGTAGATATGTTTCTTCCCTCTTAGGCCAAATCTCCTGCAGCGTGCGTTTAAGGTTAGTGAACTAGGTCACAGCAATCGACCATGTTTAGCTGAAATCTCCTTACTTTCTTACATTCCAGATTTTCATTATTATTATTATTATTATTATTATTATTATTATTATTATTATTATTATTATTATTATTATTAATGTTATTATTATTATTCGAGTCGCAAAATGATAGTGGGCATGATCAATAGCCTAATGGTGCAATGCAATAACGGCCGAAGTTATTTACGCGCTTTGGCTTTTATCACCTGCTAGAAATTCGGGTTTAAATATCAAATGGAACTTCACTATCCAGCGCATTTGAGCAGTTTCGAGTGACCCTTGAATTGTGTCGCTCAAAAGCGGTATACGTGTTGTTTGCTGGATAAACCCCGCACAAAGTAACTTTTGCTTCTGTGTTTTTGGTTTACAAAGTTTCATTCATTATGTGAGCAGCTTGAAACATAGAGTGAGCTATATGAATGGTCATACAGAAATGATGGAGTACATTGTCTTTCTGCAAACAAAATTTATTCTACTGAAAGCTTTATTTGTTACAGTGATCATGCACTTTTCCATTTGCAAACTGTTTTAATTTTATTTCATATAAGTGCTTTAAATGGTAATTTTGGAAAAAAAAAAAAAAAAAAGGTGAACGTGGTAAAATATTGTGGATTTTGTGGATTACTGCATTTACCTGCATATTCCAGAATATGTGTGCGTGTTTTATATACGTTTACAATTGAGTTACATTAACAGTATCATGCCATATTTAAACCACAGTAAAAATGACAATAATAATGTAAATGTATATAAGTATATTAAAAAATTAGCCCCAACATACAAAGGCGATAAATTATAGCCTTAAAAATCACAAATCTGTATAATTATTTATATTTTGACTGCCTATCTGCTGATGTTCAGAGACCAGACATTCCTGAAAAGAAACTGCTAAAGAGTGGTGTCATTTATAAAAGTGCTCCTATCAAATTAACGAGAAAATAAGTACATTAAAATTTAAAAATAACAGGGAGTTTTTTTCCAATACTATATAACGCCAGTTGTTACTGTTGAGGTATAACAGGCGGTGGACACTTGAGGTATATGAGATGAAATGGTAAATTTGCACAGGATTTGTTTTTTAACAAGGAAATGTTCCAGGCCTAAGTTAAGGATACTTCCCCGGTATTTACCATTTATAAGTACGCAATAGGAGAGGACGATTCTGGCGGGAATCGATATCCAGACCTCTCTTATACGGCCATTTGTGGAGGCGTGGGCAGGATTATCTTATTGCTGCGATAATAATAAAAGACCAGCACATTGAGCTATAATTGAAAACTTTGAAGACAGCTGACATTTTCACAACACACGCAGCATTGGCTTTGCTCGCGAATAGCAAATAAATAGAACTGAGGGGAAAAAATCAAATTAAAAAAATAAAAGATAAAATTCTATCTTTGGTGTTTCATTTATGCGATATATTACACATAAACACACACATGTATGAAAAATATGCTAATATAGATAGAAAACTGAATTCGACTCAAATGCAATCATCGTTTAATGAGTTCCTTTGGAGGTGAAAGCAACCACACAAGGGACACAACGTTTTACCTATATAAATAAAAAAAAAATTACTTTTCGGCACTTATGGGTACCATGTAGCTGACATGTTTGTCATATGCACGCATGCCTGTGTTTTAAGGTATTTGCCCCATGGCAGTCCTGAAGTAGGCAAATGAGTTAAATAATCAACACACACCTCTAGCATGCTACATACTCAAACATCAGAATCTGGAAATGACAAGAAACGTTTCTCTTGCCTTTAATTATGCAGTTTTCAGCTTCAAGCTTGCAATGCAATCCTAATATCTCATTAAATAATTAAGTGACTGCGTTTAAAAGTGCACTTAAACATAAAAAGGCTGTAAAGATATAAAATATGCTTAAGATTTAATAATAAATTCAAACGGTTCACCAAAAGTGGGTTTCACTTATAAGTACATAGTAATGAGCACACAAATATATAAATCCACCACTATATCACTTATTCCTCATAAACCAAACAATCAACGTTAACAATATCTATAATTTTTTTTCCGTCACTCATGAAGGAAATGTGATTTCGAGTACTACCAGGCTCTAGGTCCAGGGGTGTAACACAGAGGTCTGTGCCACACGTGGTATTTTGCATTAGGACGGTACCTTGTAACTCTAAACCGACCCGCCGTTCGGCTGCAGACGATTGCGTCGCCCAGGCGCGCTAAGTTCCCTTAACTTCCAGATTCTCACTGGTGGATAGGTCATACTAACTTAGACCTACTCGTATTTAAGAGGTGAGTCACCCCAGCATTAAGGTAGCCACCACCCTCCCTACCAACAACGGCGATTCCGGCGCACCGGCCCCCAGGGAACACGCCTGGGGCACTACCCTGGGACACGCCGCCATCGTAGGTCCTCAATTCCCCGTGAGTGACGGGTCCACTGCCAAGCCGAGTCCAACCCAATCCGGACAACTCTCTTCCGGGAGGGGCTCGAATCAAGTCCGGCCCGGCTCCCTCTAGTACGTCAGAGGTACCACGGGCACTCAGGGTCAGCCCGCACCTGGAGCATCACTCATGAAGGAAATGTTATAACTAACGCCCGGATTTTAAAGGGAAAATGTTAATTAAAAAGGACAAAAAAGTGAAATATTTTGCTGTAAAGAGGATCTAAAAAGAAAAATTCGAGAGTAAAAAAAGAAATGCATAATCACTGCTGCGCATTAGGAAAGAATTGTACGTAGTTACACTCATCATTTCAGTATTTTTGAAGATTAGATTCAGTCTCATACATGGAAAATGATTTCTCTACATCAATGGAAACCAGTGGTGAACACTTGGTAAGCACTCTGAACTGCAAATCACTACATTTTACGTCTTTTTCAAGGTCTGGATTTTTGGTAAACTTTGTTTAAGTTTGTTTTTAACAAATGGTTCAAGTATGTTGTCATTTTTTTTTCTTCCGCGTCCCACTGTACTTCATTAAATAAACTATCCCTTCTAGTCGCATGATGGACTCTGGGATGAACTTTAATGCTTGTACGTACAGCGTAAAGTTTCGTCTCCAAATTTGGATCCCTTAGTAAGTTCCTTGGACAATACTGCCACTGCAGAGTTTGCATCATCAAAAGATAGCAGAAACTTCTTAACATTTGTAAAATTTTCACACAGAAAAACAGCACAATAAAACCATGTTCCCCATCGTAAAAGATCTGTCATGCGGCCGGCCGGTGAGGCTGTCTGCTGTGTCGGCGGTGCAGGTGACAGTAAATCCGCAGTAAATATTTATAGTATGGTTTGTCGCGTAAGTTGCTTCTAACATACATAACATAAATTACTCACTATATTAAGCAAGGAGATGCTGGAAATCATCAGAAATTCAATTCCTCTTGAAATAATCTCCTTACAGCATGCGCTGATTCTGTACGCACTAATGAATCATACATGAATGCTCCTTGGGGAATAGAATACTTGTATTGCCCCATTTCACTTGGTACACTTTCACTCATCACACTGTATTGCGTCGTCTAACAAACGCGTGCTACTTGCGCAAGATTTTAACACTGAGGCCTCGCGCAGCGGAGGGGAAGTACATTCCCCGCTTCCACCAATATAACGCTGCCAACTGGTCTCGCGTTGCTTCAAGCATTGCTCACCCTGTAGTTATAGCGAGAAACTTGCTACAAACGTTACATGATGAAATTTGCAACACATGTACTTAATGTATGCAAATGCTGAAACCACATGTACCATCCTGCCATTTTTGTACTATAATCCTGACGGCCAGAGTTTGCAACAACAGCAACAACAACAACAACAACAACAACAACAGTCATTGAAATAGAGTTGACTTTATGCAGTTCATACATGGCAAACAGTTTGGTTTGGAGCATCTCCTGTCAGAGCCTTCACAAAAATATTTAGAAGAACTCTTGGGAGTGAATCGGTTGTTTCATTCAAAATAAAACAGATGGGATGGTCTGCAACAATCTCCTCAACTCTTTCAACAATTGCTTCATAAAGTGGTTGTAAATGTTTGTATTTTTTGTGAGAGTAATTAAATCAGGGACAGAACGTTGTGCGTATTTTTCTAAATGCTAAAGCTTGCTAAGGGAATGCCACATAGAGAAAAATTAATTCCGAGGTTAGTGAAAAACACATTATGTTCCTTGTTTTTTTTTATGCCCTCTACAAAAATTCCTGAATAAATTTCTCTTTTGAAGTTTCCCGCGTATTTCTTTATTGTTTTGATGTTTTCCGTACTTGATATGCTGAATAATTCTGTTCTTTATATACTTTATATCAAACTTGATAACACAACAAATAGAAAATCCTAATAATCGTACCATCTTTTTCATTGAAATCGTTCTTGAAACACGTAGTTTGTTACTGCTAATGTTCGACTTCGCTATTTCACTAACACATACTATCAGTCAGAATAGTTAGGAATATTGTTCAGAAATTAACTCAGAAAGTATGTAGAGAGGAAAAGACATTCAACTATATGACCGCATCTGGTACTGCAGGTGTTGCCTCTGCTGTGCTACGACACTCATTAGGGGAACGCTGGGCGAGGCCAACACTGGGGTTAGTTCGGTATAAAACATGTGTTTATTCTTTCGTCCTACATCTATATAGTTTTTTTATTTCTATTATTAAATAATAGAAATTATAGACATACTTGCCACATATTAAAAAAAAAACGGAGATATTCAGGACCATTATTGATGAAAAAGAGAACACACACTAAAAACGGAGAAAAAAAAAAGAAAGTTATCTTGCTTATTTTAACAGATATAAATTTTATTATCGATAATTTTGCGTTCTGTAATAAAACTTAATAAAGCTATTCCCTTTAAATTCCGATCACTAGTTATAACTTTTTAGTACACACTTTGTGTATGTCACCTTCACTACCCTAATCTTGTGCTCTTGCGTAAAACAACCCACACACTTGTAACTTTATTTATTTCTGTACGAACAGGTACAACAGTACATGAAAAAATAGGCATATATTCTTAGAAATGATTATTAATCAACTTTTTGTAGAGGAATATATATCTTGGAGCCTGATTACAATTTTGCAATAATGTATCTGCACTATGTCTTCGTCTATTCCTTCTGTCTAATGTAAAATATTTCTCAGAGACTTGTAGGTAAATACCAAAAGTAGAAGTTGTTAAGACATGAATGGAATGACTAAAATATTCATATTCTACAAATCTGGCTGACTAGTACGGAAGAGAAATATCAACATATCAAGAAAACATTAGTGCAACACTTATGCTACACGAACTAAAGATTTGAAACAGCGGCTACCTAAAAGGAACAGAATTTTCTTTGTTTACATTATCTTGGATTGTAGTTATAAGTTATATAGCATCTTAGCAAGTTAAAAGAAATTTAATGTCACAAATATTTAATAACCAGATTGATATTTCCGAATGAGGCTGCTTAAGATATTTTCGACTTCGTAATTTCACTACATCAATAGTTCTTCTTCATAAAAAAACACTAGAGGTGATATAGGCAACCACAGACCAATAAGCCTGATGTCAAACATATACAAACGGTTTACAAAAAACTTAACTAGAAGAATAACGAAGATTCTGGACGAAAATCAACCACCAGAACAAGCGGATTTCCGTACAAGATTCAGCCCAATAAACCATCTCCAAACTATTAACCAGCTGATGGAGAAAGCAGAGGAATTCCATCTAACACCATGCACCGCCCTTATTGACTATAGCAAAGCTTTGACTCAGTTGAACGTACAAGCATATTACACGCTCAGGCAGCTCAAGGAATAAGGCAAAGTACATTCGTATCTTACACAAAATCTTCAATCAAAGATTTGCGAAAGTAAAAACAGAAAAAGGACAACCATTTCGACTAGAAAGAGAAGATGCCAAGGCGATCCAATCTCTCCCAAACTCTTCACCTGTGAAATGGAGCATATATTCAGGAAAATGAACTGGCAGAATAAATTCGGAATCAACATATCTAAGATTTGCCGATGATGTTGTCTTATTCGCCAAAACACCGAAAGCTTTACAAACTATGCTGGAACAATTATATGAGCATAACAGAAATGCAGGGCTGTCACTAAACAAACTCAGAATGCAGTTAATTTCAAACGGACCTGAAACACCAATAAAATAGATGGAATAGTTCTCCTTCCATGATAAAATGGAAAAAGAAGTACAAAGGAGGATCTCATTAACCTGGATGGCATTTTGGACCCTTAAGTTTATATTGTTACACCAAACACTAACTAAGAAAATCGGATTCCAGACGCTCGAAACTTATGCATATCGAGTATTACTATATGGGTGCTAGACAGGGTCAATAGCAGAACAACAAAAGAACAAAATGCAAATATGCCAAAGAAAAATGCAACGCAAGAACCTGGGAATAACTTTGAAGAACAAAATACTTATACTAATAACAACTCAGGTATCTCAGACAACAGACATTGACAAATAGCTACCAGAAGCAAATGGCAATAGGGCGGTCACGTCGCAAGAATGCAGGACAATAGATGGACCTACAAGATCTCCATGCGGGACCCTCGGATAGGAAAAAAAACACAAGGCAGACCCAGAAGAAGATGGTCAGATCTCTTCAAGAAACATGCAGGTTCAGATTGGTCAAAAGTAGCAAGAGGAAGAGAAAAATGGAAATCTCTGAGAAGCAACTAGTGCAGTGAGAAATGGAGTAACCAAAGAACAAATCAGTCAGTGTCTTAAACAGCATACGAATAACTAGCGTGGAATAGCTCACCAGTTAGGAACAAGCCAGCTTTCCCTACTTGTTAGGAGGACTTTGCCCTTATAGAACACAATAGGCTATCTTTACTTTTAATTTAGATATATCAATGAGAATATCTTAAGCTACTTCCGAAGCTCGGATACAAAATCTGAAATAAATAATAATTGAAAGTCCCCCCTTCCAAGCCAGCTAACAGTAACATTCGGTTACTAAATGTTTAGAATGTAGACAATTTAGGCTTATATAGATAAAATCGAAGAAAAAATCAATAATGATACTGAATGAGTTTATTTTGCCTAATGTCTAAAGAATTAAAACTACGAAATCCAAGAGGCAATGATGCTCTTTACAATGGCTAGTACACTCGTTTCAAATCTCGATGTTCATTATAAATATTGAAACGGTTTAGTGGGCTCTGGCCAATTGCCCCAAGTTGCACACCAACTTTTGAAGCAATTTAAGTCAAATTATGAGATTGTTTGGTAAGTTATTGGTAGCTTCGGTGTTGTTGCCCATTCTTCAATGACAGCACTTTCTCACAGTGAATGTTGTTATTTTGTTGATTCGGCAGGACCGAGAGGAGGGTTCAATGGTATAAATAAGTACGCGAATATATATATATATATATATATATATATATATATATATTATACTTTATTACGTATACAAATTCTTTCACGTGCTCTGGTGTTTTGCATATCATAGATTTGCCTACGTCGGATATAAATTATTTGCAGCGTGTGAAACTTACAGATGAGTGCCGCGGCGCGTGAAACTGAAAACAGCTTAACTGATGTATCGGAACTGCGTAACTGGTAACTGCTTCTCAGCTGAGTATCAACTTACAAACTACAAAACTGCATGTCTGCGTCCGAAGTACAACTTGTTATCGGCGTCTGTGCTGATTATGTGTGCCTCAGCAACGTCGAACTGACGAGTACTGCGAACTGCTCATATCTAGCCTCGTGTAGATCTTACAACTGCGTACTGAGGAGTAAAAACTGAGTTGTGCTTCACTGTCTGGAACTTTGTCTGTTTGTGTCTCGCCACGTGTAAAAGTTCAAAACTGAGTGTGCCAGGCGCGCACACGCTTCCATTTAAACCAAGTAATCGTTGGCTTAACGATTGCCACGGGGTCACAAAAGCATGCGCAAGTTTCACTCCTATCCTTAAAAGTTCAAACATACATTTTCCATTGGTTGGTTTAAGTTTACCTGTTATGCATGCCATTCTCTATTTTAAGTTTAAAAACGTTTTCGTAGCATTGGTAAGTTTAAGGTTAACAGTACAACGCCTGTCAGGGTCAAAGCCCCAAAAGAATTTAAAGGTCCTTCAGTTTATTAACCTTTTAAAAAAAGGGGCTAATTCGCGACCCTTGGTTTATTGTATAGAGATTTTACTTTAAAGCTACCGTAAACGCCAGAGACTTTCAATTTTGTACAATTCTTTCATTGAAGTTAAAGCATATGACACATATATACATAATTACTAATTACAATACCAAATTTGATGATTGGGCTAACGTAAATATACATTATAATTATATTTCAGTCAGGGTGGATCGGAGGAATTGTTACAATACTTGTGGTAGCTATTTGTCTGATTTAGTTTATTCACGATGCTCATTAACATCTCAGGTCATCAGCGTCCCATTCAAATCAGGGCGTGAAACGACCGACAGATTTTGCTCAGAGGCCTCTTCTTTCAGGCTTGAGGTTCCTTTTCGTGCCGTAAATGTACGACACGGGACCCACGGCTTTACTTCCCTTTCGAAAGAAATCATACTTAGGAGTTTTATGTCCGAAAACATCCATCGATCCTGGCCGGAATTGAACCAGCAATCTTGTATTTTGGAGGCAAGTATGGTTACCACTACACCACCAGAACCGACTATAGCTATCTAAAAAACAGCAACTATTTTATGACATGGTTGTGTAAGCTTTAATTTAAGCGTCTCATTATATTAGTATTAATAGTAAAATATGAAGGATAAATGATTCTAGGAATTATCTATTAAACATCCCATTTATTTTAATTGTTTTTTCTTAGACTAACTTCTCATGAAAAAATCTGATTATATATTCACACAGCTGCCGTATTTCAAATATTAGAGACGAAATATATTTCTTGTTTGCTTTAATGTATTCTGCTTTTCAACACAAACGCAGTGAATCTAAAATACAAATACATTTACTGAACAAAACAGCTTGCAGCTTTTCCAATATGAAGCAGGCAGGATTCCTGAGAATCCTCGCAGCATAATGCTCAATCCGCCCCCGTGGAAGCGTGGTCCATTTCCTCTTATATTGCCTCCTTCCTCGGCTAGAATGGTTATGTTATGTGGCTCCAGTTCTCGCTAACTACCAGCATTCCCCTTAATAATATACACACAAGTCGAGTGCTGCTTGAGGTTAAACAACCCAGATATTCGCTCCCCTTCCACCCTAATTGGCAGCCATTTTCTTTATTAGTCACTTATCATCTGTTTATGGTACAAAAGGCGAGAATACAGCGTAGTATTCCCAGAAAGCTCTACAATATAATGCAATGTATTTTCCACTCATCCTTTCCTGCATGGCTATACAGCAAAACGTTCGTCATTGTATCTATATCATCTACTGAGTATTCTATAATAAAAATATAAGTTCATAAGTTTCCAGCCTATCCATTTCCCAGGTATGATAAAGATAAAAACTATATTTTACTTTTCAATATAGTTATCCTTTATTGCATACACTTCTCACATCTTTGAATTAATATTTCAATCTCCCCCACCCCAAAAATATTCAGAAGTCTTGTCTGCAAAATGGGCATAAACAGCATCCATCACTTCTTCGTCACACTTAAATTTCTTTCCTCGAAGGTCCTTTTTCAGTTTTGAAAAGAGGAAATAGTCACTGGGAGTTAGGTCTGAGCTGTAGGGTGGATGGTCCATCTCTTTGAAGCCACATTTCTTCACAGCTTCCTTTGCAACAAACGTTGTGTGCGTAAAGAAGGCGCACACCATCACTCCGCTTTACTCGCCTTTTCTCTTTGATGGAAGCACGCAGTCTGTGCAGTAGGCCAGCACAGTCCTCCCCATTTACGTGGTGTTCCTCTCCTTGAAGTCAATGAAGAGTATTCGTTAAGAGTCCCAAAAGATTGTGGCCATGATCTTCTTGGTTGACTGAGTGACCTTGGCCTTTAGAGGGAGTGCTTCGACAGGTTTACGCCACTCCATTGATTCTCTTTTGGACAATGGATGGATCATAGTAGAGTACCATAGTTTCATCTCCTGTAACAATGGTTTGCAGAACTTCTCTCGCGTTGCCACGGCAGAGCTCCAAAAATGCCTTGACAACAGATGATTTGTTGCTGCTTTTGGACTGAGGAAAGAAGTCTAGGCACCCTCTTGCACTAACCTTATTCAAGTTTAAATATACATGAATAATTCGAAGGACTGTTGTTTTAGAAAGGCCCAACCCCGCTGCTATTTCTGTAATTTTGAGCCGCCGATCTTCCATAATTTCTCTTCCACAAGAGTGATGTTTTCAGGAGGGACACTTCCATGGGTCGACCTGCACGGCCTTCGTCTTCAATGCTTTCTCGACCCATTGGAAAAAGTTTGGTCCATTCTTTTACATTAGAATATGAGGGGGATGTTTCCCCATATACACCGTCCAATCGCTGTTTAATTTCATTTGGAATAAGTCCTTACTTTGTGAAGAACCTAATAACAGCTCGATACTCCGTTTTGAACATGCCACAATCTTCTACCTATAGCCTTCTTTATGCAACTATTCGGAACCACTGAACACAGCAGAGCTGAAGTTATTTACTTAACGGATAAGGCATGACATTAGATAAGGCTTTTGTGAAGACGATAATTATTACCGGCGAGGCCGGAAATTTATGGTCCTGCCCTCATCCATGCAAGAATTTAGCTAAGGACTCGGTGCGTCTTACTTCCTCTACAGTTCTTTCCAATTTCCCTGCCAGCTTATATTTGTATTCTTTAAAATATTTTTCTTGTTATTAGAAACAACAGCTTAAAGTAAACAGGGGTAGGTATTCAAAATTTAACTATGATCTGAAGACGCAGGAAATAATGAATGGAAATCCTCGATATTGTTCACTGCACATTTTAAATTAATTCTTTTTTCGGAACCTATTGGTGTCATCGGCAACCTGCCTCTAAAAATTGTTTCAGGAATAAACCCACAGGGTGCTATTTCATCTGTGGGGAAGATATGATTTATAGAAGTATGTTTACTAAAATTAAATAATTTTCGATTTTATAAATAAATTAATCTGCATAATACCATTGTTTAACACTTACGAAAAGTATATTAATTTCATGAAACAGTTTCCTAGATGGTTTAAGAAAAAGTAGTAGTAGTAGTAGTAGTAGTAGTAGTAGTAGTAGTAGTAGTAATAGTACCTAGTAGTAATAGTAGTAGTAATAGTAGTAGTAGTAATAGTAGTAATAGTAGTAGTAGTAGTAGTAATAGTAGTAGTAATAGCAGTAGTAGTAGTAGCAGTAATAGTAGTAGTAATAGTAGTAGTAATAGTAGTAATAATAGCAGTAATAGTAGCAGTAATAGTAGTAGTAATAGTAGTAGTAGTAGTAGTAGTAGTGGTAATAGTAGTAGTAGTAGTAATAGTAGTAGTAGTAGTAGTAGTAATAGTAGTAGTAGAAGTAGTAGTAGAAGTAGTAGTAATAGTAGTATTAGTAGTAATAGTAGTAATAATAGTAGTAATAGTAGTAGTAGTAGTAATAGCAGTAGTAGTAGTAGTAGTAATAGCAGTAGTAGTAGTAGTAGTAGTAGTAATAGTAGTAGTAGTAATAGTAGTAGACGTAGTAGTAGTAGTATTAGTAGTTATAGTAGTAGTAATAGTAGTAGTAGTAGTAGTGATAGTAGTAGTAATAGTAGTAGTAGTAATAGCAGTAGTAATAGTAGTAGTAATAGTAGTAGTAGTAATAGTAGTAGTAATAGTAGTAGTAATAGTAGTAGTAGTAATAGTAGTAGTAGTAATAGTAGTAGTAGTAATAGTAGTAGTAATAGTAGTAGTAGTAATAGTAGTAGTAATAGTAGTAGTAATAGTAGTAATAGTAGTATAGTAGTAGTATTTGTAGTAGTAGTAGTAGTAGCAGTAGTAGTAATAGTAGTAGTAATAGTAGTGGTAGTAGTAGTAGTAATAGTAGTAGTAGTAGTAGTAGTAATAGTAGTAGTAGTAATAGTAGTAGTAGTAATAGTAGTAATAGTAGTAATAGTAGTAGTAGTAGTAGTATTTATTATTCCAGTTAAACTAGGCATGCATACATATAGCTTACCACGTTTGCATGGGTCGCAAGACCGTTCATGCTCTTGTAAAATACTTTATTTCTGAAATTAATTACAACAAATAAAAGAACAAATTAACAAGAATACACACATATACACATGAAACAGACATACATGCAAACTATTATTTGATATTCATATAAATGTTTATATTATTTATGTACCTTATTTATAGAAATTTCTTGTCCCTAAAACTAGATATTTAATTTAACAAAATGTCCAGGTTTAGCCAGGTTTACAATTAAGTCCCAACATGTCAGCCTCTCCTTACTGAAAGTAGGGAGGCAGGGAGGCATTTTATCCTAGCAGTTTCTGTCTATGCGCACTTAGCCAAAATTTGCACCCAGTCTTCCGATTCCGAGCATAATGGGCAAATCCTCCTGCCGTCCTCAACAACCTTACATGCCTTCCAGCCTCCCAGTCTTAGCCAAGCTATTCCCTATTTGTGTTTCTTCCTATTTCTGTATTATTTATTATCTCTCTTGTTTTAATATATTTTCTTCAATAATGATGATGAGAATGTATGAATGGGTAAATACTTAGCTGAGATGCTGTTTATATAACCCTGAAATCCCTCAATTCGTGTAAAAAGCATTTCAGAACAATTCTTTTAATAGTTTTCTTAATTTTTAAGATATGTTCATTCCAATCTAAACATAAATCCAAAATAAGTTCCAAATATGCAAAATTCCCCACTCGTTCAACCCATTGTTAATTAACTCCAAGGTGTTTCGTTGTTGCTGATGATTAAGAAGATATACGAAATAAAATATATGTTGCCGAGGTGCGTTCTCGATACTTCAATACCCACGCTACTCAATAGATATCGGTATCAACCTAGTAAGATAACATTTATCAAATCTTTTATTTGTGGAGGGTTCTAAAAGGTTTCTCACAATAACAAATATGTAAATACTCCTCTTTATCAATTATTAAATATAAATACAGTATTCACTTCAACATGAATACAGTTGTGCAGCTGACCACAGTCTACATTTGCATTCAGGACTACCTTCTCTTTATAAGAAACAGCAATGTAAATATGAATTATTGATATATCATTACATTCTTCATGAAAAATCTTGCTGCTGAATATGGTGAAATTTTCATATATGAAATGAAGAAGATTATATTCATTGTGAATGCACCAGGTCACATTAATCAAAGTTCAGGGTGTTCAAAATGCTTCATATCAGGACTATGGTTTTATACATTAGAGCATGCTCAAATAATTAAATATGGGAAGAATTATGGAAACTTGTCCAGTCTCCGTTTGAAAATAGCCCTTCTTAAGAGAATGAGATAAAAATGTACTAAATTATGGCTGAAAGTTGCTTTCCTAGCTGATATAATTTGTTACAGGTCGTCCCACCCACGCACGCCCGAGAGTGGATGTATTTAGATAGTGTAAATAGTAATAATCATTATATACTGTATAGCCTATAGTAACAAATAAGAGCATTTCAGTATCACTAACATGTATTCATGGCTACCTGAACATACAACTCTTTATGAATAGGGAAAAGGCTATCTTTTGTAATCTTTTGTGCCCTGTTTAGCGACATTGGCTAAAGCATTGGGGCTCTCTATTGTGACAAAGATAAGTGAATGTTAGTGTCCGAACAATAGGTTCTTTGTTTCTTTAGTTTCTGAAGAAGCTCTTAAATTCGTTACAGTTAGAAAGGAAAGAGGTGTAGGCGACGACGTCATTACATCCAAATTATCCAATAAGGAGTCAAAGAGCTGATGGATTTAAAGTTAGCGGTTTGGGAGCACAAGAGCTCACCAATAAAATTTTAATGTTTTAAAGACTCAGACGCCATTGGGCGCTAGTATGTGGACCCCGTGAGTTCTTACAACCACGTGGGGGAACTTTGAGTTTAGTATATAAGGGGAAACAAATTTGCAAACGAATCGGAAAATCCCAATCACAGTTCAGACAGACAGCGGAGTAGATTTCAGACAATAGGTCGCAGTTCCAGAGACAGTAGGAAAGTATAGACAAGAGGCACACAGATGCAATTTCAAGCAGCTCAGGGCATTAAAGTCATAGAAGTAACGAACCAGGTGGCTGACAACAAAGTGTCGTGTGATTAAACACTTCTAGGCGTTTAATGAAACAAAGTATTGTGCGATTTGAACCTCCTCCTTCTATCTCCTCCCTCCCGTGACCACTAAGGCACAAAAGGCGACTTGGGCCCTTGAAAGACTGAAATTAAATATTTGGAAATTAGGATACAAGATGAAAACAAACTTATTATTTGGTTTATAAGTACCAGTTTTAGATGACAAGTTTATAATGTATGCAATATAGATGAGACACAAATATTTTACTTAGTTTTTAGTTTTATCCATTAAAACCCAGAGAAATAGTTAACTAACTGGGATTACTCCCCACATTTCGTTCTGAATAAGCATGTTCTTGACAATAACTCTCACTTATTGAAAAACCTTATTGAGTAACAACAACAGAGTTAACATAAATACCAATTGTCTGCTTTTGAATTAATTTCAAATTTAAATTGATTCACCTCTAGCAGGATTCAAAAATTTAATATTTTTTTCAGAAGAAACTAATAGGGAATTTAATATTCCAGTTTTTAAATAAGATTAAAAACAGCTGAAAATAATTGGTGTCGTGTGCATGTAAGCTTTATGTTTCTTGGATAAGCATATTGTGTGAAGTAACTTATGTAGGTTAAACTCATAGAGTGTAAACATAAATCTTGTCTCACAAAAATCTGCAATAAGTCAGCCTGTAAATATTGACAAAACTTTACAAATAGCAGTAGAGTTTGTTTTTAAACTTAAGAGTTCCAGCCAGCAAATATGAAGGCACTGACCACAGTATACTGCCATTATAAGTGTCAATCAGGTGTTTTAGTAAAATAACTATCCTTGTTAACTTTCAAATGTTTTTTATAATATATACCTTAGAACAAAGTACAAAAAATCAAGGTCAGATTAGAATTATTATTTACAAAAGACTACAAAGTGCGAAGTTATTAAAAGTATGTGAATTCAGAAGCTTGTAAACGGATGCTTGTCTTTTTACTACTAGCAGTATATGTTATATCTTATATGTAATATCTTACATTATGATCAAAACTTACTATTTACAAATGTTTTATACCTTGTTTACACTTTCTACAACAAAAGCAATTATCATTTCATTATATTACAGGTCAAATATCTCATTTGACTTCTGGAGTGTCCTTTTTGAAAGTTGAATGTAGAAGATACTTTTATATTTCTTTATAAAAGAACGAATTATTAATATTTCAATCATATTCCATTAACAAATATTGAGTTAAAGTTTAAGAATAATGAAAAAATACAAGATAAAAGGCCCAAGCTAAAAGACTTTTTCCTTCAACCATTAGTATATTGCACAATAAAACTTTTATGGAAGAAAACTTTCATACCGTTCAGAATAAAAGGAAGAGCGGAATGGGAAAGATGCTATTGAAGAGAAAATTTAATTCTCTGGAGCATACATGCCTCCATAAAAGTTCACAAACAATAAAGTAGATTAATTACGGGAGGAATCCCCCTATACAATACTTTATTATTAATTAATAACCTCAAGATAGAGGGAGTACGGTTATAGGGGCCAAGGGAGGGGTTGTTTTGCTCACCCCTTTCCTTTCCATCAAACTCTGTCCGTTCATTGACTTGTTTGTAGCTGAAACTTTGAACTTTGGCCTGAAAGATGGAGGATATCCGGATTCTATAAGGCATGGTTTCTTTGTTTTCCCCTTTTTCTTGTTCCTCCTTGCTCTTCGCCTTCCACTGCAGTAGAACTATTATTGCTACAATATTGTCGAGCCGCAGTGAGATCGTCTAGCTAATGCTGTTAAGGAATCCTCCAGGAAAAGCGATGCCCCATTAATGCGATTATAATGTTCGTCCTTTGTGCGAGGGACAAGAACTTTAGGGAGTCACCGTAAAAAAAGCGGCAGCACAGAGTGAATTTCGCCTTTTGTTTGGAGGCACCGCAAACCTACATAGACAACATTTTTATTTTTTATATACGTCCTCATTATTAAGATATAAAGTAGTGCAGGGATTCTAAAATGTATATATTATATTCTTTGAAGACACTAAATAAACTCGTGCATTAGTAAAATATTAGTAATATATTTACTAATTTATTTATACATTTGAAAATGTGAGAGATATTTAGCCCGTAGGCCCCATGGAACCTCTCGGCATCTCAGCCAGAATAATACTGTTGCTATAACTTCATCATTATCAAACTGTTCCCACAGATATCTTCTTTTAAAGAGCCAAGTCCGAGATCCGGGCTCTAAGATGGGTGAGAAAAGAAAGATGCATTTACCTGTGTGTGGCTTGGCGTTTTCAAACCGATAAATGATTACAGTTTGTACCATTTAAACAAGCTTTAAGATTTAAAAAATTACAATAAAAGAAAACTTACAATTAAAATAGTCTTTGTGCACCCAAAAATACCCGGGTCACTGGGTACAGAGCGTGAAGAAGCTCCATATAAAGTTAGAAAGAGTCCCAGCCGATCTGAGCTTCTCATGTGCGCTTGAATATAACAGAAGAAAGAAGAAAGAAGGGGCATAACTGTCCACGCTTAATTCTGTTACTACACAACAGTCAAGGAAAAACGATAGGAAGAGGTAAAAGGAAGAAGCATGACTTAAAATACTGAATATGAAGAATGGGTGTGCACAAAACGTCCAAAGATTGTTGACACGTACTTCGGAGTTGTTTCAACACGGTGCAATACGACAATAAAAATAATCCATTCACATCCTTTTTATAATAGTGTTTAACGCCCCTTTTTTTCTACAAGTGTGGAAGATGATGATCCATGAGATGACAGGATAAACCTGTTTTTTCTTTTTTTTTTTTTAAGGAAGCGTTCCAGGTTTAGGGTACCTCCTCGGCTTTGTCATTTATGAGGATTGAGGAAAACCTGGATGAAACTTCAGTCAGGGAGGGCGGTCCTGGGAATCGGAGCCGAGACCTCCTGCTCACAAGTCCACCCTTGGGGGTTAGAGAATGTGGTCATGACTTTATCGATTGAGGCTATTATCATGGAAAATTTTCTGTAATTGATTTCGAGTTCGAAATAATGAATCCTATCATTACAATGCCGGATAAGAATGACCATTTTAGACATATAATTATTAAGCAATGTTGAACTAATGATATATTTTTGTTTCTTATTATTGGCCGCTAGACTTGGAGGGACCCATCTTTAAATGTTCTAACTGATATGTAGTTGTGTTGCCACTGTCTACCAAGGTGTAGAGTTGAACAGCCAGTTGTTTCTATTTCTCGCAACACGTTCCATTATTGCACGTATTACCGCAATATGACTCCGCTCACAGCATGGACAATAGTCAGTGAGACTGCCCTGGTCTTTCTCAAATAGTGATGGCCTTTTACTCAACGGCTGAGAGCGAGTTTATCCATTGTCATCTCTTCATACGCATATCTTAAGAGCCTATGGATGATCTTCATGATCTCATTTTCCGTCAAAAGAAATTACGTTTACATATAATGCATATCCCTTTTAAAGCAAAGCTAAATACACCTCCACGAGTGACCGAGGCCGTTAAGTCGCTTTTGAACGGCAGGTCTGTGATACCTCCTACCAGGACCGCCCGCTCTGACAAGTGTTTTTCCAGGTTTTCCTCAATCCTCATTACGGCAAAGGCCGGGGAGATACCCGAAACTAAGGCCTGGAACTCTTCTTACCTTTAAAAAAAGTCCTTTCTCAGTTTATCATTTCATCTCATATATCATCAGTGCCCACCGCCTGCGATGCCGCAGTAAAACTATTAAAAAAAAAACCACCGCCACCAAGCAGATGAAAATAGAACCACAAAAATGCGAACATTCAAAGACAATGCACATAAATTAGAAACTGTATTTTTTAGAGATAAGCTGGCCCAATGTGTTACATGCATACTGAACGCCCCTTGAAAGTAGCCTCTTGTAGTGTTCCCCAAATCCACGTTTAAAAACCTGATGCATGTCCTTACGTTAAAGGGAGATTTAATAATGTTTTTCATTTTAGAATATACTACAATTGTTGGCCTATCAAGCGCTATAGTAAGTTGTAACAGGGATATGAAATAAATGCTTCATCCTGGAATCTGTGTGAACATTTAATATAATTCCACAAAGGAAGAGCACCTGCTCTAAGCCCAAAATAGATATAATCCAAGAATTGATGTCAGTTAAGTCAAGAATGTTGAATAAAACATACGCTAGCTATCATCATATCCCAGAACAAACAGAATATTTTTTGCCATCTTGCCCATGATGTCGACAATAAATTAACTGATGAGTATAAGAGAAAAATAATCAAGGTCCACTTTTGGTGAAATTTGAGATTTTGGTGCCAATGGCTTGCAATTTCCAACACATTCATACAGAAAAGAAACACATGTAGTCCATAAATTGGTGTACAGGAGAAGAACAATCAGAGTCCTATATAAAACACCTACAATGAGACCATAGCAAGAAAGGGGAGCTGATGAAGTTGCATCAATGTTGTTTGTCTTTTGTTTCCATCACCTGGACCCATCAGTTCGAAATTTGCAACATTTTTTGTGATTTATGCCCCTCTCAAAATAAAAATTATACACCATTATTCGCCTCATTCATGCTCTGGTTCATAAGTGCAACGTATTTCAATCTGTAAAAGTGAATTTACCCATCATAGTTCACGGTTATATGGAATGTGACAAAGATGTGGGTTTAATAAATGAAATACACAGCAATTGGAATGAACACGTCAGAAGAGGCCTTGTGAAACCATCTCCCTTTAATATCAATCAGTGTTCGCAGGATATTTTAAATTGTGGTCTTCATTTCATAATAAAGAGTATAAAAATAAATGTCCAACGAAGATAAAATAAATATTATAATATTTAGCTGGAAAAAAAAAACTCTTCTAGAACTATAACCAGTACAACAACGTACAATGGCTCCTGGGAGTCCCATGTTATTGTTGACAAATGTGTCGTACACAGACTGATGAACAGCCTGCCTATTCAAGTTTAATTCCACTTTACAAGACAAAATATGATGACCTACAATGTGTGAAGAGATTTAGTTCCGAAAATGCTCGACTCTATTTTTCAATGTTATTTCTAATAGACAGCGAATACTTTTTATTGAATGGTTGTTATCAATAATGTTTCATTAATGTTTATATTTTCTTCAACAAATCTCTAGTATAATTTGGTACATTTTATAATATAGTTAGTGGATCGTGATTGTTTTTATCTGCAAGTATATGTACTTACATTTTATTGTTAATTAACATGAACAAATAACACATGACACTCATTTCAAAAGAAGGCTCTACTAGAAAACTATCTTAATTATTATTCAATAAAAAAAAGTTCTATATATATCCTGTAAAAAAGTAAAAAGTGAACGTTGATTATTTTTCCATTGTACCCTTCAATTGTATCCGGAAGTCGTTTTGCGTTATTCTGTAACTCAACACCAGAGTACACTGAACTGTCCAGCAGAATATTTTTGCTTTTTTCCGTTGATGAACAATCAGGGCTGTGTGTACTTGTTTTAGCAGAATTTACATGGACAGAGATGACTTCAAAGCAGGTATTACTTTCCTGTACGTTTCATTACACCGGGTCCGCTCAGCTTAAAAGTTTCACTGTAGTAAAACGTTATCTGCAATGGCATTCTGCTCCTTGTTGCGGTGTGATGTTAATAACTTCATCGTTTAGTTCTCTGTTTATTTTTTCCAAGATACGAGAAAGCGCTACAAACATATTTTGTATCAATATCCAATAGAAGCCAGAATGTTATATCGAATTTATTAGACTTGTCCGATATGTATTGCAGGTAAGGGCGTTGTGTTCTACTGGGGAACGACTGCTCACCTACTGTAAGGAAATAATTGGACAGCAGGCCAAAGCAACAGAATAAGTGTATGGAGGAAGGTCAGGAATCGCCTGAAGGATATGGATGGAGCAGTACATCATAACCGGGGACAGACTCATTATACAGGTACTCGCGTGGTTTAGCCTTTATGAGGAGAGGAAGTATTATGGCATCCAGAAAGTAAGTCCCAAATAGCGCCTAGAGATGACAAGGCTAGTCGGATAGGAATGCGCATGCGCAGGAATAGAGAGGAAGTATGTGGTAATAATGCAGTAAAATTTCAGCCTTGTGACGGCCGTGGTTACCGCGCTGTGCTAGGAGAAAATGGGTGCTCTGATATTGTCTCCCGCCAACTGCGAGGTTCGTGCAGTCATCCGAGGTTTGCTCGCTCAAAAGCGAAGTCCAGCAGAGATCCATCGCCAATTGTATCAAGCTTCCGGGAGACAATTTCGTGCACAAGGGAGCGAGACATCTGGGGAATTGACAAGAGAGTTCTGAAATTATGAAGCGCCGGTTCTGCTCAATTGCTTGCCGCACACTTTCCAACACTTCTGCCGTCACCAGGGACGGTCGGCCACTACGGTCGTCGTCGTGAATATTGGTTCGTCCTTCAGTGAACTGCCTGCACCATCGTCTTACCATAATGTCGTGTCCATACACTTGACACAATCGGCGATAGATCTCTGATGGACTTTGCTTTTGAGCGAGCAAACCTCGGATGACTGCACGAACCTCGCAGTTGGCGGGAGACAATATCAGAGCAGTCATTTTCTCCTAGCACAGCGCGGTAACCACGGCCGTCACAAGGCTGAAACTTTACTGCATTATTCCCACATACTTCCTCTCTACTCCTGCGATGCGCATTCCCATCCGACAAGTGGTTCCATCTCCAGGCGCGATTGGGACTTACTTTCTGGATGGCCCTGGTATCATGGTCGCACATCCGTGGCTAACTGTAGCAGCACTGAGGTGTGCAGAAAAAAATTTATGCCCTCTTCCTTTACTGACTCTGTCAGAGGGCAAGGGGCATGCTGTGCTCTGCTGACATTGCCTGGATGAGGAGTACGAAGGTGAGACAGCTCAGGTTTGAAAAGGCTGAAAACCGGGGCGTGGGGCGGGGGAACTAAACTGAATTATATATATTACATCGACGACCGGAAGGTGCATATGATAATATTATTAAAAAACAGGTTTATTTTTCCTTTGTACTATGAATGAAATAAAATGCTAGGCTATACTATTTCGTATGTACTAAAAACAAGTCCTTTAATGTAACATAGTCCATTACATTAGACACAAAATTAACTGGCTTATCGCAGTTATTAAGTGTACATTTTAAATGAAATTATTCTGTCATAGATATATTTTAATTTATGCAATAACCATACTGTTTTATGTTCCGATCAGATTTTATAACTTTAAATTTGAGATAAAAATATTTCAAATTTTATTTCTTCTTGGGTCTGGATTTCCAAGAGACGCAAAAACATGTATCTCTTGTTAAAATCATGACTTGAAAATTAAAAAAGTTTCATAAAAAATGTATTTCAGTAGGCATTACTGTACTACTATGTTTTTTAAATATGAAAGTATTAAAACGGTATGGATAACTTTTAACAGTTAATATTTTACATGAGTAGAGAAAGTACAGAGCGACAAATAAGAAATGCTGAAAATTTTCAGCTTATGAACATATTCATTTGCAAAACTTTTATGCAGTCAAGTGTGAGAAACAGCTAAAGTAAAAAGATAGAAAGAAGAAGGAAGAAAAAGAAGTAAAGAAAGAAAAAAAAAGAGTGCACAGCAACAGAGAGCTAAACACGGTACCGGATTTCATTTCGGAAAAAGCATTTGAAACGTAAACTACAAAGAAAGTAAACTTGCCTGCAACGTACAAGTTGTTAAAACCAGCATGCATATTGTTGGAAGTAAGACCATTTTATTAAAAAGTTCATGTGCACCAGACGTCTAAAAGTTGTTAAGTGAGGTGTTTTAGAATTCTCAATGGTCTTTTATCTTTTTCGTGCTTCCATTACTAGATAAAACAGCAGACATGCAATCCAAAAACTAATTTTCTTCCATGAAAAGACCCCCGATATAAAACAACTATAAAAACGAAAATTTATATTATCTACTCGCATTTCATTACCTGTAAAAATTGTGGAGGGAAGTGAATTGCTGATTGGACTGCATAGGACAAAAGTTCACGCTGCGCGTGAAATGAAAAGTTAGAGACAAAGTTCAGCGTATTTTCTTAATTACTGTTGCAAAGAAGCCTTAAGTTATAACCACTGTGGAATTAGATACGAGTATAATTTTTAAATTGTAGATAATATTTATTTAGTATGCGAGATTAGTAACACATTAACTAAATATGAGAACCGCATTTTACTTTTTATTACGTTAATAGTCATTTACACCGTACTTATGATTTTACTAACATAATACAATTTCAGTGTACAGTTTACATTCATATGTTAAATTAAAATTTTAACATTTGTTACTCTTTTTATATATAATTTCAACAAAGTTCGCTGGTTGTAGAAAACATTAATTACTAATGAAAATAACCGATGACAATAAATAATTCTACTGTCAGGCTCTAAGATCTAATCACTGTAAAATAGTGTTGTGGTAACAGAACATTAAATAATAAAATACAAGAAAATTAAAAAAAAAAAAACATAGTCTACCGTTAAATGTCCATTTTTATTTTAAGTCTAATTCCCCTTTCTAATTCTTCTCTAGATACTGGTACATAATGATGAAACTCCATGATATTACCGCCACGGGTGTCCGAGGTCGTTAAGGCGCGGACACGTGAGTGGGAAGTCTGGGGTTCGAATCCCACCGCGATCGTTCTCCCTGACCAGGGTTTTTTCCAGGTTTTCCTCGGTCCTCAAAACTGGCAAATGCCGGGGAGGTACCCTAAAACTTAGGCCTGGAACGATTCCTTCCTTAAAAAACATCCTTTCCCAATTTATCATTTCATCTCATGTATCATCAGTGTCCACCGCCTGTGGTGCCTCAGTAATAAAATGGACGTTAAACATAACCAAAAAAAGAACTTCATGATATTGTAGTAAGAATTATGCCCAACGCGTTTAGAGCTACACACGCAACGAACAAGCATATAAAAATTCACCTTGTGCAAGTTTGAATTCAATATGAAAATATCACAATAAAATTAATCTATATTCAGCATTTATTACTTGAAAAAAACTAAGTGTTAAAACCGCAATACAATCATCGCGTTCAATATTTTATTAAAACGGGTCTTTTAGTCGGTGGAAATTGTTTAAATATTTTAGAAGCCAAACTAAGTTTCGCTTTAAAATATTGAAAGTTTGTAACATATTTTAAGTATCTACAACATACCCCACGGTTAATATTTAGTAACTAAGTTTACTATTCAGTTTCCGAATTTCCGACAGTATATTATTCATATTAATATATTTTCCATTAATTGGCCACGTTTGTAGCTCATTTGGTTAGGTGTTCGGTAACGATTCGAATTTTGTGTGAATAAATCTGTCTTTTTATCTTTATAAGGAAGATTGTGTAATGCGAAATTGTGAAAAAACATCAATATTAGCAGCAAATTGGTAAATAAATGGAGACTAAATACAATACTTTTTACGTGCATATGGTACCCATTAATTATATACAATTCAAGGATTTTTAATGGTGTTTAACGCCCGTTTTTACTACTGAGGCACCACAGGTGGTGGCCACTAATGATATATGAATTGAAATGATATATTGGAAAAGGGTTTTTTAAGGAAGGAAACGTTACAATAAAATTTTTAGGTTACATACACAGTTTTTGCCATTTATGAGGACTGAGAAAAACCTGGAAAAAACCTCAGTCAGGGAGGACCTCAGACTTCCCGCTCACGAGTCCGCGCCTAACGACCTCGGCCACCCTTAGCGGTAATTCAAAGTTATTTGTATACCTAATAATTGTTATATTCTGGAAAATATTACTAACCATTTCGATAAATAACATTATTATGTTGTTCATTTTATTTATTCCTTTATTTTTACTGGAATTAACGTATTTTGATAATAGCCACATAAGTTACTCACTTCAGTTGTAGCTGTCATTTTCTAGACATTTCTCAAGATAAATAATACAGAAACAGTTTTTTCCCCCATCATTTGAGTTCTTTACAAAGTAGTGCTCTATAATTAACTAATTTTTTGTTTCTCTTTAGGCAAATGCATAACTTTATTTTTTTTAATAAATGTCTACGCATAATTCTGTGTTACTTACTTGTATTCTATTTTAAAGTTTGGCACATTTGAGTAAATACTTGATTTTTAGAGTGAATAATATTTTATAAATAGCAGCTGCATATTTTTATAAGTATATAACGAAGAAATCGTTTTCCATTTATTTTAGTGTAAAGTGGAAACAACAATTATTTTTTGAAACATAAATATACGCATATTTTGTAAAATAAAACATCAAAAGTCTGTTAGTTTTAGGAATTTTAACGGCTAATAAATACTTAAGCCTTAACACAAAACAGCTGAATGTAATAGAAGGTTACTTTTCATTCGGAAAGTATTTGCAAATTGCTTTTTACTGCATTCATTGCCATTAAGAGTCTACAGTAATAAACTTCGGAGCACTTTCCAAATGAAACCCTTTAATTATTTTCAGTTTTCCTTTAACAAAGTCATATTCAAATACTCCCCCTCTCGGTACAGCCTTCTTTTGTAGCTTTTGCTTTCCCCTTTGTATATTGCAAAATCACATCTCCCTTTCTTCATTTGCCTGAAAGAAGATTTTTCATAAAAAAGGGGGTTTAGAGTAAATGTGGTTTCCTAATTACGACAGCGCTTCACAATTTTGGCATCGCCTCCAGTCAACGTTAATCTTTTGGTTCAGCGAATTCATACAAACTCGAGCGGAGCCGTTTCTATCAATAAAAGCTACAAACAAGAGGTCCCTCTGCTAACGATGTCTTTGATTAGCAATATTTAGATCTGCAAAATGCTCTTGAGACTGTGCGTATTCCATCAATGGATAAAATCTCTGCTAATTATATCACAGGCTGGAAATCAACATTTGCTGTAAAATATAGCTCGATAGTATCTCTAATTATTTTCGCATTCTTTCTCTGGTATTTGTCCACCTCATTTTTCTTTCTTTTTATTTTGTTTTATCTCCTCAATCTCTTCTCAAACGTTTTCCATTCCTTTTTTTTTTTTTTTTTTGTCACATTTCTCTCCAGTTTCCCATATTTTTTTTTTTTTGTACCCTATTGATCCTAAGATTTCACATCTAGTTTCATGTGGTATATTGTTATCTATTTTCCATTTTCAGTTTTTCATACATGTTTATTTCCATCCTGTCCTTGTTCTCAAGAACCACCAGAGCTTGAAATATAAGTATATCTTGGTGCATATCCCTCACAGTACAACTGTCACATGTTCCCTTAATATTCATATTTGCTTCTATATCTACACTTTAATCTGCTATTATGAAAATTCATGATTATCACATATACATGGATATATTTTTATATCATTGTAGCTATAGTATTAATGGTCTATGTTTGTGCGTCGTTAACTCCTCACTCATCGGTATTTATACAGGATGTAACACGGAACAACCCTAAGGCGTGATTCAGGGGATGAATATTTGAATATTCTCTTTCAGGGAATGCATGTCCATAAACTCCTGTTATCGAGCTAGAGAACATTAAACGTTTTCAAAAGAGCGATGGGTTAGATGAAATTCGGCCCAACAGATTCCTCACGGCATTTGTTTTCTCGTATATATTTTGGAATATCACTTGTGTTCTGTTTCTAACATTGTTTATGTCGTCATTAACCTAAAATCTGCGTACGTTTAAGTGGTAAATAAATTGCGTCGCATATTATACAGCGACTGTACAGAAGTACAGATAGGCAATCTCAGCATATATCAGGATAAACTAAAGTGCTGCCTTACAGGAAAGACTTTCATTTTTACAGGCTATTGTAAGAATGTTCAACTTCAGGTACGTAGAACTGGCAGACATGCATTACGTTTTTGGTGCTGCTTGTAATGAATGAATTGTGTTTAAGGCCCATTTTTACTACTGAAGCACCACAGGCGGTGGACACTGATGATACATGAGATGAAATGATGTGTTGGGAAAGGATTTTTAAGGAAGGAAATGTTCCAGGCCTGAGTTCAGGTCCCCTCCCCAGCATTTGCCATTTATGAGGATTGAGGAAAACCTAGAAAAAACCTCAGGGAGCGAGAATAGTAATGGCAGGATTCGAACCCCATGCCTCCCGCACATGAGTCCGCGCCTTAACGACCTCGGCCATCCGTGGCGGTGGTGCTGCTTGGGGAAATGCGAAAAAAGGCATGAGCTCTTTATGCTGAGCTTTACTCAAGGAGACATTTGCCTCATTAACTTTTACTGCCGTGCGAGAAACAGGAACTTTCCGAAAACAAGCTCAACGTTCATAAGAAAAGTAGCCTTAAAAGATAATGTTCTTGTCAGGCTGCATAATTCTGCGTCTACAAAACAAGAGCAATAGCGCATGCCATACAAACAAGCCAGTCTTCGGCTGCTAGAGTTCTGCGTGAACAGCAATTATATCCGTATCATCTCACACAAGTTCAAGAACTCGGATCAGCTGACTTTCCACTCCGATTACACTTTGTCCAGTGGTTTCTTCATGAATGCATTCGTCAAGCAACATTTCCTACTGTCATATGAGGACGGAAGAAAAAACATTTCCACAAGAGAGCATGTCTAACACACATAACAGTCATATTTGGGCACAGGAAGGCCTTAGAGCTATTAGAGTTGGAAATTTACCAACACCGGCTTGTAGTGAACATCTGGCCTGGATTTATGACACACCCATCGGGTCCTATTTACTATCTCCACATTTACTTACAGTTTTTACGGCATACTTTGCCAGAACTTCTGGGAGATTTTCCTTTAGGAATATGCCCGCTAATGTGGTTTCAAGGAGATGGAGCCCCTGAGCATTATTCTGGTGATATAAGGAATTTCTTATATCCTGATCGCTGGAATGCTAGAGACATCATGGCCAGTGCGTTTATTAACCTAAACCCTTTGAATGTAGCATTTGATGCTATTTGTGATATGCCAGGTAATTTTGAAAGAACTCGGCAGTCATTACGGTTGGCATTTTTAAAACTTTTTATAATCACTTATGCACTTTTTCAATTCTTATTTTGTTCTTATAGTGCCGTATAGTTAAATAAATATGCACAAGCTACTAAGTCAGTTTAAGAAAGTTTTAAATTATTTAAAATTAAAGATACGCAGCTATTCTTATTCCAAAACTCTTCCAATGCCTTGTAGCAAAAAATGCTTAGCGACCCGTTCGGCGGAATTTCATCTAACCCGACGATTTATTTATTTTAAAGTCTCCTAGCTAGATAGTAAGACGTTAACGGGCATACCTTCCCTGTAAAAAAAATGCTCAGATAAATTGGTTCCTTGCCTCACCCCTTAGAGTTATTCAAGGTTATTCTGCCTCACTCTATATAATACATATATGTGTGTGTGTGTGTGTGTGTGTTTTTTATTGAATGGTGTTTAACGCCCGTTTTTACTACTGAGGCACCACAGGCGGTGGACACTGGTGATAGATGAAATGAAATGATATATTGGGAAAGGATTTTTTTTTAAAGGAAGGAAGCGTTCCAGGCCTAAGTTTAGGTACCTCCCCGGCATTTGCCAGTTATGAAGACTGAGGAAAACCTGGAAAAAACCCCAGTCAGGGAGGACGATCCTGGCGGGATTCGAACCGCAGACCTCCCGCTCACGAGTCCATGCCTTAACGACCTCGGCCACCCGTGGCGGTATGTGTGTGTGTGCGTGTATATATGTATGTGTGTGTATGTATATGTGTGTGTGTATGTGTGTGTGTGTGAGTGTGGTTTTGCATTTTTAACAAATATCAATAGTTAATTGCTTTAGTAAAAATTGTTTTCTAAGGGCGATAGGCGACATTAGAAGTTCAGTTGCTTGGAAACGAACCGTTTTTGAAACAGTCCAATATCAGCTGTCAAAGTCTTCAAGACGGTGAGTGGTATGAATCAATGTAATAGCTTTCTGTATTTTCAGCTTGATAAATATCAAAAGAATATTGAGAATCAGGTTTTTAACTTTCTCGAAATATAGGAATGGGTCTGAAATCCAACTGAATTCTCTATAATTTTCTAGAAAGTAGCTTTCAATATAATTATTGCGAGCAGAGGGATGAGAGACTAACAGAAGCACAAAAATCAGAAAGTAAGGAAAAATGATTTTTCAATTTGATAAGAAACTAAGGCTTTGAAGGTAGAAAAATTTGACATACTGATATTTTCTGCAATCCTTGACTTTGTCATAAACTTGGAACACAGTGATGATTGGGTCTTGAACAGACAAATTGAGTTCATTTAGTTTAAAAAATATGTCTGCCATTTAAGCCAAAAGCCGTCGCTCTTTTGTGTCAAGCAAATTACATAAAAAATCTCTAATTTAATGGGCAATATTTTATGTAATTTTATTACCTTAAGCTGCAAGTGGCGAAAACTGTTGTCATAGCACTCGGCATGATCTTAGCAGCAATGCTTATTTGTGAATTGAGCAGTGTACCCAAATCACATCTGGTGCTACATTACGAACAGGCACAAAAACACCATCCATACATCGCTCGACAACTATCGAAAGTTAGTCGGACACATTTTTCCCAACCAATGCTGTGCTTAATCACATACTTCGAATGTGATGAGATAAATTATCGATCCGTTGATTCATCAATTTGTAATGCAAAAAATATACTGTGTTTTATTCTTATGATCAATTGATTTTCTACCTCATTAGCCATGTTATTGCGCTGTTTTGTTACACATGGGAATTAAATATAACGATTTCACTTGTTTTCACCGAACATAATGATAACAATACTTAATCTGAAAATGGATTAGTTCCGTACCTATAGAATGAGGTTTTCCAGCTTTAGCAATACGCTAAATAGCCAAATATTCCAAAGCAGTTGAATTTAGTGACTATTTTAGATACAACAAACCTATCGCATTAATGTCCGAGCGAAATAATTCTCACTTTTGTTTTTAGAGCTTGGATATTTCGTCTAAGTGCCTTAGTAATTTATTTGGTTTCATGGCAGTATTTGATAGAAATGCATAACGTAATTAACCCTGTGGTATGAGTTCGCCTTAATCACCACGCCAGTTAAGTCCCAACCCCAAATACTTTGCGTCATGTTTACGCTGATATTAGTTTTGTATTTTCGCGCCAATCACCGGATTAGTTGCAGTTATTTCAGAGCTCGAACATGGAGCAGGGACACTTGATTCACTATCTCACTTCCAGGATTGTTAGTTTCCCTAGCGTGTACTCTTCTTTCTAATGTTCCCGGTTTAAGCCACGCATCTATTGTTAAGTAATGAAATCTTAAACGAATGATGATTGAAACATGGGTGTGAATTACGGTAAAATGTATGTCGATATTTTTGACGGTTGGAAACAAAGAGATCGGTCCGAGTATTATTATTTTGATAGATGTTCTGGCGACAATCACGGTCATTCACAATAGTTTGTGTTCAATTTCACCTTGGAGAACTGGAGGGTGTAAACTGTGCTACATATTAAGTAAAATAAATAGAACATGTTGGCATATTAAACCGCTAGACTTACTTCTGTTGGCGGGAGTTTTCGTTATATTCTATAATAAAAGAGCGTGTCATAAAGTCGGTAACCTTATTGTTTTGAACTGATAATTCCGCTTAGAAAAACTTCAGCTATTTATAAATACTTTATAATTCATACCATTCTAAAATTTCTTTTATGAGACAGTGAATTTCTTTCTCTTCGGTGGATAAAACACTTGCTTTAAAAACTCTAATAGATGCAAACTTAAAAACAAAAGGAGTTAATTTTACAGCGTATTTATTGAATAAAATAATAAAAGTTTTAATGCACATATACAGTGATATGAAATTCGGTATTAAGACAGACCAAAACACTATATACAATGTAGATCAGCTGGTAGAAGGATTTGTTAGGGGTATTCTATATTTTAATCAATTTAAGATGATATTTAGGAAGCTCTGTTAGCGTAAGAAATAAAGACCTTGAGGTGCACAGTTTCTATTATTTTGTATGCTGACGATTTAATGCTTTTATCTTTAACAAGGGGGTGTTTACATCCTGTAAGATGTAAAAAGGGATGTTTGAAAAGAGGTATGGTAGTAAATGTTAACAAAATCAAAATAATGACTTTTAAAAGCAACTATATATGGCAGTGGTGAAAAAAGGTACTGCAGTGGACAAGAAACACAGAATATTTTGAGAAATGGAATAAGCTCTCACCTGTTATTAATTATAAAGAACGAGATCAATTAAATGAATTACTACATGTTCTGACTCACGTTCCAGATATAGCAGTGAAGACACTACGTCGATGTACAATGCTATGTTTAAGTCAATTCTGTTATATGAAAGTGAAATTTGGGAATATTGAAGGGGATCTGAACATATAAATAAATTTTCAAATCGATTTTTGGAAAAGAATTCTAGGGCTTTCCAAAGTACTTCAAACTGAGACAGGAAGCATGCTATGAATTTAAGGTTAATAGTAAAAAAAAAAAAAAAAAAAGTGGGTAAAACACTGACTTAGGTTAATGCGCGAATAGGTTTTTAGATGGAAAGAGGAATATGGCAAAAGTCCATGAAAATAGTAAAAATGCACTAAGAAGATTATAAGAAGGCTAGAGGGTATCAACAGGAAGGAAACCGAGGCAGAACGTTTAAATGAAAATATCCTTGATCCTATCGAATGAAATGAAATTAACTTGGTATAAAGAGAGATACATATATATGCTCGTTCTAGGGAGAAAAGCAAGATCAGTGCCTGGTACAGACTGGTAAGTTGGAAGGCTAAAAGCGAATAATTCTGGTAGGAGAATCTGCCCATTTTATGGGTGAGATGAGAAGTGCCTACATATTCTGACAGAATTGTGTCCACTGGGAACATTTGAGAAAATCTGTACCAAAAATATTTAACACAAGTAGAATTCAACTAGCATGTTTGGGAATCAAACAAATTTGTTGAATATAACCATTTCCTCAGAAAAAGTGCACGTGTCCAGAGGCAATTGATTTTCCGTTTAGAACGAAAAATAACTAGTGTATTTGTAAATAATATGTAAGTTGTTTCCATCCATATATCTGTAAATATCGTCTTTCGGATTTTAAAGTTATTTTGTGCATTATTATTGTTTTATTTTTTTATTATTGGTGTATCTTTCTAATAGTGTTACATACTTAAGCATGTACGGTTGAAGACCCATACATAAAATATATTCTGTATAAATGTAATTTTATAACACAGATGTTACTTAATTACTTACTTAATTATTAAATTACCTACTTACTACTATTTTTAACATATTTATGTTTCAAATAACATTATCAGAATAATGTCTTACTAGCCTAGAGTACATATTTCGTAAAAAAAAAAAACATATCATAAAGTTATGCGAGAGAGAAATTCTAATACAGTAGAGACATGAGGTCTATGAAATGTGACAGAAGCATGTTAATTGATATAAAGTCAAATAATGTGCAAAGAGGAAAAAAAGAGGTGTATAAAACACTGCACACTAAAAGTTTTCTCAACAATATTATTCAATTTAAATAATAAAACACGAGTAAACGGGGTTAATGCATTAAGAATAACATATTTGCAGAAAGCGTGTCACATAAAATCTACTGACTGGTCTTACGTGGACCTTAGCTCACTATTTTTCGTAGCTGTGTCTCTCGGTGATCCATCTCCCAGAAAGATGAAATATGTGTTCCAATATAACTGGCTAATCTTTCGAGTACCTTTGAACGTATCTAACCGAAATGTTGGTCTCATTATGACAGCAGGAAATTTATGACTTTAACGTATGCTGATAATCCAATGAAGGGGTGATTGCAGATCGTCAAAATCGCATCGTGAGCAAGATATATATATTTTCATCGACGCCACATACCTATAACAAATGGTATCGAAACGAATTTGCATGTGCTTTTATCATTAATTAGTGTAAAAAGCAAACCTGGCGATAAATGTTGCAAACATTACCGCATTGTAAGCGCTTGTTGTGTTGATGCAGGTTTTTGTATCAACATACCGAAAGGCAATAAACTGTCTCTCTTGAAGAGCATTAAGTATGGGCAATTCTGAGTCGTTTTCCAGTGCAATGGAGAAAAAACAAGTTACAACACCTGCTGAAGAACACTTTACATTTTTTGCATTACAGGTGCAATGCGACTAGATGGAATAGAAAAACAAGCCTGTACACACCTGAAAGCAAGGAAAATGTATATGTTGATAAAACTCCAAAGAGTGACATCACTAGTATTACCGACAGAATAGCCAAGTAGTTATGATTTTTCTGCAATCTGCAAACTAAACCAAACTTAGTAGAACCAAGGTCGCGGATCAAAACCGCCCAGTGTTGATGGATTGCTAGGGCACATAAATCATAAGCATGGCTTCCTTCGGAAGGAAAGTATAGCCATTTATCCCCTATCGTACTTTTCGAATCGTAGCAAAAACATCAAGCTTGAAAGAAGAGGCCTATGAGGAAAAATTAACAACCGTTTCACGTTCTGAATTGTTTGGAAGATGTCAAGGAGCGTCTTTAAATATCGGAAGACTGAGCCTAATCAGTTTCTTAATATTCATAAGCACAGTGAAGTTATTTGGGTTATGGGCCTGCAGCGCATGGCTGCGAATTGGGAGAAGTTGTGTAATGCATGTGCTGGTTGTAGCTTATAGTCAATTTGAGGGAGTCTTTGTCGACTAGTGTGCTTCTCCCACACTATATATAGTTTTTAAGAACGGATTTTAATATATAATGCACATTTAAAAACTGATTCTTACAGAGTAGTGGTAAAGCGATTGGCAACAAAATATCCTGATAACCGTGTTCCAGGTGGAGAAACCGCTAGTTAAACAATAACAAGAGAAAGGATCTCTCAATGTGACAATGAACGTGTTTCGAGCCTCCGTGGGGGAATGAAAAACAGAACTTTTCTACACTTAAGGCGGCAATGTATTACTACTGAAGGGCATACTTTCCAATTATTACTTAACCTGCAGACTCAAATACATTCGGTGTAGGAGAGGGGGGATTATTTAGATATCTATGACAGGGAAGAAAGAAGTGGTCTCTATCGGTCCTGGTGGTGTAGTGGTTACCATACTTGCCTTCTAAACCCAAGATCGCGGGTTCAAACCCGGCCAAGACCGATGGATATTTTCGGGCGTAAAAATCCTAAGTATGGCATCCTTCGGAAGGGAAGTAAAGCCGTGAGTCCAGGGTGTAGTACATTTACCTCAAGCCTGAAAGAGAGGCCTCTGAGCAAAATTTGTCGGCCGTTTCACGCCCTGGAGTTGAATGGGACGCTGATGACCTGAGATGTTAAAGAGCGTCCGTAAATAAATCAATCAAAAGAAAAAGCGGTCTCACATGGTTCAGGTTAGGGGCTTGGAAAGGAAACAAAACAGTTAATTTCTCGGGGAAAGAATTTGCCCATTGTGCGGAGAGAGCGATACCTGGAGACATATTTTGGCAGAATGCAGGGAAACGGAGATTTTAAGAAATGAGCATTTATCACCGCAAATTCTGAATTTGAAGATTTGCCGGTAAGTGTTGGTGAATGCGAGATACTCACACAATTTGGGAATATTTCTAGAGAAGATCCGATAAAGAAGGTTAATGACTATTATGAAAAGGGGGGAATAGGAAAGGGGGTGTGAGTAAACGAAGGGGGCTCAAGAATAAGAGTTCCATTTATGTTTATGTATTTTATATAAAAGTATTAATAGAAAGCGTAAATATATCAAAGCATTTGTATATATGTATGCATGTATGTATGTAGGTAGGTAGGTAGGTAGGTAGGTATGTGTGTATGTATGTGTGTATATAGGTAGGTAGGTAGGTATGTATGTGTGTATATAGGTAGGTATGTATGTATGTATGTATGTATGTATGTATGTATGTATGTGTGTATATATATGATTATTTTGATTGTTACAAGGACGATATTGCATGTACGGCCGTAAGACCGATGCGACAGTTGTATTTATTTGAATGTATTCTAAAACTGATACCAAAAAACGTCAATTAGTACTTTTCAACGTCTCTTACACCATAGAATAGTTATTATTAATATTATTAATATTGTTCCTATTAATATTATGAACATTATTACCATTATTATCATCATCATCGCAATTATTATCATTATTATAATCAATATTAACTTTATTAATATCATTATCATTACTATTAATATCATTATTACCATTATTATCTTCGTTGTTATTAGTATTATTGTTTTATGATTATTATTGCTGCGTCAACATCATCATCATCATCATCATCATCATCATTATATGCGCTTAGGTAAACCGTAACTCAAATAACTTCACTGTAGAAAATGAGAATTCGGGAACGAACCTCTTGATCAATACCTTGTACACAGTAGCTATTCTGATCGATTATATATGTGGGTATATTATTACTATTATTATTATTATTATAATTATTATTATTACTATTATATTATATTCCCTTTGAGATGTATCAGTGAAATTAGGTCAAAAACATAGAAATTATACATACTGAAGACAACGCCATTAATAACACAATAACCATAATTAGGATGTGGGGTGATTTCTGCACAGTGTTTGCTATGGTTTAACAACGCAATGAGATTTGCAAAATAAAGTTTTAGCATATGAAAATTTAATGAATATAATAAAGTCGCTCAATTTTTTTATAGAATATATTGGTGCAAAAGAATGATGTAAATCCAATCTTTATGTTTATTCATCAAAAAATTTAAGTACAAAAGAAGGTGCCAAGAATTTCTCTTTTGTAAAGCTTAGCCTGATATATTAAGCCTACGGCAATAGGGAAGAAATATGTGCAGATATCCAAAGCAGGCACAATTTGGTAGAGCTCTAGTAACCTCCTACAGCTATAGGAAAGACATAAACCCGAAATTAACAAGGTTTGAACCAGTAAGTTAGAACTTCTTTGGTAATGATATTAGCTACCACCTTTTTGGAACAGTCAAGTAAACTGCAATGAATAGAACTTAGCAATGCCTTCTCTGGACTCTACACCACAAACATATTGCTGTTC
>CM060840.1:92065000-92345000 GCA_030762175.1 Metallyticus violacea | reverse complement strand
CATAAACAGCATCCATCACTTCTTCGTCACACTTAAATTTCCTTCATCGAAGCTCCTTATTGAGTTTTGAGAAGAGGAAATAGTCACTGGGAGCTAGATCTGGGATGTAGGGTGGATGGTCGATCACCTTGAAGTCACATTTCTTCACAGTTTCCTTTGCAACAAGAGCTGTGTGCACAGCCGCGTTATCGTAAAGAAGGCGCACACCACCACTCAACTTTCCTCGCCTTTTCCCTTTGATGGAAAAACGCAGTCTGTGCAGTAGGCCAGTACATAGTACTCCCCATTCGCCATGGTATTCCTATCCTTGAAGTCAATGAAGAGTATACCTTCACAGTCTCCAAAGATTGTGGCCACGATCTTCTTGGTTGCCTCAGTGACCTTGGCCACTAGAGGCGGTGCTTCGCCAAATTTACGCCACTCCACTCATTCTCTTTTGGACAAGGGATCTCCTGTAACAATGGTTTGCAGAACTTCTCTCTCTCTCGTTGCCATGGCAGAGCTCTAAAAATGCCTGACAACAGATGACTCGTTGCTGCTTTCGGACTGAGGGAAGAAGTCTAAGTACCCATCTTGCACTAACCTTATTAGTGTTTAAATGTTCATGAATAATTCGAAGGACTGTTGTTTTAGAAAGACTCAACCTTGCTACTATTTGTGTAATTTTGAGCCGCTGGTCTTCCATTATTTCTCCTTCCACAAGAGCGATCGATATTTTCAGGAGTGAGCACCTCCAAGGGTCGACCTGCACACTCTTCGTTTTCAATGTTTTCTCGACCCGTTCGAAAAAGTTTGGTCCATCTTTTAAGGTAGAATATGAAGGGGATACTTCCCCATATACCTATAACGTCCAATCGCTGTTTAATTTCATTTGGAGTAAGTCCTTCTTTTGTGAAGAATTTAATAACAGATCGAAACTCTATTTTTGGACAGGTTAAAATCTTCTACACATAGCCTCCTTTATGCAACTATATCTGAACTACTGAACACTGCGGAGCGGAAGTTATAGCTGCAGTTATTTTCCTAACAGATAAGGAATCACACAAGATAAGGTTTTGTGAAGGCGAGGCCGGAAACTTATGGACCTGCCCTTGTATCTTAAACAGTTCATTGTTTGTGTTTAATAGGTTTTAAAAATATTGTGTTAGTGTGACTGAGAGTTGGTCATGAAAAGCTAATATGCAACCCAGCAATACAAAAATCTTGGTAACGAGGTAAACAGACAGGAGGGTCGCCTACTGCGGGGTACAATTCTGAATGCGATTTTGATAATGAGGCGTCCATTTATGCTCGTTATCACACATCCTGATTGGAGCATGGCGTCAGTTTGTTGGACGTGTGGAATAATAGAGCTGGCGGACGGTGAATATAATTGACGCAGGTAGTATTGTTGCTATTTTTAGCTTCTGTAGCCCGCAGAGGTGAGCTGATAACGTCCTTGGGTGGCACTGGACCCCAGGCTCATCCGCGCCAGAATGAGCCCCGTTTCATTAATCATCCACTCATGGGTTATCGGCTGACGTTCTGAACAATATTTATAGCCTTCTTCCTGTCATAAGCAAAGATGTCAGTGTACGGTAGGTAAAATTAGCGCAAATAATACATTTTTAAAAATTGGAAAATTCGTGTGTTGGTACTTCATAAACGCATAAAAAACCGCCACGGGTGGCTCAGGTCGTTAAGGCGGGAGCGGGAGGTCTGGGGTTCGAACCCCGCCAGGGCCGTTCTCCCTAAATAAGGTTTTTTCCAGGTTTTCCTCAGTCCATAAATGGTAAATGCTGGGAAGTGGGAGGTCTGGGGTTCGATCCCCGCCAGGACCGTCCTCCCTAAATAAGGTTTTTTCCAGGTTTTCCTCAGTCCTCATAAATGGCAAATGCCAAGAAATACCCTAAACTTAGACCTGGAACGTCTCTTTCCTTAAAAAAAATCCTTTCCCAATATATAATTTCATCTCATGTATCACAGCGCCCACCGCCTGTGGTGTTTCAAATAGTAAAAATGGGAGTTAAAAAGCATTACAAAAACATAGAAAAATAGCATATTTTAATTATTGGAATTGAGAATGAATAGACATGCATACACTTACAAATTCTTTTTATGTGTCATTTTTATGGCAAAAGTTTAATAGCTAAACGGGACGTTTAAACCTATTTACCAGACAAATGTGTTTTTGTTTATTCTTAATATTTCTTAGTTATTATGCATCGTTGCTACGAATGGTATGTAATTATTAAGTAACTGTATTTGATTATTTTTTCTCAAGTTCATTAGCAAACGTTTGCATATTTGACACATTTATAATGAGGTACCACTTAGGGCTAACCTATACGCACATGTATTTTTAATATTGATTTTGTATTCTTGGTGGCGAATGAAAGATGTTATACTTTTAATTAAAACTACTCATTTAAAATTTAGAAGTACATTTCACTAAAAAGCAACCAAAATTTCTAAGGGAAGAAAAAAGTACAAATTAAATATTAGTGTTGAAGACATTTAAAAAGTATTGATTAAGGGCATGTTTTGTTTTAAAATAATATTAATAAAAGCAATAATGATAAAATGTAACATGTGGATAAACTTTCAAATCGTTAGAAGTTACTGTTAATTTACATGAAGTACCCGAAAAATTATTCACAAGTGTAATAATAGAGAAACATTTTTAATACAGATTATACAATACATTTATACAAAATTCTATTACAGAAACCAACTGTTTACGTTTACATAAAAGAGAAGTTTATTTTCAATGGTAGAGACAGGAAAAAACAAATAAATAAATAAATTGTTAACTTAATTTTTTTATATAAAAGAACGGTTGTCTAGCTTAATTTTAAATTAAATATTCCCTTCTTTATGTTTAAAGCTCGGTTTTATTACTGAAATGTCGCAGGTGGTGCACATTAATTGGATTAAATTGTTAGGAGCGGAGGAAGATACTTCAATTTTGCTCAACGGCTAGCCGTTTGTGACTATCACTCAATGGGTTACCATCAAGGAGGAAGAGATGAGGTGAGGAAGACTCACGGAGGACAGAATTCAGATGAGGCACAGAAATTAGAGAGTACCCTAACATAATTTCCTTAAAGAACACACCACGCGGTTGAAGGTGCCTCAACAGGAGTTCACTCCCATACCAAACGCTAGGGCAGAACCTTTCCAAAGCGCAAGTCATCGTCACGCCGCAACAGCCCACCTCGCCCTCACACTTTCGACCAATGGAATGAGAGATATAACTGGGAAAATTCTCAGGATTCGCCTAAGTGACCGAAGGTAACTACAAAAAAAATCCAAAATCTGGATGGTCGACTCCAAAGTATTTGGACCCACGATACCCGAATGCCATTCCCAAGTATTACCGCCTGAGACACCTTCCCCGGTTGTGCTCACTGATGACACATGAGATGAAATAAGAAATTTGGAAACGAATTATTCCAGGTCTAAATTTAGGGGTGTGCCATTTATGAGGACAGAAAAAACAACAAAATTCATTCAAGAAGGACATTAATGGCCGCATTCGAACCGCAGACTTCCCTTTCACAGTCCACGTTCTTGAGATCTTGACCACACGTGTCTGTATAGCGCTTGTGATCCCTTAGGTAGAGAATTCTAGAGACGGCGCTGAATTTAAAGAGATTTCAGTTATGACGGATGTAAAGTAGATTCTAATGCTGATGCATGAAGTAGTGAGAAACTTGAAGCGTGATATTAGGAAACTTAGTGAAGAAGTGTGCAACTGACAGAGAATATATCTATGTCCCTCCCTTTCTTCTGATGGATCCATTAAGGTAATTCGAGAAATGGGGTTCCATTTGCAAGCTGTAGAGCCTAATGTACACATTATGAACATGGTGTAATCTCACAATTAATTAATGAACAAGTAATGGAAGTTATCGAAATAAATCATCACAGATCCTAAAATATATCATGTTTTTAGAGTCAGTGGAAATAATCTTCAAGTGTCTAATGCAATGTTTTCGTAGATATGTATCGATTTTTCTGAATGTTCCAGTTTGTCCCTACTCAAAAACACTATAGGTTCAACTTTTTGATTGTACCTGACAAATATTAATTTACTATTACAATTATATTACATTCAGTTAGACTATGTGTACAACTGTTTCTAATTACTATCACTTTCAACTTCCACATTGAAACATTCATATCCTCGTTAATTTTATTTACTGTGCTATTGTGTCATCAGCATTGAAATATTTGCAAATTGCAAATCGTCAGTATAAATGTGATGCTTATAGGATTTTATTAGTTTAGTTAATAAGAATTGTGACTATCAACCCTAGCCTCTACCCTTCAGGAACTGCAGACTACGCAACCTGTTACTACATGTAATTGATTGTTATAGGTCGAAATATATAAAATAAGGTTACATTTGCATGTTTTAACACCTAGAACTAATTCTTCGATAGCATAAAGTAGCTCTTGTTATACTAAGAACGTACTGAAACATGGATTATTTTGTAACTTCTAATAAATTAAATTAAATTAAAAAAATTGAGTCAAGTTCCTGCATTGAATTGCCCTGCCGACCTCTCAGTTTTGTTAGGAAAAGTTTGACGTTATCATATCATCTACGAGGGCTATTTTTTTTCAGCCTCCGATCGCTCTGCTACGTGACCAGACAAGCATAAGGAGGCGGATCTGCGCGCTGTGCTACTGCGCTACTACCCCACCATAACGTCCGCCAAGGTCAAGATCAATACATCAGTTGGAGCTGAGCTGCAGGTACTTCAACATGGCGGCATGATTGATTCTCCCACCAAGTGAGAGCAGCGAAGCGTGATTCATTTTCTACAGGCAGAAGGGAATAGTGCAGCAGAAATTCATCACAAAATGAGCCATGTTTATGATGCAAACTGTATGCGTGAGGGTGTTGTGTGTGTATGATGTGGGAAATTTAAAAGGCTGAATTGATGTGAAGGTGGACAAAACGCAGATCTGTCACTAGTGAAGACCTTGTTGAGAGAGTTGATCAAGTGGTTTGAGAGAGATGAAGGTTTACTATTAGTGAGTTTTCTGTGAAATTTCCGGACATTTATTTCAAGGTCAGCTCTACAGATTATTATTATAATAGAACACCTAGGCTATCGAAAACTTTGTGCACGTTGGGTTCAGAAAAGACATCAATACACTGGCGGCAATCTTCTATGAACAGGATACTGGAAAGGTGTTCTATCGATATGACAAATGCCTTAAATCTTCATTGGGACTCTGTGGAAAAGTAACTGTGACTATACTTGACTCCTGGTAATAAAATTATTTTGTGATTCACATTTGTCTTTTTGTTATGCCACATCGGAGGTTGAAAAAAAAGCCATCGTATGCACTAAATATCACATCTTTCTACATTCCGAATAATGGATCTCCTTTGTTGTCAGAAATACCTTGAGGAAACTTCTCCAAAATACTGTGAGAATAAAGCAAATATATTTCAATGTAATAAAGTAAGCCCTAATATTCAATCCGCATTTTACTTATTAAACTAGAAACTTCTGTTACCACTTAAATGCTCATAATATTAAAGTACTTTCTGATACATAAGGGAAGTATTAGTAGACATAAAACATTACTTAATGCAAAAAGATTTCATCAGTTTTTTTTCAGATATATAAATTTCTGTCTTTTACCTCCAGCTAAGACGCTTAGTGTAAAGAATGTTGTAAAAACCAACTAATAATGTAATAATAACAAAAATTAAAATGATAATCTACAAGAGTAGCAGCTATTAATCGTAATGGGGATGAATTTTATCTGGCTGACTAGACAATAAAGCAGGGTTTAGTTTACTTCAGCTATATATTGCTTCGTGTTTAATTTCAGGAAAACGTTATAATTAGAAGACAGTTTTTTAGGCCACATTTCTATTTTGTAAACCACGAATTGTGGATTCTAAGACATGTTATTCAAATGAAAAGGAGTCAAAGTTAATTCTAAAAATTGTGAGAGGGCAAGTTGTTCTCACGTTGTGATTTACTTTAAGCTTTAAGGTTCTAGGGACAATATTTCATTCTTCAAACAAAATATACTTGTTTCATATAATTCCTCTTCTATGGCGCGACAGCCCGATATTGGGCCTTGGTCTGCCGCAAGGAACGCTGCGTCCTCTATCTCCGTCTTGTGACATCATTGACAGAGGGTAGTATTGTAGAGGAAGCATATTAGTAGCACGTCGTCACCCCGCAGATCGCCTATGATGCGATTTTAGAAATCAAAGTACGCCTCTAAATCTCATATCATTAAAGTAGATATAATTGCATAGGGTATTGAGTGATATTTACATGAGCTCTATTTGTGTCAGATAATTTTTAATCTTCTATATTTATGAAAGGCGTTAATACCATATTAAAATAGTAAATGGATATACGGTAAACAATGTTGCTCACCAAAGAGGAAGTTTGCATTTTTACCATGTTTACTAGTGGGACATTGTTTTTACTTTAGCTTTCTTCATTTCCTGTAGAAAATTATACGCAAAGGCCATGTCATTTCATTACACATTAAGTACACCTGGGAGAGAATGTATATTGAATATAATACATTCCCCATAACATATTGTAAGGGTTTTCTAAGACCTGAGGTTGGAAATTTGCTACTGCGTGTCAAAATTCTAAGCAATCGATATTTAAAATGTTTTATTACTAGTCACCAAGGAAAACAGAAAGAATCAAATTACCTGACCTCAGGATCTTGAGCATTCTGAATTACATTAATAGTATACGAAAGGTAGAATATAACAAATTGTGAAGAATAAAAATTGGAACAAACGAGAAAGATTTTTAAAAATCATTCTGCATTTTTATTTTTTATTTATTTATTTATTATTATTATTATTATTTTTTTTTTTTTTTTTTTTTTTTTTTTTGTATCTACACCCTCCAAGAAGGGAATCTCGATGAAGAATGGGAGAGATGGAGGATAAAACAGGCTACCAAATTCCACAATGCAGTCTCCCCAACCTTTCTCAAATGGTAGGTCCCAAACAACATCAAGCAAGGGTGTCAACACCGCAGCATGACCACCACAGGTGCCTGAGGTCGTTAAGGCGCGGACTCGTGAGCGGGAGGTCTTGGGTTCGAATCCCGCCAGGACCATCCTCCCTGATTGAGGTTTCATTCCGGTTTTTCCAGTCCTCATAAATGGCAAATGCCGGGGAGGTACCCTAAACTTAGGCTTGGAACGTTTCCTTCCTTTAAAAAAAAATCCTTTCCCAATATATCATTTCATGTATCATCAGTGTTCACCGCCTGTGGTGCCCCAGTAGTAAAACGGACGTTAAACAATATTAAAAAAAACACAGAGATTTGGGTCCGAGGGGGCTCCAAATAGAACCTGCCAGATACGGGCTATCCCCATAAGTGCAAAACATCTGCACACCACATAGTTCCAGCCTGCTTGGCCTGACTGCACTTAGGATGTTCAAATGGATCAAGATCTCAAACCTTCATGCATGATCAAAGGAAACGTTAAGGATTTATTAAGAAGATACGGACTTAAGACTATGCATTAGCACGTTAATATCTTTCCTGTTCCCCACTTAGGTGTTCACACTTTTAAATTCTAAGAACTGAACATTGACTTAAAGAATTTGTTAATAAGACTAAGGTAAGTGTAATATGAACACATTTTCAGGCATAATAATAAAGGCATGGATTTCATAAGGGTTTAATCACATCACATTTCATGATAATACAAAGAAGGTGGTCAGAATATGTCATTCATGTATCGAATGGCTCTCATTTCTGTGAAATCGAATATATAGTCCTCGCTCAGAATAGCTAATTTAAATCTTGAAAAGAACACGTTCCGCGAAGCGATGCGGTGATAGGCTTAATATAAGTGGAAAACCTTCGTTGCAATATAAAAGGGTAAAGGTAAATGCTTAGACGCTGGGAAATAGTAAAAATTCGTGACTACCAAAGTGTGTGTTGAGAGGGGGGGAGTGCAATTAACACCGTTCACATCGTTATCGATAAGAGAATAAATTTAAGATGGTAAAGTACTGTCTTCAGAACAGAATAGCGTTGCAATCGATAATTAGTAGAAAAAGAGTTATATTAACTCTTGGCATGCCAGTACAGGAAATTGAAACCGGTTGCTTCGAAATGCTAATGAACTTATAAATGCTTAGAGTCCATATACAGTTTCATGAAGACTTATCCTTAATGTTTAACCAACTTTTTATTCATGGTCTCGGGCATTAAGTGTGTCCTGTCGACGAGTGAGTCTAAATTTGATTGGATCAACTAAGGTAAAGATTGTCATAGTTTTCCTTTCCGAGTTTATTATTACTTTAAAAAAGAGATTTTAGATAACACTTGACACAGCGAACGCCCGACTCAACTGCAATCATGAACAAATGATTTCGATGATCTATATAAGTCAACATGGTTCTTTAACGATTATAAAGGAAATAGGCGTGTTTCAGTGAGAACTTTATTGTTGTTAGTAATAATGTGTGTGTGTGAATAGGTAAGTGAATGCGAAAGACAGACGGGGATAGGTATTGTATTAGATATAAGAGATATAGAAATATCGTTTTGGAATTTTCTGCATATATAAACTAAATGCACATCCGCTGCTGCGGAAACCAACCCGATTACTTATTTCCGTTTGCCATAAGTTCATGTTGTAGTGCGTACTAGTGATGATCGCATTTTGATCCAAATATTCCAAAATGAACATGTATTATCCAAAGCATAACATATATATTATATAGAATTCATAATTCCAGTCCGATTAGAGGTAACAGAGGTAACCTGTACTAGCATGCCAAGAGATAATCTTTTTCTACTAATGCTATTTTGTTTCGAAGACGGTACTTTACCATTTTAATTTATGCTCTTCTCGATAATAATGTGAACGATAGCAAATCTGTGACTTTGCAAGTGTTTTATCCTTTTTCTTCTAATGTAGTTATTGTTATATTTCATTGTATTATTTTATTTTCAAGTATAATGAAAGTGTGTGTATATATATATATATATATATAAATTAACACTAATAATAAAAGTAGATAAAGATAAAACACAGAGAAAGAGTCACACTTGAAACTGCTATATTTCGAACTACTGCGAGTTCTTCAATGGCAAGAAGCTAGACAAGCTTCTTATCTTTATCTGCTTTTATTATTAGTGTTAATTTGTTACATTGTTAATAGTGTTTCTTTATTTTTATGTTTCATTAATATATATATATATACATATATATACACGCCTTCACTAAACCCTTACCTGACCTCATGCCTTGTCTGTTAAGTGAATAATTGCAGGAGTAACTTCCGCTCCGCTGTGTTCAGTTTAATGAATGAATAGTGTTTAACACCCGTTTTTGCTATAGAGGCATCACAGATGATGGGCACCGATGATATATGACATGAAATGATATATTGCGAAAGGATTTATTTTGAAGGAAGGAAACGTTCCAGGCCTAAGTTTAGGGTACCTCCCCGGCATTTGACATTTATGAGGACTGAGGAAAACATGGAAAAAAACCTCAGTAAGGCAGGACGGTCCTGGGGGTATTCGAACCCACACTTCCCGCTCACGAGTACGTGCCTTAACGACCTCGGCCACCCGTGGCGGTGTGTGTTCAGTTGCACAATGAAAGCTATGTGTAGAAGATTGTGATATCTCCAAAATGGAGTATCAAGCTGTTATTAAGTTTTTCAAAAAAGAAGGACTTACTCCAAATGACAGCGATAAAACGATGTATATGCGGAAGCACCCCGCTCATATTCTACAGTAAAAGAATGGGTCAAACTTTTTAGAATGAGTCGAGAGAACATTGAAGACGAAGAGCGTGCAGGTCGGCCCTTAGAGGTGATTCACTCCTGAAAAAATCGCTCTTGTGGAAGGAGAAATTGTGAAAGACCGGCAGCTTAAAGTTACAGAAAGAGCAGCAAGGTTGGGCGTTTCTAAAACAACAGTCCTTCGAATTATTCATGAATATTTAAACATGAATGAGGTTACTGAAAGATGGGTGACTAGACTTTTTCCTCAGTCCAAAAGCAGCAACGAGTCATCTGTTGTCAGGCATTTATAGAGCTCTGCCATTGCAACGAGAGAGAATTTCTACTAACCATTGTTACAGTAGATGAAACTATGGTCCTCTACTATGATCCCTTGTTCAAAAGAGAATCAATGGAGTGGCGTAAACCTGGCAAACACCGCCTCTAAAGACAAAGGTCACTCAGTCGACTAAGAAGATCATGGCCACAATCTTTTGGGACTGTGAAGGAATATTATTCATTGACTTCAGGGAGAGGAACGGCACAGTAAATGGGGAGTACTATGCTGGCATACTGCACAGACTACGTGCTTTCATTAAAGAGAAAAAGCCCGGAAAGGTGACTACTTCTTCTTCTCAAAACTCAAGAAGGACCTTCGAGGAAGGAACTTTAAGTGTGGCGAAGAAGTGATGGATGCTGTTTATACCCATTTTGCAGAGAAAATTTCTAACTTTTGGGGGGAGGGGGATTAAAATGTTAATTCAAAGATGTGTGTAATGTTATGCAATAAAGGGTAACTATGATGAAAAGTTAAATATAGTGTTTGCCTTTATCATATCTATAAAATGATTAGGCCGAAAACTTATGGACATCCCCGTATATATCTATAGGATGTCTCACCTAACTCTGCAATCTCAAATATTTTGAAAATGAAACAAGATACGAAAAATCTAGTCGCGAAGGAATATACCCATGCCAGGGGCCCTCACAATGGCAGAAAATGCATATTCCAGAAAATTAAAAAAATATATATCCTTTTAACTCAAAGCTAAATATTTTAAAGAGCATGTATTTTTTTTAAAGCGAATCGGAAACTGAAGGTTCCATTAGAGATAATAAATTTTGTTGCACTGTTCTAAACTGTATATCTTCTGAAATAGATTAAGCATTTAAAGAGAGAATACACTGATTCTAATGTTATGCAAGGATTTTAGGCTATACACACAGCATGGGTTGCTTGCAATTTCTCTGTACTAAAACATGCCAACCATAATCAGTCTGCTAAGTTGAAGCAGGAAATATTATCTCAAAATTTCCTATTTAATTATAATTGCTTCTGAGGACTACTATAATAATAATTGTATCTTGTTTCAGGTAATCAAGGGTATTAATATTACAATTTAAAGGAGGACCCCAATATTATATGTATTAATGTAGGTATTTATGTATATATGTCTTTTTACTAATAAGTAATATCCAAGTTTTTTTTTTTTTGAGTAGTGTTTAACGCCCGTTGTTACTACTGAGGCACCACAGGCGGTGGACACTGATGATACATGAGATGAAATGATAAATGGGGAAAGGATACTTTTTTTAAGGAAGGAAGCGTTGCAGGCCTAATTTAGGTACCTCCCCGGCATTTGCCAGTTATGAAGACTGAGGAAAACCTGGAAAAAACCCCAGTCAGGGAGGACGGTCCTGGCGGGATTCGAACCGCAGACCTCCCGCTCACGAGTCCGTGCCTTAACCACCTCGACCACCCGTGGCGGTTAGTTATTTTTCTGTAATACCATGATTGGCAGTACACTTTGTTAGGTTTTTGTAAAAATAATGGAAATGCTGTCTTTGTCGGAGGACATTAGCTTTATCTGGGAAGAGGTTTTTTATTAAACATTACTCTTTTGTCAAACCCTCACGCAGAGACAGCCGATCCCTGTTCGGCACCAGATGACATTAAACTGTAAACGATAGGAATATATAACCGTACTTGCCGTCTAAAGGAAATGACGCATACAGAAACACGCGTTTCCACAGAAACTAAGATATTAGCTATTTCAAAGGGAGGCCGCATATATGGCTGAAATGTGCTTTATCGCAAGAATCTAGTGAAGGGTAGATGTTCCTGACTTTCCCTTTGCGGAAATAGGAAATATTTCCTAGTAAAACCGGAATCTTTAACCAATCAACATGTTTAAAAACCCGACGAAAGAAAGCAAACTTGTAATAAATCATGCACTTATGTGATCCAATGACTTTCTAGAAGGAACCAAGTTTAATAATGTTTAAAGGAATTAAATTTTCGCGGGGGAGGAGCGAGTTTGCATAAGAGATTTAATATTAACCATAAGAAGTTCTTAAGTTCTGAGGCATTCGCGAGAGGGGGTAGTCGTAACGGTAAGGGCTAGAGTAGTAACAACAGTAATGGTAGCAGCAAGAGTGACAATTACTCAGTATCTACATTATTCAGTGTCATGGTAGAATAGTAAAACCGTCGCGAAGAGTCAAAGTAAATCGTTCGATCAGTGAGAGTCAGCCAGGCAATGCAAGCGTAATAGTAAGAATAGTCACAATTGTGTTAAAGTTAATAACTGCGCGAGTGAAAACAGCCAACTATAATCCGCCAAAGCGCAGTATCTTCCAGAACCTTCCAAGTTATGAAATAAATTAAATATTCAACCAGTGCCGAACTTCTTTATTACAGTGAACAATCCCCTTCCTCCCTAATGACATCCCTGAGATCCCTGTCCTCTGCATTGGAACCAGGGAGCATCGAACGCATGACTTCGAGAGCCGAGGCAAGACAGAAAGAGCATCTAATTGTCCTAAAATAATAATTAATAATAAGTCACCCATCCAATATCAAAAATAACCCACACCCCTCCATTAATTACCATTCCACAGTGTATTGGTGTCTTCTGGGCTGGTTGGCTGTACTGCTGTCAGTTTCAAACAATGAAATGGTGAAGGCATAGGTTTCACCCTTTCAGTACAGAGACATTGCAAGCAACCCATGCTTCACTCTTTGCACGACTTCAGAAATAGTGTTTCCATTGCCACCCTTTAAAAGTTTACTTTTTCCAGAAGGTATACAATTTAGAACAGCGAGATCAATTTTGTTATCTCTAATTGGACCTTTAGTTTTCAGTTCGCTAGAAAAAAACATACATGTCCATTTAAAAAAAATGTAATTTTGAGTTGAAAATTATACTTTTTTAATCTTTTAAATTGTGCATGTCCTCCTATTGTGTGGTTCTCTGGCTTGGGTATATACCGGCGCAACTAGATTTCAGACCCATATATATATGTGTGTGTGTGTGTGTGGGGGGGGGTATATATACATACACATAAAACTAAGGTCTCAAACAATACCGCTTGAGATACCCTGATCAGTTCCACGAAGGGTATGCAGTTACAAAAATACTACGTGTGTTAGATATGAAGTATATGCATTTAGCGTAAATGTTGAATTTTGTTGTATGCCTATGAAAATGGATTTTGAATTACTGATAATATTTATTTTTTTGTGGCTCTCTTCAGTAATTATTTCTCGTATATGTTGTGCAGTAAATACATTTTGATGATTTTTCTTCATATGTCCTCTTGAAATTTGTGGTGGATAATTATAGAAGCATTAGGTTTTGAATGACTATTATGGCTGGTGCTATAAAGAGCATTTGTTTTCATTTATTTTTAGCAATGGAGCAGGAAAATTATTCATCAGTTCTTTGCCTCTCATATTATCGAAGTTACTCTCAGATTTTGCACAGCTTTACAAATTTTAGTTACCACCTGGTTCAACCTGAGCTGGAGGCCAGTCAACTGGAATAACAGCCAATTTAATATAGAAAATTCATACTGCGTTTAGATACCTTGATGGTAGTGTTCTTTGTATCAGAGCACAAAAGTAAGAAATACATTTATTCTCAAGCTTATTTTTAAAACGAAACAGAATATTCAATTTTAATTTGATATATTTATGATTAATTATATTGACTACTTCACTCATATGACGTCATCTTAAAATTGATCAATGAAAAGAAACAAAATTTTGAATTTTGATCCATCACAGCCGGAATACGGAGTGAAATTATCGGGAAAAAATTCAAATCTGTTGTATCAAGCGACGTGCATTTGTCTTATGGTCAGTGTAGCCAACTCTATACCGCCACTATACTATTCCTAAACACGCATCACTGACCATTTTTGCTGGAGGCGGTGGGGAGCTATTGATAGTAAAGCCCTCTAATATACAAGTATGGACACGCTCCATGTTGGGCCTAACAGTCTCTAAATCCCATAAGACTACGTGTTAGGTTTCAGTCGTTTTACTCGATTGTCATACAGTTAATTGCTAAAATGTTTGTGTTATACTGTTGAATGATACCTTCTGTAGAAGGCCTAGGTCAGTCAGAAAATGCATACTTTTGAGATGTCAGTTATAGTTACGGCACTTTCGCGTAGTACCGCGTCCGAACTCAGCGGCCAATGACGGGTCATTTGCCGGCAGAGAAAAAGGCTGTCATCGGTCAAAACGAAGATCGCAAAATTTAAAGTAGGCCTTATTAATTACATCCTTTTTAAACGTGAAACTTAAAATAAAATTTTCTCATTTTATTTTGCTATTCACTATTTAAAATGTCTGTTGTAATGCATTTATTATATCAGTGTTGACATAAACTGTTTAAGACCTACAGTTAACCTGTCAGTTAAGAATGATTTATAAGAATTATAGGGCTTAGAGGGGTCTCTGCTCTAAATTGGTCCAATGAGAATGGCTATGACAATCAGAAACCTATATTTTTAATTGGTGCGTGAAAACTAGAGATAAATAAACTAAATGATATGCCTGAAAATTTAAACTATTCATAATCCATAGATCTGCATTTTCTGTTTCTTTTCTTGCAACTATGAACGTGCATTTAGTTATCTTACAGTAGTATGGTGCATTTTATATTATTGTATCTGCAATAGTGGCATTGCAAATGAACTACATTACTGTGGCAAACTATTTTTTTTGTAAAACAATTCAAAACACATTCTCAAAGTACATACATTAATCTAATTTTTGAAAGCTATGGCAAATGTATTCGAGAATAAGCATAGAGTATACCGAAATACAGTAATAATATTGTAAGTGTAATACACTTAGTAATAGTCACTGCTAAATACAACAGAGCCATGTTGATAAATATTTTATTACCTTATATAAGTTATGAATGCAGTTTACATGACAAATTAAACCTTGAATGCGATATAACGCAACACCTTTCTTTCCTTGAGTTGTACAACCAAATGCAAAACATCCAGGCATATTAACTAAATTAAAATAAAAAAGTAAAAATGTTTCCACGTAAGCATCTGGCACAACACACAGAGAGCAGGCCCAAAATGGCGGCTGATGCTGGCGAACCAATGATGCAGCTCGGTTGTCGGCAAACTCCGCCGCAAAGCGTATAATAGAGGGATTTAATTGATAGCAACAAAAGCATGGATAATCGCCAATCATTACATACGCAAAATGGAGGGTTCTTCAAAGCGTTTTGATGATGCGTCAAATGTGCAAATTGATATTATCATTAGGAATTGCAAACCACAGAATACAAAGAAAAATAGAGATACTGCATGTTTACTTTTTTTTTCTTCAGTTGGTATAAGAAGATCGAACGATAGCAATTGTAATACTCGACTTTTGTCCATTTCAACCTCGCGGTTTCTTCATAAGCATAACAAGTGTTAATATTCAGTGCGCGAATTTCAAATTTATAAAACTTTTATTCTTATTCTATTCAAGAAATAGTCCTAAACCCGTATTTTGCTTTTCTCTATTGGCATTACTGACAATTGGCATTCTTCTGTCGCAAGATTGCTTGAAAATGTTTAGTACCTATAAACTATTATTACAATTTTGTAAGCCAAATTTACGGGAAATATACTTAAATTCTTATTTTATTCTTGAAATAGTCCTAATAAATATAACTCGAGGGTCTGAGCTTTGCAATACATTTGTGAATTTATCGGTAATCTCAGATTCTCTCGTGATATTTATTACTTGTGATAAAATTATTGAAGCAAGTACATTTCTTGTCATATTTTTCAATCAATAAAGTGCTCAAGTTTTTATGTGCGTGGTCAGGGTATTACGGACTATTTGGTGATAAAAAAAATTAGTCTGTAGTTTGTAAACAATCTAATGAACAAAATACCTTCACAGAACAACTCGTAAAAGTCCAGTAAAACATGTTACGATAAAACAAACCGTTATTTGCAAGGATAGTTTCTTTAAATATTTTGGAGATGATTTTTTTTTTTTTACCTTTTATTTTATTTAACATTTTTTGGGCATTCATAAACTTTTCTAAGCGAATAACGAATTTGAAACTTCAGAGGAATAAAATAAATATAAAAACGAAAGAAAAGCCAAAGCTGTAAGCGTATTCTATAAGCTTGTTTTGTAAACATAAAATGAGCTGGACACTTTCATGAAATGGTGAAAACAAAGGCGTTGGAGACGAAAACCTGTAACTCAGTTTAATATGGGAGAAGTACACAGTGGTCTGGTTCTTAGGTTCTTAGTGGTATTTTAATCAAGAATGTTTCTGCTTGGAGCGGCACATTAACGTTGTCTCCGATAGCAAGTGGGCGAGAGGGAATTATTAATTTCCTAGCCCCTCCTTCTAGACTTTCCCCTGCTGGTACATGTGTTATCCAAAACTCGCAGAAAATTACTTATACATTGAACCCTTTTTTCCACCCTATTTTATTTTTATTGCTTTCCTCTCCCTTACGTAATGTGTTATCGCCTTCCCAACCTAGTACTTTTTGCTCTTTCCATTTATTTTCCTCGTGGAAAGGAAAGAGGGAAGGATGCACGATGACGCCTCCAATTTTCATCCGCTTAATTGCTTTCCGGATGATCAAGCTAGCCCGCTATCAAAAGGGGCGGGGTACAGGCTGGTAAGACAGACTTCCGTCTTTAGGTCCCTATTTGTTTGTAAAAGAGCAGGAAGGTTATAACAGGCCTTAAGAAAACCGGTATTGAAGAGCGGAAAATGGAAAAAGCGTTCAAAGATCTAGAATTTTCATCAAATTGGTAAACACAGGAACCTCTCAAAACACAGATGTACATACGCCGCTATGCAATTGCAGATTTAGTGCATAAATTCCAGTCATGCAACAATTGTCTAATAAGGTGATAAAAATTCGAAAATCTGAAAGCTCAAGAGAGTTCAACTGCGAGCATTAAGCCCCAGAATGGTACCACCACAAGTGCCTGAGGTCGTTAAGACGCGGACTTATGAGCGGGAGGTCTGGGGTTCGAATCCCGCTAGTACCGTCCTCCCTGATTGAAGTTTTTTCCAGGTTTTCTTCAGTCCTCATAAATGGCAAATGCCGGTGAGGCACTCTAAACTTAGCCCTGGAACGTTTCCTTCCTTAAAAAATGTCCTTTCCCAATATATCAATTCATCTCATGTATCATCTGTGTCCACCGCCTGTGGTGCCTCAGTAGTAAAAACGGGCTTTAAACACCATTCAAATTGAAAGCCAGAATGGATAAATGTAAAAATATGCTTTTTCTGTGAGAGGCCACTACTTGACGATGCTTTCTGAGCCATGTAGACCAAACACAGTTATGTTAATTGTTGTGCGTTTGAGATTAAAACGAACCAGACTTTTTATGGCAATAATCTTGTGGCTTTATCTTCATCCTTTATCTGACTATCCTTTAAAAAGGACATACTAGAAACGGAAAGTATTCACATAAAATAGAATACATTGATTGGACAACAAGAATTCGGTGTTAAGCTATAATAAACAAAACACTGAAAGTAGAATAAATAAACACGGTGTTTCTGAGACTATATTTAGGGCTAGGGAGGACAGTTAACTAATGACCTAAATTTGAACGCTTAACTAATGAGCTAATACAACGATACATCTCATGAGGAAAAGGAAGGAGAAAAAAAGTAAGTACAATATAAATACAGTGCTAAAATAATTCAGCCATGGAGTATATCAGCGCTTTAAGAAAGCAAATTGTAGCAATTTTCCTATCTCTATTTCTGAGCTGCTTTAGGCGCAAGAGTCTGTGGCTGTACTATTTATTTATAGATACCGAGAGGGCCAAAAATATATACACATTTTTAGAGTAGATATCTATTTGATATAATTCAAAGTTGTCCCGAAAAACAACAGTAATGTGTAGTATGATGTTCTGTAAACAGACGTGACTCACATACATTATAATAGCGTTGCTACGTGCCAGGTAAATCTACAGTGAACAAATAAAGGCAATATTATCGTATATTGTTCTGTAAACAGATGTGATTCGCAATGCGTTATGCTAGCGTTGCTACAACAAAATAGAGCCAAGATTATCGTCTGAACAACGGAAAGCAATTTTGAAGTGATATTCAAAGGCAATGGATAGAACGAAGAGGTTCGTGTGAATTTCCACCGCGTTCTCCGGATCTAACTCCGTTGGACTTCTACCTATGGGGAACTCTTAAGGATGTTGTATACCGTAGAAAACCAGCTACACTGACAGCGCTTCGGGAAGAAATTGAAACGGCATGTGCTGCAATCGCTGAGGACACTTTCGCAAACGTTATACTCAATCAGAAGCTCAACGTACTCAGAAGTGTATCGACGCCGGTGGTGGGCATTTTGAGCAGCTGTTGTAACAGTAAAAGTCTAAGATGATTGGTGCTCATCATTTTCTGTTTGTGTGAATTCAGTTTTGTTATATTAATACAGTTTTTTCTTTGCTTGAAGTGTGTATACATTTTTTGCCACACTCTGTATATTAATTATTATATTTCCAGATATTATATGATTGTTTTCGGGGTTAGAATTATGCCTTAAATAAATATATTAAAATAGAAAGTCTCTTATGACATATAATAAGTAGTATAAAGTTAATGATCAGATATATGTGATACATTACTGAATTTTAAGATATTCCTTAGTATTTTTATAAAAAGTACATTATATTTACTAATTATGAAGATCTTCAAAAAATATCAAGGCTGATTTGGGGCTTGTAACCTCTGACAGGAGAAGAACTTGTTTTACCTGAGGGTCAGTGAAATAGATGACATACAAATTCATACTGTTTGTTTACTATCTAATAAGCAATTGAACAGTAACCGCAAATAAGACACATTTCGGTCAAATGTTAATTTCCACTCTCCACCCATGTTCGCTGCAATAATAATAATAATAATAATAATAATAATAATAATAATAATAATAATAATAATAATAATAATAAGCAAATCGTATGTAAAACAAGGAACTGGAGTGTAAGGCTAGCCGTATGTTGAAACAGCACAGCATAGCACACGATAGTGACATTACAACGTTAAAAAGAGGTCTCGGCGCGAGCAGCAAATATTGATATCAGGCCACCATAGCATTGGCACAAAGATGTTGATAATGCACGATCTCTACTTGGATTTGTAGGCCGAATTACGGTATTGTTGTTATTATTATTAAATTATTGTTACTATTATTATTGTTGTTATCATTATACACACTTTTCGCTATTGGATGGAAAACATTTGGTCATAAATAACAATGAGTGGTATTTGCCAACAATATGTTCAGAATAAAATATTTAATAAACCGTATTAATAAAATTAAAACAAATATTGCAACCTTATAGCTTTCTTGCTAGAACTAATCCGGAGTTTTTGTTTATTTCTTTTTCTTCCTACCTCCCTAATCTGATGGGAACACAAGTTAGCTTTAAGGCGCCAAGAACTTGGAGCTAATTAGTACTGTCCTTAATGCATTTCATTCATTCCTAGAGACTACAGATCTATAACTATAGTGTAGTTGCTTTTAGCAGAAACATGGAAAGCAGAAAGAGATAGCAACACACTCCGCACGGCAGTAGACAATTCTTAAATGCCTCATCTCGAAAACATAAATATTGAAACTTACTATTTAAAGTGCGGGCTAGGTTGGACATGGAATATAGAAAGAGATAACACCTTTCACCATTCCGGTAATGTTGCCGTTTCTGCAGTTCTGTCTCAAACACTACACGTCTTGATTTACTGGGGGATGGAGGCAGAAAAGATGCACCATCCATTATGTCATCTTACAGCGTCCCGGCAGGCTATTAGCTTCTTCCTTTTCATTGCCCTCGGAATCCTCTTTAAGACCACAGTCTTCAACCCCGCTGTTCTATTTGCTTTCTTCTAAATTTATGATAAAAATTTGCAACAATTAATTAATTAATCCGTCTTTCTGCCAATAGAATTCTTCACATGTTCACAAACACAACGCCAATTTTCAGCAGTAACTTTATTTATAGCGTTGTGAAACAATTCAGTAATGTCACATGATTTCAACGTCGCGTTATATTTTGCCACGTCATTTTTTATTTGCGTCCATATTAGTTCAATCGCGTTCATGTCGCAATGGTAAGAAGGCAAATTGACTCTAGTGGGTGCATTTAATTTAGCGATGATATCAATTTTGTACCCTGTGATGCATCTTTATATTTCTTAATAATGTCGCACATAAGCGGTTTTGTAGATTGTTTGTTAAAGCCGATACCCCCTCGCAATGCTTTTTTTTTTTTAGCGAATTTGAAACTGGAGCTTTATTCATTTCAACTGAGCGATGCAGCGCCCTCGGGGATGTTTTGCAGAAGTTGATTATAAAACCATGGTTTAAAAACATTACTAGCAATTTTTCGTGGTACTTTTTTGTGCTTTTAGAGTTAAGTACATAGAACGTATTGGGGACAAATCCAGCAGATATATTCCAGCATGCAAAATAACAAATCTTAAACCCTTTCCTAATGGCACTCTCGAAGGATGTTCTGATTCACTAACATCGGTAGCCCATATTTTTATCTTCTAAATAGATGATTGGCCTCTCAGTATTTCTTAAATCTTTCATTTTTCTTAAAACAGTTAAATCTTTTCACTGTCCATCAGGAATTTACATCCCAGATTATTCTTTACGTAATTAAATACCACATCCTTCATTTTCTTACGTAAAGCCCACCTTCTTCACTGGAAAATGTGTGCTGCTTTAAAAGCTCTGCAAGAAATGCGATTGATAATGAACATGGACGCAAATCGCTAATTTCGCATAATGATGTGATTCCCGTTGTTCCATCTGCTGGAACATATGGATCTCTCATGTGGGAGGTTACTGTATCAAGGAAAATTTGGTTACCGTATTTTTCTACAGAGGGCAGAATGACAGTGATAAGCACACTTAGGGCCAGTTGTATTAAGAGCTAACTTGAGTTTTTGGCATAAAATGAACCATCGGTTATATTTAACTTAGAAATTTTGGTTTTATAAACACTAATATAATATTATTTCGCTTTAACTGCAAATTAAATCTAACTCGCAACAATTCAAAAGTTAAACCACTAACTAGAGTTCAGTAATTGTTAAATAAAACGTTTCTTAGAGTATATAAGCATAACGATTTCATTTATAAATAAAATGGTTAGTTACATTTATTTTAATTTCGTGTAGATAAAGTTTGCTAAATTTAATTTCCGGACAGAGTTGCGTCAATTGTTGGTTATGTTAGGTTAAGCTTATCTCATCCGAAAATGAACTTCACCAGAAATAACCCGATCCTAGAATTCAATGACAAAAAAAAATTAAATGCGATTTCGCTTAGCAAAAGGTGAAGAACTGAAACAGATGTTACGTCCCCAATTACAATCACAAACTAAGCGAAATCATGCTTTCAAGTCGATGTTCATGGTACTACTAATTAAGGTACAGGAAGTTTCCAAATAGTTATTGGGGGTTTAATCAAAGTGGGGAAAGGAACGACTAGTAGAACCACCCATAAAGTTACTAGAGCAATAGCAGCTCTGAGACCTGAGTTCATTAAAATGTCAACTAAAGAGGGTGATGTAAAGAAATTGATGCTGGGCTGCTATAACATTTCGCAACTTTCTTGGAGTTTTAGGTTGTAGACTGCATACATATATGGGATTAATAATGCAGAAGTTTTAAGAATAGAATCATTATGCTCTTTGGTAAAATTCCCTCCATGAACATATTTTATCCTTATTTGAGATCAGATATTTTAGCACCAGAAATAATAACATCCTTCACACGTTTGCTAAGATTTGCCGCTGGCATTCGCAGTGACTTTTTTATCCCTGTTTGTAGACATATCAAGGGGAAAAATATTCATAGGAGGCAGGAAAACTGAATAACTATTTCTTTTCTTAGGTTGAACAGTTGAACATTAACTCGCTCTAAGCACGAATGTCCTATTACTTCACAATGTTGTCATAGGTTTGACGGTTACTGCAAATTGGAGGTTTCGTAATCTGAGGATATTTTTATGCAACAGAAATGATGACAAACCTCTGGTTACTTTTTAAATTACAGTTTAAAGTAATCTCCAATTAGCAACTTTCATACAACTGCCCCTTAAGGTATTAATTGAACTAAAACCACTGATAAATTTGACCCAAAACCTCTTATACCTTGTATGGATTTCTCTAGCGTAACCATACTTGCTCCCCTAAACACAAGATCGCGGGTTCGATCCCGGCCAGGATCGATGCATTTTTGGGCGTAAAAATCGTAAGTATGGCTTCCTCCGGAAGGGAAATAAAGACCTTGTCGTAGATTGTAAAAGAACCTCAAGCATGAAAGAGGCCTCTGAGCAAAATTTATCGAACGTTTCACGCCCTGAATAGAAGGGATGGTGAGACGTTAAACAGCGTTCGTTAATCAACATAACAAAATCTATCGTGCCTTAAAACCACGGCACCGGGCATTTAAATTCCCTTTCGGGAAACTTGCATTCGAGATATTTACGTCTAGAAAAATCGATCGACCTCGGCCGAAAGTAGCCTTTATGGGAAAGCTCTATTTTAGGTCATTTCGGTATCTTTTTTGGTTCAGTATTTATTTTTGCATGGTTAGATAAGCCTTTCGAAAAAATAAAATCTGTAGGCCAGTTTTTAACTACCAAGAGTCATATAAAAATACCAATTAATACCAAAAAATACCAATATTTATTTTACATAATTTTTTATTTTATTAATAATCTTATTTGTTTTTCAATGTTTTAATTCAACATACTACAATTATCTAAATTAATTCAAATAAGAATTGCCAGAAAATTATATTTTAATTAAACAATATGCTAGCATTAGACTTGGGCGTTTGACTCCAAACTCGAAGTTATCATACTATTCCGTTTAGAGTAGCAACTGTATCAAAGTTTATGTTCAATGTTTCTACCGGCTCTAGATATAAACAGTTCTAATTACAACCCTCCTTAGACTAATCACAACTCCCTTGTTCCGTATCTCATGCATACTAAATCTTAGGGTTTTGGGGGACTAAATCCAAGTATAATTACACCAGAGAAGGCGATTTTTGCTTCACTGTGTTAGTTGCTGCTTCCAATAGTTTCAATCCAGAATGCGAAAATGCCCTCCAGAATATTTCTACATGCAATAGTTTTTCATAATTTAGCTTTTTAAGAAAAAAATATAAATTCATTAGGGAACAAATTAAAATTTCATTCTTGTTTCCGAAGCAATGTTACCAACCTTCTGTGGATGTACTGAATTAGAAAATTGCCATAAAAATTCTCTGACAGGAAACAGTTAGTTGTTACACTATATTTCATTATAATATAATACATTTAATTTGCAATGCAATTAAACAAATATCCCTTAAATGAATGATGACATCCTTGCATAACGAAACTTATGCAGAATAATTAAATTAAACTCATCAACCAATTATATTAGGTACCTCTATGTGCATCACTTAACACATATACGTACTTCATAAGATATCATAAAAGTCTATCTTTTAGTGACTACAGAATTTTAGCACACATTCTAATTTCAGCCATCTACTAGTAAAAACTATGCCAAGTTTTCCATTACAACACTTTTCCTTTTTCATACGCATTCAATTTAATGTGTAAGGTTTTCTTCTATTTTCATTCTATAAAAAAGGAATTTCCTATATTTTAACACCAGTGAACACAACTTTTTGCCCCTATTAAGTTAGTGATTTAGTGTAACTAATGCATTTTCGCCTACAGCACATGAAAATGAGGTTCAAAAATTCTCCATCATGCAACAGTTGTAATAATTTTAATTTGTAACAAAAAATGTAAATTTTAAAATAAAGCAATTTTATACACGATTAAAAGCAAAGAAGGAAGAAACGTTCCAGGGCAAATAAAATTGAAAATAATAAAAAAATAAGATTTTCTATAATAAAATACTTAACTAATAAATTCTTGGAAACAGAATACTAACCTTTTGTAATCCGTTTTTTAATCCTTCTAAATTATGTGTTTATTTTCATCCCATCTACATATGTATACTTACATTATGAGATTTCATAAATAGCACTAATAATAATGTCCGTTCTATGGCACTGTGTATTATTATATAAATTTCCCTACATAGTAAAGTATCTACTACTAAAGCATTTGTGGTCACTTTTAAATATAAAGTACCTGTTTCCACTGGACAATTTCACTCTGGAAGTAAGAAAAGCATTTAACTTGTTCTGCTAGTGTTATAGCACATTTATTTAAAGCTACTTATTCCCACATATATATTTTTTTTTTTGTGACCAAATATGCTGTTTGATAACGACACATATTTTAACCTTGCTTGTAATTCATGCATTAATGAAATAACTTATTTATTGGTCTATCTCTATACCTAGTAGCGAATATAACATTTCCGTATATACAATGTATACACACTTCAAGCAAAGGAAAAAAAAAGTGTTAACGTAACAAAACTGAATTCATACAAACAGAAAATGATGAGCACTAATCATCTTAAACTTTTACAGTTGCCCAAAATTCCCCCACTCGGCGTAGATATACTTCTGAGTACTTCTCCTCCTTCTTCCCCGGGTCCAACACCACCGTGGGAGTCAAAGCAATCATGGTGTCTGATGGTTCTTCCAGCAGAGCATCCTCTTGCCAGAATTTACCCTTAAGAACTTGGCTTGGTGGTGTTGTTGGGCTCCAGGTAGGAGAATTAAATTACTGATTGAGCAACGTTTGCGAAGGTTCCTCAGCGATTGCAGCACATGCCGTTTCAATTTCTTCCCGAAGTTCTGCCAATGTAGCTGGTTTTCTACGGTATACAACATCCTTAAGAGATGAGAACTCAATCGGATATCTTATTCCTATCCAGTGCCTTGGAAGATTGTCGTTAATGTACGCACATACATCTCGGTGGTAATGAGATAGTGCACCATCCTGTTGGAAGTAAAATTCCTCATTTTTATAGAGTGTATGAATGGCAGGTAAGAAGGATTAGCGTATCATTTTACGGTACACTGGACAAGTTACTGTTTCTTTAAAAAAGAATGGGCCAATTAGACCCCTAAATGACAACCTACACCAAACTTAATTCCAGGTAAATTAACAGCCTTTGTTCCATTTTGTTGTAGCAACGCTAGCATAACGTAATGTGAGTCACGTCTGTTTACAGAACATCATACGATAATCTTGGCTTCATTTATTCATTGTTGATTTACCTGTCACGTAGCAACGCTATTATAAGTATGTGAGTCACATGTCTTTACCGAACATCATACTACACATTACTGTTGTTTATCGGTCAATTTTGAAATATATTAAATAGATATCTACTGTGAAAGGGTGTATACATTTTTTTGGCTCCTTCGGTATAAGACCTGACTTGGTCTTAACGTGCTTATATTATTAAAAAAAAAAAAAACATATAAAATCATATTTGAGAAAGTGTTACCGAAGCACAGCTATAAACTTTAGCAAAGAGGATTATAAAGCAGTAAAAAGAGAATTATAAGTTTGAAACTAAAATTTAACCAATACATTACAATAATTAAAGAATGTCTTTGCTTCCTATCCAAAATGAAGCAAAAGCTCGTTAGTTTTTCTAACTCTATCGATGGAAAAACATTGCTAATTTAAGAGACGAGCTAAACAGGTTTGAGATTTCATATATCTTAAGCTGTTTACTTCATTTAAGTCTTAATCTCCCATCCGACGAGCGCGACTTAATAAAAGTAGAGTTTATAAAATTTAAGATTAAAATACTAAGTCGTTCTCCTTCTCCATTTCCCGTGAGTTGATTAATTTCGGCTGCGGTGTTTAGTCGTAACACAATTACTTCAAAAGACTGCAAAGGCTGTGGTTCAGTTCTTTTTATTTTTTCTTTCTTTCGTTTTTTGCTGGAAATTCAGTATACCCCGAAGAAAAGTTAATTTCGTATTGTGCTATGGATTTTGCTCTTGCTATTTTATTAATTTTTCTGAATACAAGTACACAAATCCTCAGCAGAGGAGTATCCAGTACATTTTAGTGAATGTGTAAAAATAAAATTAATTCATTACCCACCTATATACATCTTTAAATGTCTCTCAAAATTATTGGGTTGAAAAATATTCAAAATCTTCTCCAGGGTATTGAACTAATTACTAACAGTTATTTTCAGTCTCACTATAGCGCAGGAAAACTATCACGTTTACCACTGATGTCCGTCCTTGCCATAATGCCACTATATGAAGAGTTTCAATTATTCTCACGGTAACTCTGCATAAACGTTATACAGGAAATATTATTTACAAAGAGAAATACAAGGGTAGGTCCATAAGTTTCCGGCCTAATCATTTTCTAGGGATGATAAAGACAAAAACTATATTTCACTTTTCCATATAGATACCCTTTATTGTAAAACACTTCTAACCTCTATAAATTCACATTTCAATCCTCCCCCCCCCCTCAAAATATTTAAAAATCTTGTCTGCTAAATGGGCATAAAAGCATCCATTTCTTTTTCGTCACACTTAAATTTCCTTTCCCGAAGGTTCTTCTTGAGTTTTGAGAAGAGGAAATAGTCACTGGAGCTAGATATGGGCTGTAGGGTAGATGGTCGATCTCCTTCTTTCCTTTCTTCTTTCTTCACAGCTCCTTAGCAACAAGAGCTGGGTACACAGGCGTGTTGTGAACAAGGCGCAACCATTACTTAGCTTTCCTCGCCTTTTCATTTTGATGGAAGCCCGTAGTCTGTGCAGCAGGGCAGCTTAGTACTTCCCATTTACTGTGGTGTTCCTCTCCTTGAAGTCAATGAAGAGTATTCCTTCATAGGCCCAAAAGATTGTGGCCATGATGTTCTTGGTTGACTGAGTGACCTTGGCCTTTAAAAGTGGTGCTTCGCCACGTTACGCCGCTCCATTGATTCTCTTTTGGACAAGGGATCACAGTAGAGGACCATAGTTTCATCTCCTGTAACAATGGTCTGCAGAACTTCTCTCTCGTTGTGACGGCAGAGCTTCAAAAATGCCTGACAACAGATGCCTCGTTGCTGCTTTTGGACTGAGGAAAGAAGTCTATGCACACATTTTATAATAGCCTTATTCATGTTTAAATATTCATAAATAATTCGGAGGACTGTTGTTTTAAAAAGGCCCAACCTTGCTGCTATTTCTGTAACTTTGAGTCGCCGGATAATTTCCCCTTGCACAAGAGTGATGTTTTCGCGAGTGAGCACCTCCAAGGGCTGACCTGCAAGTTTTTCGTCTTCAATGCTTTCTCACCTATTCGAAAGCTTGGCCCATTCTTTTACAATAGAATATGAGGGGGGTGTTTCCACATATACACCCTCCAATGGCTGTTTAATTTCATTTGGAGTAAGTCCTTTTTTGTGATAAACGTAATAACAGCTCGATACTGCATTTTAAACATGTCACAATCTTCTACACATAGCCTTCTTTATGTAATTATATCTGAACAACAGAACACAGCGGAGCGGGAGTTACAGCTGCAATTATTTACTCAACAGATAAGGTATCACACCAGATAAGGATTTTGTGAAGGTTATCGGCGAGGCCGGACCTCCTCTCGTATATCTTTACTTGTTCTCTCAAAGTATTGGATTAATAAGTCTTCAAAATTTTCTTCAGGGAATTGAATTAATTACAAAAATTACTAATATTTGTTTTTTGTCTTACTACAGCGCAGGAAAACTTTGATTATCACGTTCGCTACTGACTTCCCTCCTTGCCATAATGCCAATACATAAATAGCTTCAGTTATTCTCAATAACTCTGCATAAAAGACATGCAGGGAAATATTATTTACAAAGAGAAATACATTGTTTTTGTAGTAGAATTACAATAGTTGGCTAAATGAAGTTTAAAATATCAAATATAGGCAGTAGTAGATAAGTAGTGGAGAAATAGATAATTTAAAACCATTCGATTTTATTATTCTCTCTTTGTCTCTTATACAATTTCATTTATTCATTTTAAGTTGATATTGAGCACGAATTAAAATAAATCACGCACGCACGCGCATACACACACACATACAACTTGAACTACTTTTAATGAATAAATGTTTTCCTAAAAGCAACATGGCATATCAGGAATTAGTTGAAATGAATAAATAATCACATTAAAATATACAATATTATAAAAGTATTAAATAAATTTTTATTTTTTTTTTTTTATCTATTTCATAAATGTGAATTTTACGGTCTGTCACTATACTAAATATTTGTTTCTGATTGTTGCTGGTTAACTAATTTTGTTTACTAAGTAGCAGAGATGTTTATATTAAGCAAAAACATTCAGAAATACAAAAAAAAAAAAAAAAAGTATGATAACCGTAATACTTTTGTTGCATTCTGCTATCGGAGTCTCATAACAAAGTACATGGGTAGCCCATATTAACAAGATAACATTAAAAAACGATAGATTTACGAGTTTTACGATAAAACACTATAAGAAAATTTAGGTAATAAATCAAACCCAAACAATCAGAAAATGAATTTCTGTAAAACATAATTGGAGAACGCTCCTTAAATCCCTTAATAACACACACTAATTGGTAGAGAAACAAATCTAGTTTAATAACAAGCAAGGGTACCAAACGAATGATTGCATATTTAGAAGGTTTTCTCTTATCCTGATCCAAAAATTCTGATACAAAGGGAAGGCAAACTCGGAGATGAACACAGGCTTCTGATCTGAATCCTTGTTTATATTTGTAATGGCCATTATCAATTACTAGAGTCAATCTACCCTTTCCCCTTAACATGGTGTAGCGACCTACCAAAGAAGAATGGTGGTAATTTAACGAGTTTGAGAAACAGAGGGCGCCAGTAAAACACTTCCACTTTACGAACCTGTGCAATAAACTCTGATGATGGGCAAAGGTAGTCCAGAGTTTCATCGTTAACATTTATTCCTAAGGGGGTACTGCAAGTTGATTATACTGGGACATTTCCTACCTAACGGTTCTCTCCAGTATTTTCATTAGGTCTACTGCAGGTAGGCGTAAGCCTTTTGTTTCTTTGTTTCTTTAAAAAAAACACTCCCACGAAATTGGATTTTGGAAAGGATGTTGGATACCAGGCAAGTTATAGCGGCATTGACACTAAAACGTGACTAGCGTAGGAGCAAGGCAAAAGCACACGTGCACATTCCCCAGTCACAAAGCTAGTCACCGAGTCTGCTTCTCCTGACTGCAAATAATTGATGTGTTCTTTGAACCTAAATGCAAATACTTACATTATCTCTTGGGTAAAGTGTTCTAAATGCTTCAAGAACTCCAGCTGTGTGCGTCACCCTGCAAGCACTGAGTCACACTTGTCCTTGCTACGCAGTTTTCCTCGCCTGCTTCCGATTTATCGCTACGGGTGGCAGAGGTCGTTAAGGCGCGGACTCGTGAGCGGGAGGTCTGAGGTTCGAATCCCGCCAGGACCGTCATCCCTGATTTGAGGTTGCCGATCCTGGTGGTGTAGTGGTAGCCATACTTGCCTTCTAAATACAAGATCGCGGGTTCAAACCCGGCGAGGATCGATGGATTTTTCCGGCGTAAAAATCCTGAGTATGGCTTCTTTCGGAAGGGAAGTAAATCCGTGGGTCCCATGTCGTAAATTTACGGCACGAAAAAGAACCTCAAGCCTGAAAAAAAAGAGGCCTCTGAGCAAAATTTGCCGGCCATATCACGCCCTGAATTGAGTGGGACGCTGGTGAACCTGAGATGTTAAAGAGCGTCCATAAATAAACCAAATCAACAACAAATGACAGGTTTTTTTCCAGGTTTTCCTAAGTCCTCATAAATGGCAAGTGTCGGGGAGGTAACCTAAACTTAGGCCTGTAACGTTTCCTTCCTTAAAAAGTCTTTTTCGAATGTATCATTTCATCTCATACATCACCAGTGTCCACCGCCTGTGGTGCCTCGGTAGTAAGAACGGACGTTAAACACTATTCCAAAAAAAAAATCTTCCCATTTTGTTTCTTGTCCTTCACTTATTTATTTTTCTCTCTCATATAATTATGAAGTTTCTGCTTCTCCTTATCATATCCTTGCTTCACTGCATTTCACCCTTTTCCCCTAATAATTTTATTCTTTAATCATTACTAAAGTAAGCAATTTTCGCTACACCTGTGTTCCTAATAGTTTTTTGCCTCGAAACTAAATTTTATTTTCCATCAATACATCTTCATTCCTTCTCATTTTATTATTCTTATATTTTGCTTCTCTCGCCACGAAAGTCATACATCACCAGCACTACACTACTAGTCATGTTTTCTTTGCGCGTTCAATAACTCCCTTTCAGCTGTTATTGTCAGAAGATTTATACTTAATGCTATTTCATTTTTTCTTAATTAGAGAAAAAAGTTATCATTTCATGTAATTCATTTATGGAGTGTTAAAAAGTCGAAACTTTTCATATAATTTTTTTTTCGAAAAAAATAAAATATTTGGCGAACAGTATTCCTAAAAGCAATGTCAGCTAACATAATTGGAGCAAGTTCCTTATTCTGACATACAAATTACTTTTAATTCATTATGATAAATGTGTGGCAGAAGCAAATTCTTACAGATTGGAAGCAACCGTTGAATTTTCCATTCATTATAGTGATAGGAAATTTAGCGGGCATACATATAAATTATTGCATTTTGTCAAAAAGTTGTGTTGCCTAGTACATTTCTTAGCAATCAAGATCTATCGTGCTGGAAAAGTGCGCGTTTATGAAAAGGCATGGAATAAACATTTTAAATACACAAAAACACGGAACAAATTCACCATTTTTTCCCGTAACCTTAAAGTATCTAACTTAGGCGACTGAAGGAAATTTAAATTACATTGACATATTCAACCATGAAACTTTACAGAAGCATGTATACAATACATGCCAGCATAGTAAGAAAATTAGCCATACGTTTGTGTTTGCAAGAGTGCATGGATTCTCTGAAACAGTTGAAGGATGTAAATGAATTCTATAAGGAGGTATTTCTAGCAGGTATTTGTTACAGAACCTGTTTCTGTAGTTATTTTTAATATTATAGGTATTAGTAAATGCTTTAAAAATAATAATCCATATCTTTCCACTTTATATTTTGAAATATATTTGCATTAGTAATTGTTTTCGAGCGCTGCCAAAAGAAATAATCTCAAATGACCATGTTTACGTTTTTATGTTCATTGGTAAATCATATATGTTTATCTTGCATTGGATTCTTCAATAGCTTTCTGGGCAGTATTCATTTAGACATTAATTTAACCGATCAGCTATTAATTCTTGTACACTACTGGTACCATTGAATATGACAATGCAAACGTGTGCCCAGTCTGCTGGTTTCTAACGTTACCTAAGCGCTTCCTTTCTAAACGAACACTGTACATAAGCTTCACCCTCCGCGAGGATTATAAAAAATAAAAAACTGTATCACCGGAACCCAGCGACGTCTTTTTTTTAATTATTGCTTCTTCTCAATTCTTTCATATCAACTCGAACCATAAGTAACTTTATTTTTCCTGCACGTCAGAGGCATAGATCTAGATACTGGAGAACAATTCGTGTCTGGAGCAGAGGCCCATTCAAGCGATGGAGGATTTAACGAATTGCAGTTTGCAACTGCAATGGTTTATTAGTTCTTTGGTGTTAATGTACATAAAACCACTTTTAAACGGTAACATATTTATTCATATTAACACTCCTGTATTTGAGATTTGTTTTATATATACCGAGGGTGCCAAAAATGTACATACACTTTCACAGTAGATGTCTATTTAATATATTTCAAAGTTAGACCGAAAAACAACAATAATGTCTAGCGTGATATTCAGTAAACAGATGTGACTCACATACATAATGATAGCGTTGCTATGTGACATGTAAATCAACAAAGAACAAATGAAGCCGAGATTATCGTATGATGTTCTGTAAATAGATGTGAATCACATTATGTTATGCTAGCGTTGCTACAACAAAATGGAGTTAAGATTATCGTTTGAACAGCGGAAAGCAATTTTGAAGTAGTATTGGAAAACCGAGAATGTTGTTGAAGTTCATAGGCAATGTAGACATGTGTACAGAGCAGAACCGCCAACGCAAGTAACAGTTCCATCTTACCCGCCATTCATACATTATAGGGAAACGAGGAATTTTACTTTCAACCACCGAGATGTACGTGCGTACCTTGATGACAACTTCCAAGGCACTGGATAGGACGAAGTGGTCCAATTGAGTTTCCACCGTGTTCTCCGTATTATCTAAAAAACGAACATTTATTTGCAGAATATCGACCTTATTCGACTTTTACAAGTTACAGTATTTATGTCAACAGAAATATTTAAGTTATGTACTAATTCCAGTAGGATTTGTTAATTGTGTTTAACGCCCGTTTTTACTACTGAAACAACACATGTGGTGCACACTGGTGATACATGAGATGAAATGATATATTGGGAAAGGATATTTTTTAAGGAAGGAAACATTCCAGGCCTCAGTTTAGGGTACCTTCCCGGCATTTGCCAGTTATGAAGACTGAGGAAAACCTGGAAAAATCCTCAGTCAGGGAGGATGGTCCTGGCGGGATTCGAACCCCAGACCTCGAGCTCACGACGCCGCGCCTTAACGATCTTGGTCACCCGTGACGGTTCACTAGGATATAGGGTGAAGAAATAATGGTGTATCAGCACTAAATCATAAATATTTCATATTGCTCTTTTAATAAACCTATGAATGTAGAGTTTCATAATTGGATATTAAATATTATGAATTATTTATGTAACTGGTTTTAACTTGTTATTCATTTATAAGCGTAAAATAATGTAATATTCTACTCATTTTATATTATCTACAGCGAAGAATGCATGACATAGCTTTAATTAATACTACATATAGTATTATTTCAAAATTATAGCGTTTACGTAAATATTAACAAAACTGGAAAAGCATTTTGGTGATTATTTTTAAAATATTAGATTTTAGTGAAACAAATACTACTTTATAATATTATAACCTAATGGATTTTGCTGAGAAATTAGATAATAAATTATAGATCAAATTATCCCCTCAATGAAAACAAAACAAAAAAAGGTTCAAAAATGTTAAATTTTATAAATTTCTTTAGTTTAAAGTAGCAAATCAAAGAATAAATCATGTATTTTACCAACGTGAAGAAAATAATTTGATGAACAACAAAAAAATAGAAGCGTATATAATAAAAGTAAGGTAATGTCTTTATAACCCATCAATTCATTGTTTGTAATTTTATTTATTTCGCATTTAAATTAAGACTAACAGATCACAAAAGTATTTACGTTAATATCTATCCCTAAAAAGTGCAATAAATATAGAATTTTAGCTCCTCTTATATTACATATTACATTTAAGTAGAGGACCGTCTATGATAATCTTCATTTGGAAGCGCGCTTAGATGTTATAAGTTTTAACAACACTTAAATAATCTGTTTCTAAGTTTCTCAAAGTGCCCTGGCACACAATTGCCTTCCGTCTGCGCATACGAGATGAAAGTGAATGTAACGTAAATATTTTAAGCACTTTAATCCAAATTTATGAAAGTATACTTTACTTATTAAAGCCTCTTAGCTAAAATGATTTAAACCCGTCTTAGTTTCCATCCTACTAAATTCCAGTTGAATCAAACGATAAAACAGACAGTTAAGTCTAAGAATAAAATGTCAAGGATTTTTAGGGCATAGATTCAAAGGATAAAACCTCATTAATGTCACTCATAGCTAGTTTGTGAGATTTGGACTTTGGAAATTTCTTCCTCTAAGCTGCTTTTCATGGAATGGTATCATTTCGTTCTCAAAGTTGATCCTTTAAGGTTTAATTTATAGTATTTGTGATTAAAGTTTGATTTGGTTTATTTACAGACGCTCTTTAACATCTCAGGTCATCAGCGTCCTTTAATTCAGGGCGTAAAACGGCCAACAAATTTTGCTCAGAGACCTCTTTTTTCAGGCTTGAGGTTCTTTTTCGTGCCGTAAATGTACAACAAGGGACCCATGACTTTACTTTCCCTTCCCGAAAGCCAGTACTGGCCGGAATTGAACCCGTGATCTTGGGTTTAGGAGACAAGTATGGTTACCACTACACCACCAGTCCGACAAAATTTGTGATTAAAATAAAATTAATTACGGATGAGAACAAAATAGTAAGATGGCAAATAAAATCGGTGGATGGAAGAGTATGAGATTATGGTTGGAAATCTAAGAACTGTATAATAAATCACTTTAAACAGAAAGTATTTAGTCCCTGCATTACAGTTCAGGTTTAAGCTTACTTAGGAACTTAAGCTACATATGCGTTTTACAGTCTACAAATTGAACGATAACCTTTGCTTAATTGACTCTTGGCTTAAGCTGAGGAGAAGCAAGGTTTAAGCTAGGTTATTGTTGTATGGCAGAATGTTTTCGAAAGAAGAAGATATAAGAGACGAAGAAATTCCGTTTCCTCTATCTCAAATTGAAAGAATAAGAAGACCAAGAACATTTAGAACAGGTTCAGATCATTTTAATTTATGGAGCGATTCTGAATTCTATGAGAGATTTAGCTTAAGTACACAGTCGACAAACATGATATTGTAAATCAATGGAGAGGAAATAAAACATGCAACACGCTGGTAATAGTATTAGTAATGCATAAACCATATACGTATTTTAGAAAACAATTAAAGTGTTTAATAGCTATCTTAAATATTTCAGGAACAATGCTCTATAGGCGGAAATGTCTCTTCCAACTTTGAGGTTATAAACATTTTTTTATTTGGTTTAATTACGGATGCTCTTTAACATTTCAGGTCATCAGCGTCCCATTCAAATCACGGCGTGAAAAGAAACAGTCCACAAAGTTTGTTCAGAGGCCTCTTTTTCCAGGCTTGAAGCTCTTTATGGTGCCGTAAATGTACGACACGGGACCCACGACTTTACTTCCCTTCGGAAGGTACCCATGCTTACGATTATTAAGCCTGAAAAAAAATTACCGTCGGTAATCAGGATCGAACCCAAAATTTTGAATTCAAAATACAATTATCGTAACCGTTACACTACCAGGACCGACAATAAACAGCCCGCTCTATGCTAATAACAGGGGAGTTCTGCGGCGTATCAAAATCAACAGTGAGCAGAGAGGCGAAGAAAGTTTTGCATTATATAGCACAGTTGAGAGAAATATTTATAAAAGTTACTTCAATAAATGAAGAAAGAGTTAAAAATTGAAATTCTACAATAACAAAATTTCTCCTTGTCATAGAATCACTAGACTACGCACATGAAAATTACATCGCGAGGGGAAGAAAATGCAGACGTTTATCGTAACTAAAGGGTATCTCCCCCCCCCCTTTTAATGTACAGACTTTGTGTGACTCAGAATTGAAGATAACTGATATTGTGAGGCCAGAGTCAAGCCACGATTCCTCTATCTTTAATAATTCTGTATTAAGTGCACGTTTTGAAAATGATTATTGATAGTGGTTATTCAAACAAACCTTATTTAATGACGCCACTAGCCAACCCCACTTCTCCTGAAGAGCATTTATTCAACGAATCACTGATTAGAACGAGGGATTGCATTGAAAGGATTTACGGTATGTGCAAGAGAAGATTTCCCACACTCTCCACAGGCTTCATATTAGCAAAGGTCAAAGAGTGATAGTCGCTACAACTGTTCTACACAAAATATGCTGTATTAATAAAGACATTATCTTAGCAACACTAGAATATCACGTAGAAAATGCAGTAGAAATATGAAATACCCCGTGGAAGAGAAATCCTGCACTATAACAATGTCTACGAAATACGCATCACTGATTACTTCAGAAACTTACGATAACTTAACGACCAATACGAGAAATCAAGTTGTAAACTTATTACTACATGTCAAGACTACAAAACTGTATAATTGTTTCCTCATCAATTCCATTTCCAATTACAGTTTAAGTACATTCATTTCGTGCAAGTTCATTCGTATGTTTTTAACGTAACAGAATCGCAAACAATAACCAAACAAAAAAGTGACAAACGTTGAACTAACTGCGCATGCCCATGCATTGCCAACTTCAGCGTATCAAACGATGTTCAGTTTATCAAAGCTAAAGGCTATAACGTGACTGTAAAACACGAGGGGCTTAACTAAAAGAAAGTTTAGTTAAGATAAGGCTTAAACTTGAACTGTAAGACTGGGCCTTAGTATGACTTCAAGTTCGTTTACTGTTTTTAAGAAGAAAATATTATAAGAGGAACATTTGCAGTAATGAAAACTATATTTTGGAAGCCAACACTTTCTGCCAGACCAGTAAAAGCGAAGAAAGATTCTATCTTTTGATTAAATGTAAACATAGAGGCAGAAGAGTGAAGTCAATATATAACTTATCTAGTAGTGTCATGTAGAAATTAATATTCAAAAACACTTCTAAGATACTTAATAAAAACTGGAAACATTACAAGAATTTTTATTCAGAATTTTCAGAGATAATTTATCCTACAAAGTTATACTTTAGATTGATATGCTCTAGAAAGTTGTAGTTCCTAATAGCACTAAAAATGTATTCAATACTAGTGATAGACTGACTATACAATACATTTATTTTTAGGTTGAAATATATGCAAATTTATTAAATACACGAAGTAATGTTTCTTCAGTCATTTTTTTTAATTGATTTATTTATGGACGCTCTTTAACATCTCAGGTCATCAGCGTCCCATTCAACTCAGGGCGTGTAACGGCCGACAAATTTTGCTCAGAGGCCTCTCTTTCAGGCTTGAGATTCTTTTTCGTGCCGTAAATGTACGACACGGAACCCACGGCTTTACTTCCCTTCCGAAGGAAGCCATATTTAGGATTTTACGCCCGAAAAAATCCATCGGTCCTGGCCGGGTTGGAACCCGCGATTTGGGTATAGGAGGCAAGTATGGTAACCACTACACCACCAGGACCAACTTCTTCAGTCACAAAATGCACTTTTCATTGTGAATGTTTTATGACTTTTTAGGTCAAATCAATTATTTATGGGTATGTTTTTACTCTTGCATTATTTTAATAATATATAATTTACAATTATATTAGATTTATAAAGTTATTTTTGCGTATTTTCAATTTCCCATACCCCCCCAAAGGAAAACTGCTATTACGTGCGCTTTTAAAAATATATTTTTGCGTTGTCTCTTCACTCTCTTTCTCCTTCTATTCTCTTCCCTTTACACCTCCGTCATGCAATCTATATGTTGTTGTATTATTATTTTTAAACTATTCTACCTTAGAGTTAGGTATACGATTACATATAAATAATTGCTCTTAGAATAAATTTAACAGCTGAGTTCTAAAATGTGGTTGTCCACAATTTACGATTTTTAGATTAGATTTAGGAGCGGGTTACTTTTATACTTTCATATCCTGAATCCCCTCCTCCTGACTTCTCAATTGTCTTATTAGTTTTGTAATCTCTTTCAATAAACTCTTATTAGAAAGGAGTCGGCGTTATGCTTCTACCCTTAAGTGGCTATCCTCTCCTCGCATTCTTCCGCTTATTTCTCGGCCATATAAACGCTCCATATGTTACCGCTCGGCCTACGCCGACCGTGGGACGCAACAGAGGTAGTACGACGATTTGCAAGAAAACATGCTGGCAATCATGTTCCAGATAAAGAAACTTTCTTGCCAACTTGTTAGAAAGTAAATAGGATCTCTAAAGAACAGGAAAAATATTCCTAACCGCCGTGCTTTTACGGAATAAAAGTTAGAAGAAATACATGAATTTATTGCCACCGAGGAGCATCATTTTCAACATCCCTTGTAATATAAATCTATATTACAAGCTTCTTATATGTATATAATGAAGAAATATTAATCTAGGTTATGTTTCCTACATGAGAACGGAGTCTCGCCAGCAAATTGGACTGGACTAAAGTAAATACTGTACCAGTAGTTAATGTACTGTATTTAATCTTCAGGTCTTTCTTTCCCTTTTGCATCTTGATATAACTATTTAAAATATATTTAACAATTAGTGCTCTGACCATAATTCAACTATTTCCTCACGTGTCTATGGCCATTTGACAATTTAGAAATGATAAATGCATTAATAAATTCAAAAAAAATAATTGCTGTTTCGTGCTTAGTTATACACCAGCAGCTGAACGTAAAATTCGATAAAATATGTAAGACTATATATATATATAATATAAATGAAAAATAAAAATAAAAGTAATACTATTAACAATGTAACAAATTAACAGTAATAATAAAAGTAGATAAGGATAATAAAACACTGAGAAAATGTCTTGATAATTGACTTTCACTTGTCTAGCTTCTTGCCATTGAAGAACTCGCAGTAGTTCGAAATATAGCAATTTCAAGTGTGACTTTTTCTCTGTGTTTTATCTTTATCTACTTTTATTATTGCTGTTAATTTATATATATATATATATATATATATATATATATATAGGTGGCGTATTAGATGGCAATTATTATTTATAATGCTTCACATTAATACCGAATGATCATCACATGATCATTGTGGTTAAAATCGAATCATTTTTTGCATCTTTACCTCATACTTAAGAACTAGTTTCTAGTCATTTGCCCAGCCCCCACCAGGTTAAATACTTTCTAGAAACCATTATTGAACTAGTTCTACTGATTGTCAGTTCAACTTTGCCAATGTAAAATGCCGGTTATTACATGCAATAATGGAAAACAGCTATGCCTCCTGAATGAGATTTTTCAGGGGTTTTCCCCGCGGTCTTAAAGTGAATGCCTGGAAGATTTAGGCCACAAAATCCTCTAAGTACATTACATGGATTTATAATTTATCAGTAGCGGGATAACATAGACCGCACCTTCCAGGTATCTCAATCTGAGAAATTTGACTACACTCTCGTCAGGATGGGGGAGCATCCCATAAGAAAGGACCATTGGTGGCATTAGAAAAAATATGAATCAATACTACCAAGAATGTTTCGATATATTTGAAGTCGTTTCAAAAAGTGAGTCTTATCTTTCGAGAATTAGCAAGCAAACAGAAAGTAAATCCAGTAGTAAGTACTCTTATGCAAAAGTCATCACCTGTCATAATTAATATAATTTTGGATTGGCCAATACTTAAATACTTCGAATCGACAAGTGTCTGATTAAAGACAGAAAGAGAAATATGTGTGTGCGTGCATGCGTGTGCGTGCGTGCGTGTGTGTGTGTGTGTGTGTGTGTGTGTGTGTGTGTGTGTGTGAACAGAAACTATCTCGACAAACTACAGGAAGTCATTCCTGACAGGAAAAGAAACAAAAGTTTATATGAATATGTATCCGGGAAGGCATAATTTCTGAAGTTGATGCCAGATGATGAACAGCATCATTCTATTTAGTGTTTTAAAAATATGGGATTTATGTCGTCAGTCCTCTTCACCGATGAAGTCATTTTTGGTAGAGATGGCTTCAAGAACCTACACAATTTTCATCTGACAGAAAAATTTTGGGAAATGGTTGAATCGTATCATCAGCAACGGTTCAGCATCAATGTTTGGGCAGGGATTCTTGGCGACCACCTACTTGGACAAATTGTTCTTCCACAGTGTCATAACGGACAGACATATCTGGAATTACTGCAGAACGCTATGCCTCTTTTGCTTGAGAATGTGCCCTTGGCAATACCAGGTAATGTGGATGATGCATGATGGGTTGCCAGCCCACTTGTCAAAACCTCAATAACATATACACAAGAAGATGGATAGGACGAAGAGGCCCTGTTGCATGGCCCACTGGTTCACCATACTTAACCCCCTTGATTTTTACTTGTGGAGCATCTGGAAAGTTTTGTATACGCTGAGAAAATCCCTCGTGTGCTAACTTTTGGACAGTGTGTCCGTGTAGCCTGTAATGCTATTTGGGAACAAGTTGGGAAAAGTGAAGCAATCAATGATGCGACGTGTGCACGCTTGCATTGCATCTCATGGAGGCCACTAGGAACATCTTTTGTAACACACTGTGTTGTTACGATAGAATGATACCGTTGTCATCAGTGTAATCTACTTTAATAAATGTGCATTTCCGGACATATGTTCATATGAACTTTTTGGTTTATTTTCCTGTTAGGAATCGTCTCCTGACACTTGTCCAGGTAGTTGATGTTCATCCTGTATATTAGTTCTTTTAACAGTATTTAGCATCCGTGGCACTACAGGTTGTAGACACAGATGGTACCTAAGAGGAAATTATTAATTGAGAAATCATTTTTTTTGGAAAGATATATTCTAGGCATTAGGTCATGGGACCCTACAAGCATTTGTCATTGATTAGGACTGAGAAAAACCTGGATGGCAGGACGGTCCTATCGAGATTGGAATCGCATACTTGACTTAGTGACCTCGATCACCCGCTCGTATGCATATACTGCATAAACCTTAAACATTTAAACAATAGTAAAATACGTAGAGCTAATTGCAAAGGAAGTGGAAGATTGCAAGAGGGAAGGCGGTGAGTAGTAAAGAAGCAGGAGGCAAAGTAATAACGGCGAAGAAACGAAAGGAAAGCAAGTAGGTCAGAAGAGTTGGTGCTGCTTGAGGATCTCATTTTAGCCGTCATTGATCATAAAGCAAAGTAAACGAAAGTAAGCTATTTAAGAAGTCTAATGGCGTTTAAGAAGGACGCACTTGTGTGTCAGTTTACCTTCTAAACGTTAGTTCCATAACTTCGATGTTTGGCTTCGAAGCAGAAAATTAATTTCATTTAATTAAAATTTAACCCCCACCCGCAGGGAAATTAATAACCACTTTCACAAATTTTTGTCTTGTTTTACTTTACCGCAAAGTTTATTTTCTCTGCCGTGCTGGAAATCTCATTAGACCTATATCGTCTCTACTTGCTTCGCCTCACTAAATCTCGCTTCTACAGCGAAAATTCATTGGGTTTTAATAAAGGGATGTAACGTGCCAAAATTACTAACTCAGTCATCAATCACATGCTGATTGTATTGCAATTCAAGATATATAATTAACGATAGTATAATATCAAAAACGAGAACTTAATAAGAAGTAAAATTAGATGCTTCTAAATTTCTATTATTTGATTTTAATTGGACATTTTTCTGCTGGATATACGGGGGAAGGTTCATAAGTTTCCGGCTTCGCCGAAAATGATCATCGCCTTCACAAAATAATTATCTGGTGTCGAACCTGTTAAGTAAATAATTGTAACTGTAACTTCCGCTCCGCTGTGTTCCGTTGTTCAGATGCAGTTGCATAAAGAAGGCTATGAGTAGAATAGTGTGACATGTTTAAAATGGAGTATCGACCTGTTATTCAGTTCTTCACAAAAGAAGGACTTACTCCATATGCAATTAGCGAATAGACGGTGCTTATGGGGAAGCATCCCCCCTCATATTCTACCGTAAAAGAATGGACCAAACTTTTTCGAATGGGTTGAGAAAGCATTGAAGACGAAGAGCGTGCAGGTCGGCCCCTGGAGGTGCTCACTACTGAAATCATCGCTCTTGTGGAAGGAGAAATTATGGAAGACTGGCCGCTCAGAGTTACAGAAACAGGAGCAACGGTGAGCCTTTCTAAAACAACAATCTTTCGCATTATTCACGAACATTTAAACACGAATAAGGTTAGTGCAAGAAGGGTAGCCAGATTTCTTTCCTCAGTCCAAAAGCAGCAACGAGTCATCTTTTGTCAAGCATTTTTGCAGCTCTGCCGTGGCAACGAGAGAGAAAATCTGCAAACCATTGTTACAGGAGATGAAACAATGGTCCTCTACTATGATCCCTTTTCCAAAAGAGAATCATTGGAAAGGCGGAAACCCAGCGAAGCACCGCCACTAATGGCCAAGGTCATTCAATCAACGAAGAAGATCATGGCCACACTCTTTTGGAACTGTGAAGGAATACTGTACATTGGCTTCAAGGAGAGAAACACCACAGTAAATAGGGAGTACTATGCTGGCCTACTGCATAGACTACGGGCTTCCATCCAAAAGAAAAGGCGAGGAAAACCGAGTGGTGGTGTGCGCCTTCTTCAAGACAACGAGCCTGTGCACACAGCTCTTGTTGCAAAGGAACCTGTGAAGAAATGTGACTTCAAGGAGATCGACCATTCACCCTACATATCAAGCTCCCATTGACTATTTCCTCTTCTCAGAACTCAATAAGGACCTTCGAGGAAGGTAATTTAAGCATGACGAAGAAGTGATGAATGCTGTTTATGCCCATTTTGCAGACTTTTGACTATTTTGGAGGGGGGGGATTGAAATGTTAATTCAAAGATGTGAGAAGTGCATTGCTATAAAGGTGAAATATAGTTTTTGTCTTTATCATACCTAGAAAATGGTTAGGTGGGAAATTTATGGACCTACCCTGGCATAAAGTATTTTTAAATGAGATCTAAGGATGCAGAGGCTTTCTTACTTGCGCAAAAACTAACATTTTATTTGTAGTTCCGAATTATAATTCTTTTTTAATTTCCACAATTGCCGATCGTTGTTACATATAATGCATGGTATCTATGTACCCAGCCTACGTCACATAGCCAGAGGCGACGTTTTTCCACCTGCTATGATGACTTTGGCCTTACGTACAGCTGCGGGATTATCTTGTAAACCAAACTTTATATTTCATTATAGTGAACTATTTCGATGCCTTATTATCTTAAAAATAGCTAATTACATAAACAAACGAGGACAAACACACACTTTCACTTTCATTTTTTCAAGCACATAACTACCGCCAAGCTGGCTTAGGTCATTAAGACGCGGACCCTCATCTTAGCCCTGAAACATTTTCTTGCTTTAATTTTTTTTTTTTTTTTTCCCCTCAATGTATCATTTCATTTCCATGTATCACCAGTGCACACGTCTGCTATGGCCTCAGCCTCTGGCGTTAAACACCATTAAAAAACGTATACATAACTAATGGTTTCTTAGAAAAGATAGCTGCTAGAGAAGAAGCTTGTGTGCAAGCACAGGAAAGTGGTTATTAATTTCCCTGCGGGTGGGGGTTAAATTTTAATTAAATGAAATTAATTTTCTGCTTCGAAACCAAACATCGAAGTTGTGGAACTAATGTTTAGAAGGTAAACTGACACACAAGTGCGTCCTGCTGAAACGCCATTAGACTCCTTAAATAGCTTACTTTCGTTTACTTTGCTTTATGATCAATAACGGCTAAAATGATATCCTCAAGTAGTATCAACTGTTCCGACCTATTCGCTTTCCTTTCATTTCTTCGTCGTTATTGCTTTGTTTCCTGCTTCTTTATTACTCGTCCTCTTCCCTTCTTGCAATTTTCCACTTCCTTTGCAACTGGCTGTACGTGTTTTACTATTTTTAAATCGTTTAAAATTGATGCAGTATATAAGTATAATTTACACAAACAATTTCGAAATATTTCTAGAGAAGACCCGGCAAGAAGATTAATAGCTATATTGGAGAGGGGGTGTGAGTAAATTGAAGGGGGGCTCAAGAGTAAGGGTTCATTTATGTATAGGTATTTGTATGTATGTAGGTATGCGTTGAGGCGGGTTTTTTACTGGGGTGTATCCAAGATGTCGCCCCACGTTGGATGTTCCCGATGTGAAGCGGTTTTATATACCGACATTGATGTTATCGTTGGACCGAGGGTTTCACTTCCTACCCCGGGTCGTTCAGGGGCCCGAAGTCGCCTTTCGTGTTTTATTGGTCATGGTAGTTATCGGCCACCTGTTGGCTATCTCTATGACTTTGATGACACGTGCTAAATATGCTGCATCTGTGTGCCTCTCGTCTACTGCCACTAGTAAAGCGATGTTGGTCATCAGAGAACGAACGAAACGCATGCATGACTGAAGAACTTATATGTGAGTGATGCGAACCTAAGACTGAAAATACGCATAAGAGAATGAACTGAATGTAATACTGAGAAGCGTTGTACTGTCTCGACTTCCTGATCTGAACTGCCGCTGCCATATGGCATAAACTATCTGGTAGAAAAACGTGCTTTGCTAGATTTTTTTCTCCTTATACATGAAATCCAAACGTAGTCACGTGGTTACGTGGGATTGAGAGCACAGCGCCCACGGCTTCCCTGAACCTTTGAAATATTGAAATATAATTGGTGAGTTTTTGAGCTTCCAAACGCGCTTATTTCAAATTTATCGCCTTTCTGACACTTTATTGGAGAGTTCCACATCATACGATGTAATTATTTCATCGCTGACACCTGTTTCCCCTCCTATCTTCAACGAATTTTGAAGCACCTTCAGCAACTAAGATACAAAAGGCCACCTGCATGCACTTAGCTTTGTTAGAGTAGAAAGACCCATCGCTTTAGCCATTACCAGCAGAAGAAACACAAAAGATGACAAAAGGCAACCTTTTCCCTATTGTCATAGAGTCAAACGTCCAGGTAGCAATGAATACGTTTTAGGAATATACGAAATGTCCCAGTTTGCTACTATAAGCTATATTTTATAATTATTACTGCTTACACTATCTAAAACATTTACTGTTGGGTATGTGTGGCTGTTAGGATTTGTCACAACCCATATAAGGAAACGTTATATGACGATATGTGGTCAATATTCTTTTCTTTATGATAAAATACAGACACCTTGCATGGTTGTAACACTGGTCTCAGGTAAACAAACCGTTCAGGATTTTTACTCACTTTAAACACTGCAATTAAAGTAGCTGGAAGAGAGCTATTCATTTAATGCACTAGGCCCTGTAATATGTAAAGAGATATACAAATCACCAAGTGAATATGCTATTTGTATTTATGTGACATAATGTATCTATCCATAGTTTACCTTATCATTAAAAACGTTCTTGTTACCGCTACTATGGTCCCCCAAAATCACTTTTAACCGATAATATGGCATTAGTACATTTTTTTCCCTGCGCTTGGTGCACATGCCTACTAAATATTATTGCGTGGAATTTAGCTGGAATATGCCAAACTTCACTAAACTTTTAGGGACCATATTCTAAGTATTCTTGCTTTCCAGATGGTGCTCTGTCACTCTGACGTTTCACACTTGTCCGTATTTTGTCGAAGCTGTCAGCCACTGCTGTCATCGAGAGTGCATAAAAAAGGAAATAAAATATCTACAGCCATGAATGCCAAATCAACAGGAAGCGAAAAATGAAATATGAAAGGTATTATCTGTTTTTGATATAACCTTTATTTCTGACAAGAAAAATACATTTTGTTATGTCAGAGAATGCATGTGTAATGCCAAATATTATCTGTGATCGTATTATGGAACTGCATGAAATTGTTTCAGTGGTTTTGTTGTTTTAATTGTATAAGTCTACAAACAAAAAGTATAAAAGCATTTATCGTACAATTTTATATCCTATATTTGAACAATTACTATTCATCGATATTTCTCCATATATAGATAATTTTTATATATTTACAGTTAAAGTCGTTAGTTCTATTCTAGAACACTCCTCAGAGAGGCATTTATGACCAATACAATTTGTCCTATTTTTATTTTGCAGTTTTATTATTAGTTGAAATACATTCACTTTTAAATAAATGCAATCAATCGTCAAAATTAAAATATTTTAATCAGAGTTTTAATATTACCAGAACTACGTTTGAACAATTGCTATATGGACATTTCTCCATAATCGTGGAATTTAAGTAAAGTAAATTTTCTATATGTACAGTTAAAGTCAGCAGCTGTGTTTTAGAACACTTCTCTGAAAAGAATTTTATAACAAAGTTTTTATTATAAATTCAATAAATTCAGTTTTAAATTAATTCAGTTTCATTCCACCACACTCCTCCAATATTAAATATATTTTAATGAAAACTTGATACCACCAGTAATTTTATTTTAACCCAAATCACCTTAAACATTATTAAAATACTTAATGTAATACCAAGTAGATTTTAAAAATAACATAATTACCCCATGCAGTCTATTAATGTCACAGTTCCTTCCAAGATAATCTTCAAGCAAAATATGCCGTTAGGTCACCTTTTAATTTTGCGTTTTCTTTCCCCGTCCCTAGTAAGTTCACTCCCCATTATGCATTGCAGGTCTGCTCCTTCTTTTGGTTAAAGCAAATGCTTGTGCATATTGTTCGTTAAGAGGCAGTGACATTATCCTTTCATTCTTATTCTGCTGTAAGCCAAGAGCGACCTGTAGACATCGGGTTACCTACTTCTTGGAACCTTTGGTTACAATACCGGAACGCCCTCGTAATTTGATCCGTACTTAGTAACATTTCCAAGTAAACGATGCCTCCTTGCCGAGGTTATCTTCTAAATGTGTTACGGCAGGGCATACTCCGCATTAATCGACCCAGTGACCCAGGTATTAGATATTTCCATGTTTAATATTTTCCCATTTGGGAATTTATAATTCATTTGGTTTGTAAAGAGGGTTTTTGAATTTCAATGGAGTTCAAGCACTTTAAAGTTTCATTTGTATAGGTACTACAATTTATTTGGGATTTTTTTTTCTAATTTTAATGTGCTCACACAGAAAAAAGTAATTTTAAAACAATTGTTTTTCCAGTCTAATAGGTATCGCATTGGTCAATTGGTTTATTTTGTACTTATACCCTTGAATTGATAACTGGATATAATAGATTTAAAGAATGAAGTAATGGTCTTTATTCCTTCTTGTATTAGGCAAACTATGCTTCCCTTGATCGGATCCTGGGATTTTTCATAATTTGCTAAGTCTTCAAATATATCATTGCTCTATTTATATCTGTTAAAATAAAATAACAAAAACATTGGTGCAGAAGTTCAAATCTTTCAAACACAAATTGTTGATTATTAACTGTTTTATTACACTTTACCATTCGTACTAACTCTAGTTTATCTGAACTTAATGAAAGTTCGGTTTATTTTTATATGCACTGTATTAATAATTTCTTACAGTAATTTTCACTTCAATTTACGTTTATAAAGGTTTCTTATGGGTTCTTGAGATGTACTGTACAGACCTCAAACTCCCATCATGCTGTATCTGATAGAATACATATTTCGCCCTCATCAGAGAGTTGTAGGTAAATATTAAAGAACACCGCTCCCAATATGGGTATTTGTATTCCTCTTCAAACTCTATACACTAGAACCCTTCATATAACCTACCACATTATCGGAGTTTTAAGTCACGTGGAGGGTGATAATAGATATAATGGGAGGACTTAGAAGACCAAACAGCATATAGTGGCAATATGAAATTTCTGGTCTGCCCAAATCAAAAGAGCTGAATGGCACTGAGGTAGGAAAATATGCAGTGTGATAAACTATCTACTTGGTGCACCAGAGCGTACCCCATATAATTCAGAGTTTTCCTCTGCAGAGTATGGCCGCTTTTTACAACAGAATTTAAATTCCTATTGCTAATATTTCAAATTCAACAGAGCTCCTTAACTGGAGACTCTGGTTACTGTGGTAACAGAGCTCTCAAAATTCAAGTATATCTGCTCCAGCAGAGTAGACTGAAATTTCTATAGAGAGAAACCAGACTTTTTGCTGAGATGAATAAAGGGGAAGAGGTAGGCATGCTGGCTGAGAAGGTGCACTCCCTGGAGAAGACATATCACAGTGTAGCAGCGCAGAAGACGAGGTGGAAATAAAGGTGATTGTAGGGGAAAGGAAGCGGAACTAATGGAGTGGGCTTTACTTCTGAGCGTATCTTCAATCTCAAGTCCTCCTGTAAGAAACCTAGTTCTACTGGGGCCACTCTTGAGCATGCAAAAAAGACCAACAATGGAAAATGCATCTAGCCTCCAAGTTAACCCAAGGGTGCACAGTATAAGCTCAAGTGATTGTCATGCCATACAGAATAAGCCAAATTCTGGCCAAAGGTACTTGTTTGGGAGGGTAAAACCACCTTGCAATGGAAGGGAAGTAAGCGCACAATTGTCGCCCAGCATGTTCTTCCCACGTATAAAAACCATATGACTTGGTTTCGTGGTTTCAAGCTGGAGAAGATGTTCTTTTCCTAATGCTCAGAGACGGAACCCAAAATTAAGATAGAGCAGTGAAGGGTTTACAATCGCAAAAAGAAAGTAAAGTGGGTCCAACTTGTGATCAACATGGATAATAGCATTGTCGAGTTTCTCTCAGTGAGGAAATAAACGATACTGTGATTCGAGCCACTCGATCTTCACTTTGATTAGTGTTTGAGCCTCAAACGATGAGTCAAAAGGTACAGATCGGCCCTAAGAATGTGAGTACACTTAATTTAAGATTAATCTATGATTTTTAGGTTTTTGTTAAGTTCATCCTCAAGATTGTAGAAATATTGCTCTGATACAGAAACTTTAGTTTAGAGAGAGGCCTATCATGGGCTTAATTTATCGGACTACTGGATGCTAATAGGCATTTTGAAAATAGTCTTAGCTCGGCTTAAGTTCATAGAGAGCAGTAGAAGGCAGACACTGGAGGTCTGCTTAATCCATTTTTCATATTATCCTGAAACTTCTCCTCTTCCTAAACACTTGAAGAGTTTGACAGGAGCATGTGATTGGATTGGGGATGTTCTGACATTAATGCCAGAGGCAAAGCATTTTTAGAATACTTTTAAAGCGAATCTGGCGATGGTGAATAAAAGTGACACCTGCTGTAGCAACAATAATCAGAAGTCGTTGATCTAACTCTAAGTAGCTTGATTATATTGAAGACTTCGTCATCTCAAAGGTCTCTTTAAAGTTCTCTTTAATTGATGATTTACCATACAGTTTCTGATCTGGCGGAACGGATTCTCGGACCCTGGGTCCACTCAACGGCACTGTATAATCAGCAATGCGTAAGGAAGACAAACCAGAACTGTCAAGTACATGGGTATTAGAGATCTGAAGCCTACTGTTACACAGTTGCAGGAAGTGTTTATAAAACCTTCATAAGAAAAAAAATTGTGAAAGAGATAAGAGTGTGTAAGGGTAATTTATTGTAAAACAATGCTCTAGACTAGGGACTCATACGATCAAGGTTAGCAGGCCCTTAAGAATGGAATATTCCGTAAGATTCTTGGTTGTAGCACTAAGGTAAAGTTGTCATGTACTAATTCAGAGACAAAAACTCTTACATTGCTAATGGATTCTTACTATAGGGAGTCCATAGTAACAAAAGAAGAAATGATCCATTTGTGCGCACATTGGGCATAGTTCTGGACTGACTGGTGGTAGCTGAGGTAGCCATTTACAAGATAAAGTATTCCTTTTCCCCTTAAAGTTTAGGCCTAAATGAGATCTAGTAGTCCTGCTGCAACAGAGTTGGGATGTATGCCGATATTCAATATTTTTCGAAACCATGAACATTTTCTGGAACGGCATCTATAAATAAACGGGAAGGACTTCCTACCTCTCTCTATAATATTCTGTCTCACCTGTTTTATGCATCCAAACTGGCCTGCATAACCTGGGAAACCTTGTGATGAAGCTCTCCATCAATTGATTGGTAGAACTGAAAAGGCTTAATAAACATGAGTTTGATTTTCCCACTTTTCTAGGCGCAGAAAGAGCCTTTAATGCAAGCTCTCTGGGCTTCATTATTGATGCTCTTTATAGGCATTAGGTGGCTGTGATCTAGTGGATTAAGGCCGTATTAGGTGTTAGATTGGTGACGGCGACTGTGAAGAGTGTCACTCAGATTTCTGCGCCTATAGGATGCTCACAAGGTGGTGTGTTGTGTTATTATGGCGAACAGTGATCATTTCTTTGATATCACAGGCTCATAGAATAGCACCTAGCATATGATCTGTGCATCATGATAACAGGAAAATGTCTCGGTAGAATTTCAGCAGCGATGCCTTGGGTGTTGCTGAGGGCTGGTGTAAAGAGTAAAGTTTTTTTGTCAATGAGGAATGATCACCTCATTCCTTCTACCAAAAGAAAAGAGAAGGGCCCCTTTTTGAATTGAAAAACGAATATTGATTACAAAATTAATAATAATAATAATGATGATGATGATGATGATGATGATGATGATGATAAGAGTCTGTCATTCCTGTAGGGCAAGTGCCTCCTTCTAGAGCAGGGGTAACCTAGGACAACAGATTGCCTTCCATGATAAAATGGAAAAAGAAGTACAAAGAAGGATCTCATTAACCTGGAGAGCATTTTGGGCCCTTAAGTTTTTATTGTTAGACCGAACACTAACTAAGAAAATCAGATTCCAGACGCGCGAAACTTGTGTATACCCCGTATTACCATATGGGTGCCAGACATGGTCACTAACAGTAAAACAAAAGAACAAAATGCAAATATGCCAAAGAAAAATGCAACGCAAGATCCTGGGAATAACTTTGAAGCACAAAATAACTACAGTATTAATAAATCAGTTATCTCAGACAACAGACATCGCACAAATAGCTACCAGAAGCAAATGGCAATGGGGTGGTCACGTCGCAAGAATGCAGGACACTAGATGAACCTACAAGATCTCCATGTGAGACTGTCAGATAGGAAAAAGGATACAAGGCAGACCCAGAAGAAGATGGACAGACACCTTCAAGGAAAACGCAGGTCCAGAATGGACAAGAGTAGCAAGAGGAAGAGAAAAATGGAAATCTCTCGATAAGCAACTAGTGCAGTGAGAAATGGAGCAACCAAAGAACAAATCAGTCAGAGTGTCTTAAACAGCATACGAACAACCATCGTGGAACAGCTCACCACGTTAGGAAAAAGCGAACTTTCCCTACTTGTTAGGAGGCCTTTACCCTTAAGGAACACAATAGGCTACCTTTATCTTTTATAGTACTAGTGTCGCAAGTACTGTTTTACTTTTCGTTGGGATGTACAATGTACAAAGTTGACTCCTGCATTTGCGGGCGAGACAAAACTGAAGATCTTGAGCTATTAAAAACGCCTAGTTCAAGGCCAATATCCGTAGTGCAAGGGGAATCATGGAGAACCGTAGAGACGTTATTGCATTAGGCAAGTATAGCAAAACACCAGTAGAAATGTTGAATATATTAAAACAGCTGCAAATAACGTATAAAATGTATGAGCTATAAACCGATACAATGAAATATTTTCTATTGATGACTACGCCTGACAAGAAAACCAACAATTGCAAGACCGTAGAAATCCGCTACAGAAGCAGAAATTGCTAGCAATAGAAACTATGTCACGCGTGATTAAAAGCGATCTTATAAATGTATCATATCGAAAAAACTTAAACAATAATTATCAGATGATTTACAACAGAGAAGAGCGTTACTGAAATATCAGGCATATACAAATCCTCTTCACAAATATAAAAAGCTTTACCTATAGCAAAAATATAATCCCTTTGGGTATTATGAAAGCTTATATGATAGTAGAAGACATTTGCTGGTTATAGTTTGCTTAAAAGATGGGATTTTTCGTACAATGTAAGAATGAAAATAAACAATGCACAATGACAAATGAAAATCGTAGATAATTGAAATGGCTACTACAAATCAGCAGCGAGCAAGTGCGTTTTTCTTTTCTTTTTTAATTTCTTTTTTTTTTTATGTACTAATTTTGCGAGTGTTAAAGAAGTTTAAAGAATTTCGACGTGATTACCTGAGTTATAAAAAAAAAGTATTCTATTCACTGTAACATTGATGATCTGTAATAAAAATTACTCAAGCTTTCTAAAAAACCATCCCACTGATGTTACAACGGACAAGAGCTGAATTGCATCACCGTTATGTGCTGTGCAGAGTGCGCAAAGGGGTCAGAAACGGAAAATATACGATTTAAGACCCTAAATACTAATTAATAGAAGATGTTTAACAACATTAATTTAAATAAGCTCATTTGCTTATGCTTGCATATTACATAAAGGCTATAATGCTCAATATAAAGCTACAAACATTTAATAGTAATAACTATTTAGCTATGTTAATTTCAGAAATCCATTTACGTGTGTTATTGCGTAAGATAAAGGCTAAATATTTGATTTGAAACTCATAACATTCATTGTTATGTATTTAATAATATTAATTTAACAAGTTCATTTGCGTATGTTTTATATTACGTAAAGGATATAATGCTCAAGATAAAGCCATAAACATTTTTTGGTAATAGCTATTTAGTTATGTTAATTTAAGAAGCTCATTTACGTATGTTATTACGTAAGTTAAAGGTCATAATATTCGATTTAAAGCTCCAAAAATTCATTTGATAATATGTTTTAATCATATAAATTTAACAAGGTCATTTGCACATGTTTTAATGTTAAGTAATGGCTTTAATTTTCAATTCAAATAAAATATATTCGTTGGTAATACGTTTTAAATCGTATAAATTTAGTAAGCTCATTTGTATAGATTTCATGTATCAGATAAGGACTTACAATGTATGCCTTAATAAACTTTGTTGGCCTTTATGACAACGCTTAACAATATAAATGCAACGGTTCTAAGGAACACATACATAGCCAAGATTAAACTACAGATAAGAAAATTGTAATACTAAGTGAATCAACCAATGGCAAGCGTATCAATATTAATAATGTGTACCAAGAATGAAACACGAGACAGACAGCTTTATTGCGATTAAATAGAAATTAACGATTTTCATTCGTTTAAAATGCCTATGTTGTAAATATAATGCATTGTAATGTATAGTATTATTACAATCCTATTTTAATAAGTGACAGTTCATACCTTAAAATATTTAGTTAGGCTGAGAAATATCTCATCTTCAATGATGTATATACCAAGTTTCAAAATGTAGAGTTTAGTAGTAAAAGTATAACTGTTTTCATTGTATCCATACCCAACCAGATCATCCTATATAAGGGGAAAAATTACAGAGTTTATGTTCATAGCTTTCAGGAAGCCATGGAAAAAGTTTCCGAGAGTGCAAAGAGGAAACTAACCGGATTTGGTGATAATGTGATATGGTGGGGATTATCTAGGACTGCAAAGTGAATAACAGTTTAGAAAATTACCAAAGAGATATTTTGAAGAAAATAAAAAGCGCTTAAGCAGTACCTTGTTTGCGAGGAAAAACAGGATATTTCTACATTTTTCAGCGTCGTACACAAAGCAGGGTCAACACAACGCTCTCTCAACAATTTATTATTCCTACTGATTGACCCTCAGGAAATATGAGCCTTAATCCTCTAGACACTCAATCTTAAAATGTTGTCCATCGAGGAATTAAAAACAGCTTTAATGAAGGCATCAGCCTTAATAGCTCTGGAAGTGATGCCAGCTGTGACAACTATTGCCCAAAATGTTTAAAGCACAAACTAATGTACATATTATGTAAAGTGTCAAAAAAGTAATAAATACTTGTTTTAATTCTTATATTTTCTCCATAAAACTAGGCACTTTATATGAGAGATAGAACTTAATGCAAAAACTAACCTAAATGCTTCTTCTTCTTCTCCTTTTTTTTCTGGCAATTGAGAAAGCAAACCCGAAGGAAATTGTGTGAGAGTTCCACCCTGTTAACAGTTGTTAGCACTTTTTAACGACAACCTTGTTAATCCCTTGGCGCTTTTCCCTAGGAGAGAGTTTTAATGGAACTGTCAGACTTGTTGAAGAAATGTATCTGCGAAAACTGCTCATTGCTGTGCTATTCCCATCTCGCTTCTCTCCAGCAGCAATTTCTCCAGGGAATCTCTTCCTCTTGCGCAGCGTTTTAATCGTTCGACCTTATGATTTTCGTCCTTTTCTGATCTGATTATCCAATTCTCCTTTACATTCGCAAATGATCATCTTTATCGCCAATTGCCCACCTTATTCTTTTCAAAAGCTCTTCATGGCGCCATGCTAATTTAAGTACATTTCACCTCAATTTTTGAGATAACAAATTATTGCTTTCCATCAGTTATATTTTATTTTTTTTTTTTTCAGGAGCATAATACTATGTCCTAGAGGGGCACACAAAGAGTTCATTTCAAAACTTACCAATCTGAATAGTTACCAATTTAAAATGTTAATTTAGACAAACACATCAAATTAAATACATTCAATACAGATATTTAAAATTAATTATAATTAAATTTTAGGATTCACCCGTCAGCCCCTGATACCCCTACTTGGATATATCTAATTTCCACATTATGATACTTAGATTTTAGAAAGATTTCAATTTTTATCACATCTACTGCATTCTATCGTTCCTTGGCAGTCGGATTGTTGTTAATGTTGTTTGAACTTGGGGAGAATAAATAGCAATTGCTTATCTGTATTAAAGAATGATTTTTATTTAGGGTAATATTAAAAGTTTACTAAATAAAGTTTCAATATATGCTCCATTATATACTAGATATATCCATTTCGGATCTCTTGATTTGTCCGCTTATACTCTGTTCTTTTTTGTAGAGTAATTTTGAAACTACTTAACATAAAAATTATTACAATAAATGCCGAAATCTATAACAATACTGTAACAAAAATACGGCTTATCGTGCAACAATAGAAAACAAAAAGGTGTGAAACAATTTAATCCTTTTTAAAATGTAGTTAATACCGCCACGGGTGGCCGAGGTCGTAAAGGCGCGGATTCGTGAGCAGGAGTTCTGGGGTTCGAGGACCATCCTCCCTGAGTGTAGTTTTTCTAGGTTTTCCTCAGTCCTAATAAATGGCAAATGCCGGGGAGTTACCCTAAACTTAAGCCTGAAACGTTTCCTTCCTTAAAATATCCTTTCCCAATTTACCATTTCATCTTATGTATCATCAGTGTTCACCGCCTGTAGTGCCTCAGTTGTAAAAACGGGCGTTAAACACCATTCAAAATAAAATTTAGATATGAGATAGGAATGTCATTTCAAATTCAAAGTGGGAATGAAAGGATAAACATAATGCTCTCTTATATCTAAATGGCGTCCTTTTTATTTAAATGTAATTCATTTTAAATATATTATTCAGATTGGCAAGTTTTTAAATGAAAGATCAATTCAAGGATATAAGTACAAACTGAAGCAATTAACCAATGAGATATCTGTGTCATTGGATAGATATATTAATGCGAGGTTTTCAGAATTCTGACATCTCACAGATATGTACAATTCCATACATAATGCTAGCTTTCTCTTCCCTTGCATTAGCTTGTGTGCAATAGTGTCAATAACATAAGCCCATTCATGCTGTTGGGCTAATACGGAAGCGACTCTTGCGAGTCCTGACGTTGCTATTTCTCCACCGCAAAGGAGTTTATGTTACAATTCCACACCAATATCCAGTATTCATACTGTTTCATTTCGAAAATATTTGAGGTCGCAGAGTTAGGTAAGACATATATTACAACACATGCGTTCTTATTTACTCTGTGCTGATACATAAATAACAAAACATAGGAAGTCGTTGAATCGTTTGAGAATTTAATAATCAAGGGAATGCTACATTTCAATTCATAACCTCAATCGTAAACTGTCTGATATTCTATTCTTGATCATTAATTTGAAGTTTGGGTAATACTGAAACTGATATATAATTATTTAGGAGTGGAAAACATATGGAAACCCATGGACGTGATTCAAAGTTTCCAATTTTCTTTGATCTGCTAAACTTATTCGGCTGAATATGGGAGTGTGTCACACATAATTGAAGGCAACGAAAAATATTCCGGTTATTCGCACTAATAATACAAATGAAAATTGCAATTAACTACTCTTATGTAGATCATAGTTATTGTTCTTACTTTAGGATATTTCACATTATTGAATGCATTAGGGACCAACAAAAATAAATTAAGAAAAAATAAAATCAAAATTCGTGTGTTTTATGACAATTGTGATAGATAATTATTATCCCCGACCACAGCTCTTACACGTACAAAGGCATACGATTCCAGCAGCTGCGGATTACTGCGTACCCTGATGCAATTAAAACGTTTTGCATATGTAGAGCAGACGACAGGGAGAAGGACAAATTATTATAGATGCAGAGACACAGCAGAGCCCTCCATTAGCTGGTGTTTACAGAGCATGGACCCCGGGTCTGTACTTTGTTTGCATGTCCTCCATAGCTCGTGTCCGCGCTCCTGTTTGGGGACCTTATTATATTGCATTCCGGATCAACAATCGATTATCATCATTATTGCAATCCTTGCTGTGCGTGGGGATTCTATGTAGATGACTTGCAGTGGGTGTTTATTTGTGTTCTATTGGTTACGAAAACATTCCATTGCAGGAGTATCCGAGTTCACACGCAGATGGCACTGAATAGGCACGGATATATTACGAGAGATTTAGTTTGCAATATGCAATCAGGTGTGTGGCATTTGGAGCCATTCTCACTTCGTATAACGCAATCAGTATGTCCGCCTATTATGCTTATAATTCCATTATTGTTCTGGACATCGAACTCCCATATGATGAAGAAACAAGGACCAAAAAAATATTTTAATACTCTACAGGAAACGTTGATTGTAGGCAGTCTTATTGTATAAAGCAGTGATGTTTGTCACTTATTAGCTAATGGTGAAAAAAGGAAACAAGAAAGTTTGTCAAAAGAAGACAACAGTCTATCAGCTGTTTTTAGCGAATTTCGAAGGAATGTTAGCTATTGCGGTTGCACCCATGGAAATATTTTATAATAATTTATCCAAATCTGCATTTATCGAACCTACAAGACATCTTCAATTAAAGAAAAATTATTCATTAATATGTGTCGGTTAACGCTCTAACAGTTGCAATTTTTCTTTCCCATAATTTAACAAACTATTAAACAGCAAAATAAGACCATTGGGGGTGGGGTTAAACTAAAATGAAAAGTAATATATATAATTACTCTAGCTGCAGCAATTTTTGTTTTTTATCAACGAAATTAGGTAAATTTCTTTAAAATAAATTGATAAAAGTATTTTTTCATGCACCCTATCTATTAAGGAATGGGTATACCTGAAAAAGCAATGGGGGTTAAAGCTAAATTTTAAAACGCTCTACCAGCCGCAATTTTTATTTTTTAAAGAAAACCCGTTGCCATTTAGATAATGTAAGAAAAATAATTTCCGAAAATCAGTAAATCGAGGGGATTTACCTGAAATGTAGAATTTAAATTCTATATAATATATAAATATTAATCCAATAGCATTAATATTTAAATAAAAATAGTGTTTGCAAATCAGGGAGATCGCCAATTAGGAGAAAGGGTTTACCTGGAACCCAAAATTTAAAAATGCTCTAGTAACCCAAAATTTGTTTTTTCACAACAAAACTCGGCATATACCATTTATATCAAATAGGAAACATAATTTATGAAAACCAGTGAAATCAACTTATTAAGAGATGGGGTTTACCTGTATTATAAGTGGGGGTTAAAGCGAAATGTAAAAGTGACTCTAATGGCTGCAATTTTAAATGTTTTGAAAGGAAGCTTCATATATGCCATTGAAATAAAATAAGAAAAATAGTTTACGAAAATTAGTGCAATCAAAATATTATGGGGGGGGGGTACCTGCAATTCAAGATTTAAAAATCGCTCTAGCTGCCTTAATATTTGTTTTATTCGCAATGCAACGCCGTATATACCGTTTAAATAAAATAAGAGAATTGTTTTCTGAAAATCGTGGAAATTGCGCGATTAGAAGTGAGGTATAGCTGAAAACCGAAATTTAAAAAGTTCTTGGTTTAATATTCTCTATATTTAATTAAAATAAAAGGACAAATTAATTCAGCATATAAACTGTATTTATAATGATGCATATATTTTATATTTAACAAAGCATCGTCATGAAGATAGAAAATGTGATATTAGCCTAATATGTGTGTGAGAATTATATTTGTATTTAAGAGAGCTCTGTAACAGCCTTCAGAAACGTTTGTGTTACATATTTTTACTACAATAACATTTAAATTAAATTTCAAAGCCAATGAAAATCGATGTAACTTTCGATTGTTTTTATTTGCTTTGTAGATTGTATTTGTTTCTGAATAGTAGCATGTTTTTGTTTTATTGAAACATATGAGCATCATCTTAAATACGCAATGTAACTCGAAACTTTCTGTTGTTTCTCTCTATTTTATTGAATATAAAGATGATACCACGGGCCCAGTTTATTAACATGGTTATATTTAGAAAGCTTTAAAAATACTCACACAGAACAGTTTTGTCTATCAGTGATCTTACATGTCATTTAATTAATATTATATTATTAATTTGTAATTATACCACAAATTAATGATATTAATCTCAATAATACTAATGATAATTGTAAAAATGAGGTTTGTTATTCAACTCGGTATGAATTTGGTTAGCTTACGCAGTTTATGATTCTCATTCAGTTGCATTTTTTTCCCCATTTCACAAGCTGAACTGTACGCCATTAAAGAATATGCATTAATCAAAACTCAAGCATGGTTCGTTCACATAAATGTAATTATAAACTTACTTTCTACATTTAGTCGCACTATTAAACACAAATTTCAAACTTAATTTAATGTATTATGTAGAACCTGATAGGCTTCGCTTTTAGGTGATATTTTATGACTGTTTAAAAATTACTGTGCTGTGGATGAGATAATTTTCGTTATTGAATTTTCAAAAGAATTTAATAAAGAGGAAGTGGAAATATCATTTGCATTAAAAAAGTAACCATATTTCAGAGGAAAGACAGATTCAACAATCAATTTCATGTCTGTATTCTAAACATTTGTCTACCTTCTTATATTCAGCATTACGCTCAATGATAATGCGTTCTTATAACAGAATTGGTAGGTAAGAACAGGCCAACCAACAGTTTCATAATTTGATGGATTTCTAATTTTATTTTCTTCGCCGGTCAACCCAAGTTTCATTTTGTGTCGGTGCTGGTGGTCTAGTGGTAACCACACTGTAGTCGTAGAAGATCGCGTGTTCAATTCCAGCCAGGGTCGATGGATTATTTCGGGCCTAAAAATCCTAAGTGTGGCTTCCTTCGGTAGGAAAAATAAGCCGTGGATCACCTTCTCAAAATCTGTAATTTTAATTCTTATCAACGAAACATGCACATGCATGATCTGTTACTTTTTATCACTGAAAGTTTCGACCGAAAATGTTGAAACCATTTATGACAAGTTAGGGACAATGCTTTCTGAACACTTAAAGGGCACAAGGAAAAAAAAAACATTTATACAGGAATGTAATTTGAAGTTTAAAAACACTACAAAATTAAGCACTTTAGACATAGAAATTATAGAATAATTCTTAAGGCAGTTTTCTACAGACTTTTCTCTTGAAACTAGTGTCGTGTGTTATTTGTTCATGTTAATTAAGAATAAAAAGTCAAAATGTACACACTTATGGATAAAAAATTCCACTAACTATATACCAGCTATACTAGATATTTGCTGAGGAAAATATAAACATTCAATCAAAATTATTCATTGTCTATTACAGATAACCTTGAAATATAGAGCTAAACATTTTCGGAATAGAATCTCTTCAGACCTTGTAGGTCATTATATTTTACTTTGGAAAGTGGAATTAAACTTAAATAGCAAGGGGCAGGCTGATCATCAATCTGTGTACGGCACATTTTGTCAACAATAAAATGGAACTCCCAGGAGTCATTGTAGATTGTTGGACTGGTTATAGTTCTAGAAGAGGTTTTGTCAGCTATAATTTCTCGTATTTCTCTTATCTTCATTGCACGTGTCTTTCGTATTCTTTATTAAGAAATGAAGACCACGATTTAAAACTCTCCTGGGAACACTCAATGATATTGAAGGGAGATGGTTACACGCGGCAACTTCTGGTATGCTCATTCCAATTTTTAATTTATTGAACATTTGTTACATCCCATATAAAATTCACTTTTACTGATTCAAATATGTTATATCTATGAGCCCATAGCATGAATAAAGCAAATAATGGTATACATTTTCTTTTCGCCGGGCATGAATCACAAAAAATTTGCACTGATAGGTTTAGGTGATGGAAACAAAAGACAAACAACATTGATACAACTTCATCTGCTCCCTTACTTGCTATGGTCTCATTGTAGGTGTTTTACAGAGGGCTCTGGTTGTTTTACACTGGGCACTATATTTTCTGTGTTGATTTTTATGAACTGCATGGGACCCCCCCCCCCGTATGAATGTGTTGGAATGTAGTACTACATATCTATAATCCATTGACATTAAAACCACAAATTTCACCAAAAGTGGACTTCGGTTGTTTTTCCCCTGTACCCTTCATTTGCACTTTTGCAGATGGGTCTCTTAATGAAGGGCACGTGTACACCGCCACTCTTACTAGCTAAATACATTATTGTGAACTTTTTCTTCTCGTTTTTGGACTGAGTTGTATTCGAAATGGATAGGGTTTTTTTTTTTTTTTTTTTTTTTTTTTTTTTTGATTGCTAGGAGGTCTGCCTTAGCACTAATTTTGAAGTTGTGCTTCATCATAATCTCACTGAAGACTTCTTAATAAAAGTATACTAAATAGAAGTGATTTTTTTAATAATATTTAAAGCCCGTTTTTACTACAAAGGCACCACCGGTGTTGGATGCTGGTAGTTCATGACATAAAATAAAATAAAAAAGAAAACTTTTTTAAGGAAGGAAACGTTCCAGGCTTAAGTTCTTCCCCGGCATTTTCCATTTTCCATTTTTGAGGACTGAGAAAGACTTGGAAAATACCTCAATTAGGGAGGTAGGCGGGAATCGAACACCAGACATCCCACTCATGAATCAGTAGTTTAACGACCTTGGTCATACAGGGCGGTGAACGTGAGGATAACAATGTAATTATGAAAAACATTATGCATGTTATCAATTGCAGTTAATGAGTATTGCATGCAATTATGTCAAGAGAGGTAATATTTGTAGAATTAGCCCTGCATTTGACATTAAATAAGTTAATAATATTTTTTCTCTTCTTGTATGTGTCAGGTGTAATTTTACGGTTAAATTCACTTGAAGAAATAACACAAGCCGTGAAGGGAGGAATTTTTAGCTATGCACCTCCATTGTCCTTCCCTCAAAACAATTTAGTGGAAAAGTCGCCATGCAGCGTCACATCACCCCAAGGAGTGACGATGCCATCCGCTGAGGTCTTCGATGTCGTATGACTTTATGCGCTAGATATTTTAACGTCCCAAGGTGGAGAGGGACAGGATATAACTTCGCCGCCATATAATTATCGCCTTTTTATCTGAATGGTGTTTAACACCCATTTTTACTACTGATGAATCACAGGTGGTGGACACTTATGATACATGAGATGAACGATATATTGGGAAAGGATTTTTTTAAGGAAGGTCTATGCTTAGGGTATCTCCCCGGCATTTGCAATTTTTGAGGATTGAGGAAAACCTTAGTCAGGGAGCACGGTCCTGGTGGGATTCGAACCCCAGACCTCCCACTCATGAATTCGCACCTTAATGACCTCGGATACCCGTGGCAGTTTATTACCGTTGATAGTCATGTGAAGAAACCCTGGAAATTTAGTGCAATAATACGGGAATGCATCATCTTCCATGATTTCAGTGAACCATTGATAGTCGCCCACGCAACGGATGGCCGGCCGCCGATCAAGAAACCCTAGCGCTATCAATTCGCTGGCAACTTGTTGAATGACATGCATGATTTTTGTAGCCAACACAGAATTCAAGCAATAGTTTAACGTCTTCTAAAATATAGTTATTCGTTTCTGCAAGAACTCTTAGAAAATATGTCCAGTGGGATAGCATGCCGGTGAGATACCTCTTTAAAATACCGTACAAGTGATAATATCTTCGCCTGTGGTTATGCTACTCATGGATGCAATGGAAATTCCAGTAGATCAAAGAGTTTGCCCAAAGAATCGCACGATCTCACTGCAATAGGCGACTTCCGTCCGCAAGCGATTTCCGGTCAACCTTAGCATTAATTAAAATTAACGGAGATGTTTCTTATTTCCCCCTAGATTTGTATGTATGAAACATTTGGCAATTTCTAGCTGATGCTAACATGAAGTTTGTTGAAATAATCCAAAAACACTTTCTTCCCTCCAATTGGCAACAGACTTTACCCTGTATATGTGCATTCTTCTTAGTATCGAGGTGCCTCTAGTTTGATAACCACTCGCGTATAGGTTTCCTTCAATCTCATCAACTGTCATGTATGTTTGCACGAGGTATTTTTTATTTTATTTCTGCACTTCCTGTTATTTTATACTCCAATGATACAAACTGAAGCTAAGCGGAAAACATTCCCCTAGAAACATCTATGAACGGTTATTTTTTATTTATTTTAATCCAGTTCTTCAGTAGATATCTTCAGTGGAAGGGGTGAAGTCGAAGTACAACGGCAAAAGCTCGATTGCCATGATGATTAGCGTTAGTTTTTCTAGAATTGACACTGTCCGTGAAAGGCTACGTATTTCGAATTCTTTAAATGTTATCGAAGATACCTTCAGGCAAGGCGTGGCACCTTGAAACTTGGTTTAGGCCTATCCTGGCAATTATAATTGCCTAGCGAATGGATGAGGGCACTTTCATGGTAGGGTAATCTACCGTAGAATTTTGTGAGCCGGCTTCTAATTTCGTCCTCTGTGTATGGAATTGCGGAGGCTTCATGCAGAAGTCTAGTAGAAAAGCACCTGTGTACAGAATAAACAGCTCTTAACCCTTATTCTGCACCCTTTGAAGTAGTAGCAGCCATCTACTACCATGTCCCAGATTTCACAGCATGCAGAGAGCTTTAAAGAGATAAAGTTTTAAATAGACAGGCATCGCTTTTGAGCTGGAAACGGGGAACAGTCGAGCAATCGCTCCCTGGGCCCTGTAAGCGGTTCTAGAAATGTGTCCTTTAAACGTTAGGCATTTCTCTAGTTGTACTCCAAGTAGAACCAGTCGAATGAATGACGTGAAATGGGAAAATGGAAAATTCGGTGAATGCAAAAATCTATATCAGCATTTTCATGGAGAAGTCAGGAAAAAGCCCAAGATATGGATGGCCGGAAGTGAACCCGGAACCCTCATAATGCGTGTCCCAAGCGTTATTGTCTGAGCTACCCCGCTCTGTGCATTCCCTAAAACTTACACACCAATGCCCGGGTCAGCACATAGAGTGCTCATGCGCACTAGGGGCTCTCAGAATGGATGACTAATTCTATGACAGGGCTGCCTCGATAGCATAATAAACATAAAAGTTGTATACATTAAGACAATGAAGATAAATGATGAAATTGAGGATGAAACCATTGCACAGAAATATTATCCCAGCATTTACATATTAAAATTAAAAACATTTAAACTGTACTGAGGAAAATCACTTTAAATGTCAGTCAGGTAAGTCGGCCACAGGATTTGAAGCAAGGACCTTGGAATATGTACGCAAACGTTACTACCTGAGCCACCCCTTTAATGACAAAAAATAAATCCTTTTTTTTTAATCATAGAAGTGATACCGATATCCATAACTACGCAATTCTTTACCCTTATTTATCTTACGACTGGGTTCATATTAGTCAAATTCGCATCTTCGTGAAACTATTATACAGAGGGTGCCAAAAAATATATACACACTTTAAGCTAAGAAAAAACTGTGTTAACATAACTAAACTGAATTCACACAAACAGAAAATGATGAGCACTAATCATCTTAGACTTTTACAGTTACAGCAGTTACTCAAAATGCCCACCATCGGCGTCGATACACTTCTGAGTACGTTGAACTACTGATTGAGCAACGTTTGCGAAAGTGTCCTCAGTGATTGCAGCACATGCCGTTTCAATTTCTTCCCGAAGTGCTGCTAGTGTAACTGATTTTCTACGGTATACAGCATCCTTAAGAATTCCCCATAGGTAGAAGCCCAACGGAGTTAGGTCCGGAGAACCCAGTGGAAACTCAATTGGGCCTTTTTATCCTATCCACTGCCTTGGAAGATTGTCACCAAGGTACGCACGTACGAGTCTCTTCAAAAAGTATGGCGAATTTTGAATTTCCGCGGGCTACGTATATTCAATTTTCGATTGTTTTGTGACGTTATGTTGGTACTCATGTCCCTCACATATGTTGACTAGCTCGGCCATTTTCAATGTTCAGTTAATTGTTGACAGCTATTTTGCTTGGACGTGTTTTGGCTCGTCTTCGATTTTTGCCTATTCCAAAAAATGAAACAAAGAATCTGTATCAAATTTTGTGTGAAAAACAAAATTAATTGCGCGCATGCATTCCGAATGTTGACTGTGGCATATGGTGAAGCTACCTGGGACCAAAGCAACGTTTATCGGTGTTACAAAATGTTCTCAGAGGGTCGAGAAGATGTGAACGACGAAGAGTGTCCCGGACGCCCGAGCTCGTCAACAACAGACGAAAACATTGAAGAAGTGAAAAAAATAGCATTGGCCAATCATCGAATCACCGTTAGAGAAGTTGCTGAGGACCTAAACATATCGGTTGGCTTGTGCCATTCGATTTTTACCAATGATTTGGGCATGAGACGGGTCGCCACAAAATGAGTACCAAAGTTGCTCACTTTCGACCAAAAACACCATCGCATTAACATTGCTAAGGAGCTGTTGAACTCTGTCCACGACGACCCAAATTTGCTCCAGAGGGTCATAACTGGTGAGGAATCATGGGTTTATGGTAATGACGTGGAAAATAAAGCTCAATCATCCCAATGGATACTGCCATACGAGTCAAGACCGAAAAAAGCGCGCCAAGTTCGGTCGAATGTGAAGGTTTTGCTTACAGTTTTCTTCGATTGCAGGGGCGTGGTGCATCATATGTTCTTGTCAGAGGGTAGAACGGCCAATAAGGAATATTACCTGCAAGTTATGCGCAATTTGAGCGAAGCAATCCGCCAGAAACGCCCGGATTTGTGGAAGAATAAAAATTGGCTTTTGCACTATGATAACGCCCCTGCTCACATATCGTTGCTTGTCCGCGAATTTTTTGGCAAAATCAACACACTTATGATGCCGCACAGCCACTGTACTCCCCAGATTTGGCCCCCTGTGACCTTTTTTTGTTCCCAAACTGAAGAGGCCCATGAAAGGACGACGCTACGCCACGAATGAGGATATAAAGACGGCATCGAAGGAGAATCTGAACAAGATCACAAAAAACGATTTTTTAAAGTGCTTCGAGGATTGGAAAAAACGTTGACACAAGTATATAATATCTGGTGGGGATTACTTTGAAGAGGACAAAATAGATATTCACGAATAAATAAATAAATAATTTTTGAAAAAACACAAAATTCGCGATACTTTTTGAACAGACCTCATACGTCTTCGGCGATAATGTAGTGGTGCACCATCCTTTTGGAGGTAAAATTTCTCATTTCCATACAGTGTATGATTGATGGGTAAGATAAAACGTTACTCGCGTTGGCGGTTCTGTTCTGTACACACGTTTCCAACATTCTCGGTTTTCCAATACCACTTCAAAATTGGTTTCCACTGTTCAAACGATAATCTTGACTCCATTTTGTTGTAACAAGCAAGCATAACGTAATGTAAGTCATATCTGTTTACAGAACATCATACTACACATTACTGTTATTTTTCGGTTCAACTTTGAAATATATTACACATATATCTACTGGGAAAGTGTGCATACATTTTTTGACATTATAATAATTATGTGAAACGAGTAGTAGTAGAAACAGAAAATAGATAACAGTTATCAGATGTTTTATAGAACTCACTAAATTGTTCGCTGACCTCCGGTTCATAGACATATATGATTATATTTAAATCTAATTATGTTTTCTTTCAATATATTATATTCAAACTTTTTATTCATGAGATGCATACATCTGTTTACATATAAAACACTTTCATGCAGTGCAGTAGAGGTAATATGGTGAGGAATACTTTCACCAAAATTTGAGGTGGTGCACGTTATCTCTAACCTCCAGCAACCCTTCTAGAAGGTGGCAGTGAAATGTAAAGTTTATTTTACTATGTTGCACTATGACACGGTAAACATTTCCCTTACAAATTTCCATCCAGGAAGGATCCTAGCAGGTAGGGGGAAAAGAAGCGAGGGTGGGATATAAGAACTGCGGATGGACTGCCATAACACTGCAACGTTGATGATGGAGATTTATGTGTTCTTGTTTCGCTTTGCATTCCACAGCTAGAGCTTGTTCTAGGGTTCACGTGCAAATGTAGAGATAGCTGGGCATGGAGAGTTGATAATTATGGAGCAAATAATGTCTTTACAAGTAATATTAAGGCTGTTTATTGTTGTTTCTTATTCTTAATTGTTCTGGACCATTTGGAGATAACTATCCTCATATGATGTGTAATATTCTTCCCCATTTCTGCCATATGTCTCCCTGCAGATTGCCTCTATTAATATAAATACTTGTTTCCTTAATAACTGCACACATTCATGCAACAAATTATACAAAGACATTCACAATAAAAATTGTTAAATAAATAAATATATATATATTAATCGAAAAAAATTACATTAATAATTTCTTTTGTAAGTTAAACGCTAAATATTGGCCTTACCGTAGTTCCTACACAAAATTATTTGGTGCATCGCCATAACTGAGACACTAAACACCTAGAGGACCTAAGATTTGATTCCGGTTCATTTAAATTGCCTGCCTGAGTCGTTTTGCTAATTTTGGTTTTCAAATTAAAGAGGCAAATACAAGATACCTTCAGTTGTTTATATACTAGGGTAGGTTCATAAGTTTCCGGCCTCGACGAAAAAGATTATTACCTTATTAGGTTTCATGCCTTATATGTTAAGTAAATATTTGCAACTGTAACTTCCTCTCCGCTGCGTTCAGTTATTTAGATATAGTTGCATAAAGAAGGCTATGTGTAGAAAAGTGTTACATACTCAAAATAGAGCATTGACTGTTATTAAGTTCTACACATTAGAAGGACTTCTCTAAATGAAATTAAACAGCGATTGGACGGTGTATATGGGGAAGCATCCCCCTCATATTCTACCGTAAAAGAATGGGCCAAACTTTTTCGAATGGATCGAGAAAGCATCCAAGACGAAGGGCGTGCAAGTCGGCCCTTGGAGGTGTTCACTCCTGAAAACTACTCTTGTGGAAGAAGAAATTATGGAAGACCGACCAAAGTTACAGAAATAGCAGCAAGGTTGGGCCTTTCTAAAACAACAGCCTCTCGAATTATTCATTAACATTTAAAAATGAATAAGGTTAGTGCAAGATGGGTGCCTAGACTTCTTTCCTCAGTCCAAAAGCAGCAACAAGTCATCTGTTGTCAAGGCATTTTTGGAGCTCTGCCATAGTAACGAGAGAGAAGTTCTGCAAACCATTGTTACAAAAGATGAAACTATAGTCCTCTATATGATTCCTTGTCCAACAGAGAATAAATGTAGTGGCGCAAACCTTGCAAAGCACCGCCTCTAAAGGCCAAGGTCCCTCAGTCAACCAAGAAGATCATGGCCACAATCTTTTGGGACTGTGAAGGAATACTCTTCATTGACTTCAAGAAGAGGAACACCACAGTAAATGGGGAATATTATGCTGGCCTACTGCACAGACTACGTGCTTCCATCAAAGAGAAAAGGCGAGGAAAGCTCAGTGATTGTGTGCACCTTCACGACAACGCGCCTGTGTACACAGCTCTTGTTGCAAAGCAACCTGTGAGAACTGTGGCTTCAAGGAGATCGACCATCCACCCTATAGCCCAGATCTAGCTCTCAGTGATTATTTCCTCATATCAAAACTCCAGCAGGACCTTCGAGGAAGGAAATTTGAGTGTGACGAAGAAGTGATGGATGCTGTTAATGCGGATTTTGCAAACAAGATGTCTGGCTATTTGTGGGGGGGAATTGAAATGTTAATTGAAAGATGTGAAAAGTGTATTGCAATAAAATGTAACTATACTGAAAAGTGAATTATAGTTTTTGTCTTTATCATATCTAGAAAATGGTTAGGCCGGAAACTTATAGACCTACCTCTTATTTCGTAATCATTCAAAGTAGGAACTAATTTGTTTCATTCGCCAGCAAAGGGAAGCATAATGTTCTATCATCTACGGGAGCTCACTAAAACACTTATCCTATAAAAAATAAACAAACCCTATAAGGTACCCTATAGAGTACACAATATGCAATGATTTTGCTGTCCTGGTGAAAATAAAACATTTTAAATGCAAAATGGCCTGCTGATTTCGAAAATTATGTCAGATTTGTCATAACACCTATAGATTTTTTTGTAGTATTACATTCTATTGATTACACTGCTGTATTGCGGTGATATTGATAGAATAGCAAGGCATTCGTTTCTTTAGCACACACGAGTTATATGTATAGTATATAATGCAGAATGCAAAGCAAAGCAACCCAACCCTTATTTACTTTCTTATCAGTTCCTCTGTCTTGCGTTTAAAGTTTGCAACGTGACTGGAGCTTATCAACGCGTGGTCTGGAAGTAAGGGAAGGGAGTGCATCGCAATCTAAAAACCACAAAGACGTCAGTTAAAACTCATTAGCCGTGGTAGTCTTTTTTTTAAAAAAAGATGTTTAACGCCCGTTTTTACTACTGAAGCACCACAGGCGACGGACACTGATGATACATGAGATGAAATGATAAATTGGGAAAGATTTTTTTAAGGAAGTAAACGTTCCAGGCAGTCTCCCCAGCATTTGCCAGTTATGAGGATGAAGAAAACCTGTAAAAAACTCAGTCAGGGAGGACGGTCCTGGTGGGATTCGAACCCCAGACCCCCCTGCTCACGAGTCCGCGCCTTAACTATCTCGACCACCCGTGGCGGTCCGTGGTAGCCGGTAGTGTATTTGTTGTTTAGTTCTATATTTCAGTTTTTCTATAAAGTGCCAGGGAACTAACAATAAGAGGGCTTCAAGCTGCGGAGTACCAAAACAGCAATGTATGAACAATTCAAATAATTGCTGTTTCCTACGTGGTTTGTACTTGTTAAAAACAAAAGAATAATATTGCTCCATTTATTAAGAAAGTTTATTTTGCATATTTTAATCATAAGCTTGGAAATCCATATTAGAACAAATTAAATAACCCAGAACATCAAAGGCTACTGTGTAGAGATCGAAAAGTTTGTCGTTATCTTACTTGGTCAGTAGGTGGATATACAATTTTTTTATCTTTCTGTGCAAATGGGACAGTAGATATTGGGACAAGCACTGGTCAACGAAGAAATTACCTAACAGAAAAAGTTTAAAAAATATAATACATGTCAATATAGTTGACTCTAAAGAGATGTTATTACCTCCGCTTCATATTAAACTTGGTATCATGAAGCAATTCACCAAAACACTAGACAAGAATGACTTGTGCTTCAAGTATTTAAACTGTAAATTTCCATTTTTTTGTCTGAGGATAAAATGAAAGGTGTATTTGAGGGACCACAGATCAAATAGCTTGACTTTTTGAACACTATGAATGATATAGAGCTTCTGGTACGGTAGGCTTTCAAGGATGTTATCAATATGTTTTTTGGAAATGTAAAAGGCATGCAATACAAAGAAAGTTAAGAAATATGTTACGAAGACTGCAAGTTATCGGTTGCAATATAAGTTTGAAACTTCGTTTCTTAAACTCTCACCTTGAGTATTTTTCACCTAATTTGGGACTCGTGTAGATGAGCAAGGTGAAAGGTTCATCACGAAATTAAGGTGATGGAAAGACGGTATCAGGGACAGTGGAACGAAGCAATGCTGGTGTTTGAAGAGAGAAGATACGCAACCAAAACATAAAAGTAAATCAACACAGCCTTCCATCCACGCAAAGAAAAGATGATCTTCAGACACCGAACGTTTTTAAATGTAGCTTTGTTTAGCAGATAGGAATATGCATTTCAGTTGATTTTATGATACTCTTTATTTCACAAATAGGGACTTCTTTTAAAATTCTTTTTGCGATTTGTATTAAAACACTACGTGATAGGGAAAAGCGGTTTCAGAATTGAATTTAGCATACCAGAATTAGTTAAATTCTCTATTCACATTTAAGACTTTTTTGGAAAGGTGGAGCAGTCTGGTGTTATTTTTCACTGTCGCAAGAAATTAGCATTAAATTTTACCTTCATAAATGGATGCCATTTGGGTAGGCAAATGTATATCGTGCATTGTTTATTTATGTATTTACTTAGTTTCCATGTATAAGGTAATATATTAATAGATTATAAAATGTTGACTTTCACTTATTGTTTATTACTTATTACAGAACTGTATTCAACATACTTTCAGCTAAGAAAAGGAATTTATATATAAATCGCGCACAGCAAAGAAACATGTTGTAAACGGATCAGACCTGATTGGTGGAAAAAAACAGAAGTTCGCTCGTGCATGTGTTTTGTTCACAGAAGACAGCAAACTACATCAGAGCGTCAGTTGCCTATACCAAATTGAATTGATTCGCGAAGAGCAATATATTGCGTAGAACTTTTGTTTTCGTTTGTAGAATCCGGCATGGAGGCTTACAGATTGTTGCAGCAGGCATATGGCGATGATGTTATACCACAATCCACAGCACTTCGATGGTTCAAGGAATTTAAGGAGGGCTGTGTTTCAACAACAAAGCAAGGCGGCCCAAGTGCTCCAGCAACAGAGCAGCAAACGAAACAATAATTAACACAGCTGACGTCATTGTTCGTAAAGACCGACGATAACAATTGACAGGCATGTTACACGTTTCCCATGGCAGTACATTTTGATTATAACTTGAACATGAGACGCGTTTGTCCGAGGTGGGTCCCAAGATTACTGACTCCTGAACAGAAGATGGTGCGAGTGGAAGTGTGTAGGGAACTTTCAATGTGTTCCCCATCCTCCATACTTCCCAGTCCTGCCCCCTATGACTTTTATCTCTTTCCTTGTCTGAAAAAAGCCCGAAGGGGGGGGGTGGTACTTCCGAGGCAATAATAATAATAATAATAATAATAATAATAATAATAATGATAATAATAATAATAATAGTAACTAACTTATCATCTTGGGTTAGAAATATTAACTTGTTCAAACCTCTTGCAGATTGGGTTGATTTCAACATCTTAAATATTTATATTACTATTCCCTTTTGGTTTATATGTTGAAAACTTCTTTGCTATCCAGTATTTTTCTTTGTTTATAGATTATATTTCATTATGACTTCCATTTTAAAAGTGTCACTTGAAATATGAATATTTAATTTTTATTGTATTTTTTCTAGTCTATTCTTGTGTTATCGGCGCCTTTCTTATCATTTTAATTTCTGTAGCTTTAATATATCGTTGCTAATATTTCTTTTTTGTGAACATTCAGTTTCTGGAATACATATGACTCTTGATAAAAATTTGTTAAGTTATGACCGTCATAAAAATTAACACGTCTTTTATTATTTATGCATTTGTTTAATTATTATGCTCCAAATGTGATTAAAAAAAATTAACTGTATTTCTATAGTTTCCGTTTATAAAGTAGTATAGCCCAGGGGGTTGTATTCCACGTGCGCAGACGGTAATGCGTTTTCGTTGCTTTTCGCATTACGTCACAAGGGAACTAAAAACACTATGTTATTGATGTGATTGCGTTTTTTATTGTTATTGACAGTCGTTTTGTATTATAGTTTATTTAATATAATTTGCTTTTAATATATTCTGTAAAAAAATGCCTTGTTATACAGTGGTTGCAAATCACATAATCGCAATGCAAAAGAAAATAACACATAGCTGCACAGTCTGCATGGGAGAGTCATGTTCCCGACTTAGTGGCTTCAGATCCAAATTAACTCAGTACCGCAGAGATAAGAGAGATGTAAAACGCAAGTTTATAGTTCTCAGAAACACAAAAGTTTTTGAATACTGTTCCAATATTATAAATTAAAAATAAACATTTAAATAAAACGTGTGCGAAACTTAAAAATCGCAACAGAGACCTCATTCAACAAATTTCAAAAATGAAAATGTAGTTTCGCAAACTTCAAAGAGATAGAAACAGTAGAGTTTCTGAAGTGATGAGGATATTAGGTTAAATATTTTCTCCCAATCAGATCAGATGGTTTAAAAATAAAGGTAAACGCGTTAATTGGGACGGAGATGACAAATGCCAAGACATTACACTTAGGGCCGTGTCTCAAAAATGCGGATGAAGATGCAGTATTCTCTACCAGCTTTGTCCACTCCGCGCAAGTGGGTTAGCCGTCCTCTCATTGTTGCTAAATTTGCTAAAGTTAATAAAGTGCATATGTATTTGGAATAAAACTGTTTCATATTGTGGTTAGCGGGTCAGCATTATGACATTTAATTTGAAAACTACTGCCACTCTTCCAGTTTTTCATTTTATTAAACATACATATTTAACATTTAAACATGTAAATTCCTATCATAGCGACAAACAATTCGTACCTATAGAGCAATATTTTATTGTTAAAGATAACTGCATTTCATCTTACGCTATCTGCTAGTTTCCCTCTTGTTCCTTAATGACGTCAGAGCCCTAACCTATAGGAACGTTAGTTGCGGAAGACCATCCTTATGTACTCTATCAACCTTGGTATAGCTTATATAGTTAAAAATTTAAATTATGTTAAATGAGTATTTTAATTTTTTTCTTTGATATTCGTTTGCTGTTTTTGTATTTGCCATCTAGTAGTCAGGAAATTAAAGAATGTGTAATTTAAAACAAACTTAGTATATAACACTAATTTATGCAATTGTCTCTGGTCGGTATTGTTGTAGAATATGTCATTGTGAAATTGAGACTGTATTTTAATTATAAAGTACAAGCCTTCCAAAATCAGAACGAAACTTTGAGTCTAAACCCAGAATACAGACTATGAAAATTGTGTAGCCAGCACACAATCAATATCAGAACGGCCGACACGGAGGATCCTCTGGTATGCTGTCACTTCACTTGAGGATGCACCAACAAACTTTGCAGGATACACCAATAGAGAGCCGTTGTGTGCTAAATTATCTCACGTTTCGACTTGGTTGAGTGGTTTCACAAAGAGAGGACAGTAAACCTGCAGCTTTGTTGTCGAATCCCATCTCACAGTCTATGAATTACGTATGAAGTGCCGTTGGATTTGTTCAACGTCAAGTGCGCGCCGTCTTCTTCTGCTGCAGATTTTAGACAGGTCGTGGTCGTCAAGGAAACCTGCGGCTCACAAAGATAACATTGGCTCTGTCCAGATAAATGTTTCACAGCAAACTATGCTTTCAATAAATAGCATTTTATTGAACTTTCTCACAGATAAAGTATTCTTCCTGTGGAATTTGGCTCAAGATTTAACAGTGCCCACGAGCGCAGTACAACTTAACACTGATAGAATTTACAGAAAGAATATATTTGACTCACAAAAAGTTCAGCGGTGATTTCAAGAGTGACACGAACCCGGCCAGGACCGATGAATTTTTCCGGGCGTAAAAAGACTAAGTATGGCTTCCTTCGGAAGGGAAGTATAGCCGTGGGTCCCGTGTCGTACATTTACGGCACGAAAAAGAACCTTAAGCCTGAAAGAGAGGCCTCTGAGCAAAATTTGTCGGCCGTTTCACGCCCTTAGTTGAATGGGACGCTGATGACCTGAGATGTTAAAGAGCGTCCATAAATAAATCAATAAAAAAAAAAGAGTGGCACTGCGGCATTAATACTAAAAAATACTAGTTACATGTGTTCAACTGAATGACAGAAATTGCATTTTAAGAGCTAAATAGGAGTTAGTTTTGCTTAATATCTGAATATTACTGACTATTATGACTATTTACATTTTCTCTCCACATCACCGCCGAGCACAAAGCATACAATTTAAATTAAAATAAAAAATTAAAAATAATTTAAATAATTTCCAAATTGTAGCAGAGATGGACAACTTTTATATTATTTATCTCCATACCAAACAGGATGATGGCTTGACACTGGTATTCGGGAGGTTCTGGGTTCAAAATCATTTTTTTTTCGTGGTTTTCCTGGTCACATTGCCAAATCTTTTCTACCGCGAATTTATGTTCGTTTGCTTATCATGTCAATCCTTTGGTTCTTTTACTGGGTAGAATGTGTCAGGCAAGTGTGCGGTGTATCAGTGGTTTGCGCTTTGGAAAGATTTCTGCTCCGGTTTGTGGTATGGAAAGTGTTCCAGAGGGAATCGAGCATCTTGGAGCCGGAGTAGGAGTGTTCTATCTGAAATCCGTCTAAGTCCGTGCCATACCGCCAGTGGCTCCTGGCCGCTTGTCTTACCTCATTCCCTCCTTCCGGAGATGCTTCCATTGAGGGCGTAAGCAAAAACGGCCAGTCCTTGAGCATGGCTGAAGTACTCCTCCGGTCATACTAATCCACTCTGTCGACACTTTAAATGGGATGTTGTCTACCAGTTCATGCTTCATCTAAGTAAAATATTGTTTTTCCTTATCTACAAACAGGCTTCATTCTGGTCATGTATCGATACATTAGATTACAGCGACTGGCGTCTTGATGAGAAATTTATGTTTACTATTGTATTTCTTTAAATATAACAGAAAAAAAAAAAAGATAAATCTATAAAAAATTCGCTATTGTATGATCGACGAAACTTTATAAACGTTTATGCAATTTTCAAGCGTTTAGAAACGCAGGATTGTTATATTATACACAAAAAGAAATATTTAATATTAATATTTCTAGTATTAGTCTACAAACTCAATTTGCTGTATTTCTCCTATGCCGGGTAACTTCAAATAATGGTAGCAGAAGTATATCCTGTACATGTCGGATTCCTCTTCCTCTTCCTCTTCCTCTTCCTCTTCCTCTTCCTCTTCCTCTTCCTCTTCCTCTTCCTCTTCCTCTTCCTCTTCCTCTTCCTCTTCCTCTTCCTCTTCCTCTTCCTCTTCCTCTTCTTCCTCCTCCTCCTCCTCCTCCTCCTCCTCCTCTTCTTCTTCTTCCTCCTCCTCCTCCTCCTCCTCCTCTTCTTCTTCCTCCTCCTCCTCCTCTTCCTCCTCTTCCTCCTCTTCTTCTTCTTCTTCTTCTTCTTCTTCTTCTTCTCTGATTCATCGCATCTTTCGCGTTTCATCAGACAAGACATTATTACAAAAAAGGGGGTGATGAAAATAGTAAAATGCAAACATTTTTTTTTTAAAAATACAGTCTTAAGTTAAACAAAACAAGACTACTATAATTGTAGAAAAAAACAAATGTAGTATAACTGTGGCAAGAGTAACGAAGAGATAACTATCACAAATTGAAAATGTAATTTATTAAATGCTAAATTACAAGTTTGTAGCATGGGTTAGTTATAAGGAGATAACACATTAATAAAAGAATTAACATTTTCAGTTCAAAAGCAATATTTTTGCTCTGGATAATGCTAAATGTTATATAAAAATAGGTATTTATTAATTGTCTGGAACTATTTAATAAATGTTATTTTGAGCGTAAAATAAAATATTCATGTGGTTTTGCTCGCGTTTCGACAGAAATTCCATCAACTCTTTTGTCTTTTCTTTTGAGTGTACATTGGCCTTAAATAGGAGCAAGGCAAATAAACCTTAAGAAACAAGTGGATTTACAGCTTTTTTAACATTTAATTCTTTTGATTTTTCATGCTACAAGGAGGTCAATTAAAGCGCTATCTATTATACATATTTTGCTTTTTAGGCGACAACCACAGTTTAACATTTGATTATATGTAACTAAAAAACTAAAACTAATAGCGAAAAAGTAGTCGCATGTGCATCCTTATTGTTATAAAATTTTATATACACCTTACAAATATATTTAATGCATGGGTCATCGACCTTACATGTTTAAGTATAATACATAATTTGAAAGAGAAACAAATAATAAAAATATAAAGCAATAATAAATAAATAAAAAATTTAAAATAGGAGGAACGGTGTGTACAAATGTAGGAATGTTATTTACAATTACACTAGTTATTGCTTTCTAATCAGAAAATAATTGTTTGTAGCAATGCGAACTTTAGCTAGAAAAATGCCCATATTCATCCAATTATTAGGTGACCTACAAACAGATCCCAGCATGCCAATCGACCTCTAATTTCCTTAACATGTTCCCAGTGGGTACATTAGGTCAACTCCTCCGCAAAATGGATAGATTCCCTACCAGAACTATCGATATTTTTTAGCCTTCAACCTCCTAGTCTAAACAAGGTCATTCCTGATCTTGCCTTTCTCGCTAGAACGAGCACATATACCCCAGGTTGCTTTAATTTCATTCGATAGGCTCAAGGAGACTTTTGTGTTACACTCTGCCTCGGATTTCTGCCTGCAGATATCCTCTAGACTTGTTCTAACCCTCCTTCGTACATTTGCATTATTTTTATTATCTCATTGCCATGTTAAACCCAGGCAATTCCTTTGACCCTCTTTCTATCTCTGTAGCTGATGTAGAAGTGGTAATTGATTTTTTATTGCACCAGTTTTAAAACACATTCAAGTAACTACAACTGTCGCATGGGCCTTACGGCCGTACATGCTAATATCGTCCTTGTAACAATCAAAATGGCCATACACATATACATACATTTATATATACAGATCTGCATGCATACATACAAAAAATTTGATATATTTACGTTTTCTATTATTAATTTTATATAAAAATACATAAACATGAATGAAACCCTTACTCTTGAGCCCCCTTCATTTACTCACACCCCCTCACCAACTCCCCCCTCTTCTATATAGCCATTAACCTTCTTTGTCGGGTCTTCTCTAGAAATATTCCCAAATTGTGTGAGTATCTCGCATGCACCAAACTTCCCGGCAAATGTTCAAACTTCTATTGATATTCAAAAATTGTAATGATAAATGCTCGCTTCTTAAAATCTCCGTTTCCCTGCATTCTGCCAGAATATGACTCCAGGTATCGCTGTCTTCACACAATGGGCAAATTCTTTCCCCGAGAGCAAGCATTAACTGTTTTGTCTCCTTTTCAAGTCGGTCCTGGTGGTGTAGTGGTTACCATACTTGCCTCCTAAACCCAAGATCGCGGGTTCGAACCCGGCCAGGACCGATGGATATTTTCGGGCGTAAAAATCCTAAGTATGGCTTCCTTCGGAAGGGAAGTAAAGCCATGCGTCCCGTGTCGTACATTTACGGCACGAAAAAGAACCTCAAGGCTGAAAGAGAGGCCTCTGAACAAAATATGTCGGCCGTTTCACGCCCTGAATTGAATGGAACGCTCATGACCTGAGATGTTAAAGAGCGTCCATAAATAAATCAATCAATCAATCAGTCTCCTTTCCAAGGCCCTAATCTGAACCATGCGGGACCACTTCTTTCTGATGTTGTATTTTATATTTGATGTCTATGGCATTTAGCGCGAAGTGCAAACTGGTGTCCCTAGATTAGCCCAAGTCAGTTTTTACCGTTCTTGTTTTGTTATTAACCGCATTTTCATAGCAACCCATCTCCCTCATGATTCCACAGTTTGACGTTCCTTTGAGAGCCCGAGAACGAACTTCCAAAAATCGGCTATAATTTTATTTACATGTTCAGCTCTCTCCCATACCCATATTTCACTTCTATGCGTCGGTCTTAGTGGTCTAGTAGTAACCATATTTTCCTCGTAGACACAAGATCGTGGGATCATAACGGCCACGGTTGCTGGATTTTTACGCCCGAAAAAGTATGGCTTTCTCCAGGAGGGAAGTAAACCGTATGTGCCTTAAGTCTGAAAGAAGAGGCCTCTGAGCAAAATTTGTAGCCCGTAAATAAAGCAAATAAATAAGCTTCGATATAGCAGAAGACTTAATCATACAGCATCCTGTTTTATATATGGAACGCTAGTCAGAACACTTTAGATCGATTGATTTATTTATGGACGCTCTTTAACAGCTCAGGTCATCAGCGTCCCATTCAACTCTGGGCGTGAAACGGCCGACAAATTTTGCTCAGAGGCCTCTTTTTCAGGCTTGAGGTTCTTTTTCGTGCCGTAAATGTACGACACGAGATCCACGGCTTTACTTCCCTTCCGAAGGAAGCCATACTTAGGATTTTTACGCCCGAAAAAATCCATCGGTCCTGGCCGGGTTCGAACCCGCGATCTTGGGTATAGGAGGCAAGTATGGTAACCACTACACCACCAGGACCGACAGAAGAACACGTTAGCAGCCAATTTAGTTGACCTCGTGCTTTATAATTAATAAAAGATAATTGAGTATTCCATTTTCCATTCACATTAAAGGTTACTCCAAGATAACAAAAAATGTTATCATTTTGCTTTCTTGTTCATTTAAGTACTGTTTCTTATCTCTGCCATACAAATAGCCATTTTTTTATTTTTTGTTTTGTTTTGTTAAAATTTACCACAATACTCAATTTCAGGCAACAATGTTCTAGGATGTGAATGCCTTTCTGCAAACCATCACTTGTTAAAGATAAAAGAATTGCCAATTCAGCATACAAACGTATAGGAATGTATGTACCATCCACTTCAAGGCCATTCATTTCCTGTCCTTTTTAGGACATCCACGATATCTCTATAAACAATAACGAAGATAGAATTCGTCCCTGACGAACTCCTCTATTGCTGATCTACATTACTATATAGTGTTTTGGTCTATCTTAACGTCGAATTTCGCGTCGCTGCATAAGTGCATCAGAGCTTTTATAATTTTATTGGATATTCCTGTCTGATATAGTTTTATTGATTCATAGAACATCTCTCTGAGCTCTGTGAAAGGCTGCTTTGAAATCAACAATTTCGCTGTTTAATTTATCTCGTTGTCTTTTCAAGTTTATAGTTATCAGCAAACAAACAAACATATTATGCGCCTTAGAGAGCCCTCATCTGAAATCTGCTTGATATGTAAATATTTTCCTGTATAAGTTGGGTCAGTCTTGGTGGTGTAGTGGTTACCATACTTGCCTCCTAAACCCTAGATCGCGGGTTTGATCCCGGCCAGGACCGATGGAATTTTTTCCATTGTAAAAACCATAAGTATATAAGTGAAGCCGTGGGTCCTGTGTCGTACATTTACGGCACGAAAAAGAACCTCAAGCGTGAAAGAAGAAGCCTCTGAGCAAAATTTGTCGATCCTTTCACGCTCTGGTTTGAATGGGACGCTGATAACCTGAGATGTTAATGGAGCGTCCATAAATAAATCAATCGTATTCGTTGACCCATTTCCTTAATTCATCATGTAGAATCTGGCAGTACGAATGAATAATGTTTTTGTTTTGCTACAGAGGCACCACAGGCGATGATACATGAGATGAAATGATATATTCGGAAAGGATTTATTTTTAAGGAAGGAATCGTTTCAGGCCTAAGTTTAGGGTACCTCCCTGCCATTTGCCATTTATGAGGACTGAGGAAGTCGGTCCTGGTGGTGTAGTGGTTACCATACTTGCCTTCTAAACCCAAGATCGCGGGTTCGAACCCGGCCAGGAGCGATGGATTTTTTCGGGCGTAAAAATCCTAAGTATGGCTTCCTTCGGAAGGGAAGTAAAGCCGTGGGTCCCGTGTCGTACATTTACGGCACGAAAAAGAACCTCAAGCCTGAAAGAGAGGCCTCTGAGCAAAATTTGTCGGCCGTTTCACGCCCTGAGTTGAATGGGACGCTGATGACCTGAGATGTTAAAGAGCGTCCATAAATAAATCAATCAAAAAAAAAAAAAAAAAAAAGGACTGAGGAAAACCCGGAAAAAACCTCAATCAGGGAGAATGGTCCTGGTGGGATTGGAACCCGAGATCTCCCGCTCACGAGTCCGCGCCTTAACAACCTCGGCCACCCGTGGCGGTATCTGGCAGTATACTTTACTTGACACAGATAATAGTCATAAACCCCTCTAGTTCTCTGGTGCCCGTGGGTTACCCTTGCCCTTGAATATCGGCTGTTCATTAAATTAAAATATTTAAGTTTATATTCAAACTGAAACAAAAGCACTTTCGAAGATTAAAAAATTAAAGGAAATCAACAATGTTCTGAAATTTGTAGAGCAAACCATAGAAATAAGGCAATTGTTATATAAAGGAATTTAACTAACACATTTTAACTTGAATTTTCGCTATTAACCATGCTTCGTTCTCCATTAAATTATTTATTAAACGTGATGCGCAGGAAGTCGATTACTTCCGGTACTACTAAAGAGAATTTTATAAATTCAGCTGAAATTCTTTCAGTTCCGGGTGTTTTCCATTGTGTTGAAATTTTAATTGCAAATATAATTTCGCTATCGGATTTTTCTGCGTTTATTATATGTATGGGAGAACTAAACGCAGTTCCCTAAGAGACAGTCATGGTCCCTGCCTGTAGCCCGTTTTCCTATAAGCACTATTAAAATATGCCAACCACTTTCCACGTGTTGATTTGCCCTTTTTTTCGTACTTCAATTTTTCTGCCCAAATTCCACATTATCGTATCCCTCCGGCCGGTTGCAGTTCTTAGATCCCCCGCCATTTTGTGTTGCCATTTCGATTTAACACTTTCCAAGGTTCTTTATTTCTTTTCTAGTTGGACATAGAAAAAGTATAAAATAGCTGATCAAATATGTTTAGGGACATGTCTAACATTCGAGGCACAACAATGTGTAGTCCGGAAGCTGTTCGCTATAAATATTATAAGTTACATGGTAAACAGAAGCAAACACCTACAGCTGTTCTATCTACACAAACATGCATAAACCGCCACGGGTGGCCGAGATCGTTAAGGCACGGACTCGTGAGCGGGAGGTCTGCGGTTCGAATCCCGCCAGGACCGTCCTCCCTGACTGGGGTTTTTTCCAGGTTTTCCTCAGTCTTCATAACTGGCAAATGCCGGGGAGGTACCTAAACTTAGGCCTGGAACGCTTCCTTCCTTAAAAAAAAAATATCCTTTCCAAATTTATCATTTCATCTCATGTATCATCAGTGTTCACCGCCTGTGGTGCCTCAGTAGTAAAAACGGGCGTTAAACACTACTCAAAAAAAAAAAAAAAAAAAAAAAAAAAAACATTATGCATACCCTGCACGCGCTTAAATATTAGGTTGCCATGGAAATATGAAGGCAGATTTTAGAGGAGAATCAACTGATTGGAAACTCAAAGAAGGTTTCCCTAAAGAGGCAATTTTGTGTGTCATTGCTAAATCCGCGTCCCCTAAGCTGTTCTTGCTGCCTTGAGGTTTGCAGTTACTCCCATGAGCAAAAAGTGCTACCTACTGTTTTGGTTGAAGCCACAACTAATATAGCTGCTGATAAAATGTTTTAAATCCTGAAATAGATGCAAATGATGAAACATTCACACAAATATAAATGCTCTGTTCCAATAACTTCATTTTTTAAACGTTCTAGGTAAAAGTAATTCATAACATTGATGTTAGAGAGAGAGAGAGAGAGAGAGAGAGAGAGAGAGAGAGAGAGAGAGAGAACTACAAGAAGAAAGAAACAAAAAGGAGACCCCAAAACAATTTCAAGTAGATGTTTAATCAGGAAAGAAATTTAATATTGAGAAATGAGATTATTTACAGTCGATGGGCACTGTTTCATTCAAATATGCTCGAACTACTTTTTTAGAAACACAGAGAAGTTTATAACGAAGATAGGGAACATCTTCAACAATTCTTTTAAAGCTTACGCATGTTAATTATTTTACTCAGTGCAAAAGTAACAGAATAATGTAATTTGCAGTTAGAACTTAACAATTTTATATAACTGTAGCTTTAATCTTGTATTCATGGCTTAATTTTCATTTTATTTTTAAATTTTACAGCGTTTTTTTTTTGGACATTTTAGGCGAAATTTTTATTTTTGAATCATAAAAATATACTTAAACGAAGAAAAACACCTACAGACTTAATTATATATCAAAATAAATAATCAGTTACGCGCAGGAATTTACTTAAACAATGATCATTGCAACAGAAGACATAAACCAAGGCGTCAAACAGGGAGGGCCTTTATCGATTATTTAGTATCATATGTGTGTGTGTGTGTGTGTTATTGATTTGATTTATATATGCACGCTCTTTAACATCTCACAATTAAAATGCTCACAATTTAAATAATCACAATTAAATCCTTACAAATAACGTTTAATAAATCTGATTTCTATTACATAAATTCAATTGCGCTAATCTTAATGTGTAACATGTGAATTAATAATGTAAGATTAATAATTTCGTATTTCATATTAATAATTTCAACTGTGTAAATAAGTAGTGAATTACTATTATATTTAATGTAATATAATGTGTTACATATATTTCATCCCCGGTTGAAACATATAGTCAAGTTATTATCGGTTCCTTTTACCCTGAATAGATTAATACAATAACTTCAGATACCAGGGCTTTGCATACATTTAATAAAAATTTAATGCGTTGCCTTCCTCATCTCAAGCAACCTTGTCAGGAGCGAATCGTTAAATGCTTAACGAAAGGAAAGAAGCTTGTAGCATGCTGTTGACTATGAAATATCAAAGAGACCGGGTATGAAAGAATACTGGCAATAATTGCTGCACAAACAGTTCATACGATATACCAGATGCTTTAACAAGGAGGAGAGTTAACTTATCAGATATCCTTTTTTTTTTTTTTTTTAAATTTATTTATGGACACTGTTTAACGCTCTTTCAGTCATCAGCGTCCCATTCAACTCAGGGCGTGAAACGGCCGACTAATTTTGCTCAGAGGCCTCTCTCTCACGCTTGAGGTTCTTTTTAGTGCCGTAAATGTACGACACGGGACGCATGGTTTTACTTCCCTTCCGAAGGAAGCCATACTTGGGATTTTTACGCCCGAAAAAATCGGTCCTGGCCGGGTTCGAACCCGCGATCTTGGGTTTAGGGTTTAGCAGTATGCTAACCACTACACCATCAGGACCGACATCAGATATCCGAGAGATACCACATTACTGTAGAATAAAAGAGAAAATATTAATGATAACATTAACAGTTGGAACATTTGACAGAATGTAACAGCAGATACTGTAGAATCATAAATAGTGTCACTTTTGCCTAATACTAATAAAATACTTTGGTACATTAGTGTTTATTTTTATTTATTTTATTTGTTTACGGACGCTCTTTAACATCTCAGGTCATCGACTTCCCATTCTATTCATTATGAAACGGCCGATAAATTTTACTAAGAGATTCCTTCTTTCAGGCTTGAGGTTCTTTTATGTGCTGTAAAATAGACACTGGACCTATGACTTTATTTCAATTCCGAAGGAAGCGGTGTTAAGGATTTTTGCACCCGAAAAAATGCATCCACCTGACTGGGATAGAACCCGCGATCTTGGATCTACAAGGCAAGTTTCACTATACCACCAGGATCAACAAAACTGAAATAATTGAATACAGATGGGAAGGCTTACGCAATTGGAATTCGGACAGCAACGGTATAATATTTTGACTTTATCCACTTAACCCTCTGGTATCATATTTAAATATCCTCATTGCTAGCTCGGAAATTTTATTTAAATCCTTGCACAGCTGCGCGAGTGTGTTGTAATGTTTAAAAATGCTTTTAAATGCAACCAATATAATTTGTTTATTTATTTGTTGCGTGCATGATATTGGAAGCGTTGACTGGTCAATTTTAATGGCCTAATATGATAGCTGGGTGTAGTAAATCTCAAAATAGTTCTCCAAATGAAAGGCGACACAACATTTTTTTGCATTGCCAACCACTTTTGCTTCTTGTAGCATATGACACATTTTTTGTTACTTTTTCCTTCTTGTCTGTGGGTAGAATATGATCTGAAAGTGGGCCCTTATTTTAGCTTGCAGTCTCAAAGGGATGTTCGCAGCTCGACCTCTAATATTGTACGCTGACACTTTGAAACAGCTGAAGTTGGTTCTGAAGTCCATGCAGTGTCTTTTTCTTACTAGCCATCTTGTGAAACAGTTGAATACACACATGTCTAGCAGGTTTCCTGTAACCTTTAGCTGTGTGACGGATCATAGGGAACAAAGCTGTCACCAGATCTTTCACATCCACAATTTGTACTCAAGGACACACTTAGGTTTCTTTACCACCTTCCTGGGCCTTTGACCTTTCCTCCTTCTCAGCTTGCTTGTTGCTGTAATGTCAGCAGTTTCTGTTTCGTCTAAGAAAAATAAACGTGTTTGTTATCCTTCCACCTTATACAGCACATTCTTTGCAGACCGTGATTCATAATCGCAACGTTTCAGTGATGTCAGGTGTCATATCCTTCCCATTTGTTCTCACGGTAAAACTGCATAAACATGCGTTTCCACTCAGCAACCTTTGAAAGGAGATATCAGTTCCGCGCTATCGGGTTCTCGCCTCCGTTTCAGATGGAAGTCTCATAAACAAACGGTGATGTCACGTGTTACTACACAGGTGAACGCATGATTCCAGGCCAAGAACTTATTGCTGTGAAATACCAATACCTCCCAATACCCTGCAGATCGCAATTGATCGATCCTCTGTATTTATATCGACAAAGCATCATTCGAGGTGAGTTCCATGAAAACGTGCCTTCTATTAACGGTACCCAAGTTTTCGTACAAGGCGTTATAGAGGACTTATTTTTTTTTTTTAATTATGGGAATTGTGTATATGTTAGACGTTTTTGGAATGTTGAAGGTTTTCTTTGCCTGTAGAAGCTGTAGATTTCTTTTCGAACTATTGTTATATTCGAATTCATCAATTTTCCCAATGATTTTGATTTTGTTTCTGCGTTTTTGGGTGTTACTGTCCCTCTCCTGATGATTTTTCTGACTATTGGCTACTCAGTCCTAACATTTTGCCTTCTAACTAATGGGCCCTTTACTTTATTCTTCATAACAAAGTCATGCACTTTTAGATTTTTTCTGGCACTTCTTGTTAAGAACTGTTATTATGTTTTTAGACTTGCTAATGTGTCCGGGCGCAAACTCCGCAGTATCGGAATAATGTTCAGCTTCATTATTGTGCATTTCGTTCACTTGCAGTTTAATATCATGCACTTGCTTATTATCCATTCTCTGGCACACTGCGGCGGGAAATTATTGGCACCACGTTGTAAGCGTCAATGTGTGTATTGGGTTCGCTATCGAGAAACGTTGGTGTGGCAGAAGTAGTGTTATTTTGAGATGAGAGTTGGTACCACGTTGTAACGACAATTTATGACGTAGTAATTGTTAAGAGCGCGAATTATTTCTCGAGTTGCTAAGTTAGCACGAAGATAAGAAGTCATATGCAGTGGTATCTCCTTTCCCACACCACCTTCGGGAACAACTGCGGCGTCTTCCTGGCTCCCGATAGATTCTGTTGTTATTTTGTTAGCTGAATATTTTCAGATTTATTATTTGGGGCGAAAGGATTAAAGAATGCTTCTAATTAAAAATCACATCGGTTGCTGAATAATATGTGAGCCACATTGTTGTTGATAGGTGCAATTCTTGGAATGAGAAATTGTTGTAAAGTTACAATATGTAGAACGAATCGCGAGACAAACGTGATTGTGTATGTATATCTTCTCTATTAAAACGGATAATTATGACGATGTTTGTAAGTCTATTTAAAAGTATAACAGTATTTAGTTTTAGTTTAACTTTACGATTCTAGCGTATTTATTCCCTAACACTTTCACGCAGTTTCAACACGTGTTATATTTCCTTTTAATTATAGTCGCGTTCTAATTCAAATGAGGTAATTATGTATGCGAACTAAACTCGAACTCGCGTCTTCCAATAATCGACATTAGATTTCTTAATACTGATTAGGCGAACTGATTTCCACGGAGATGTTTGACTAAGTGTGTGTAAAATTCGTTAATCTTGAATTGATGTTTGGTACCACTGTCGGTCTTACGTGTCGATCCAGACAGCATTATTGATGTTATTAGGCGCTTGCCATTTGTCAATTTTTTTAACTTTGCTTCTATCTCTGATTGGTCTATTCATGAGTTGTGTATGTGTCCTGAAAGAAAAGCGTTACTTTTAAATGTGCGTATATGTGCATAAACGCCAAGAAACAAGTTTTAAGTAAGCATTATAGCAATACGTTACAAACATATATGAAAATAAGTCTATGAATACAATACAATTAAAATGAATATTAATTATGGGTTCCTGGGTTTTGAATCGTGGATTTTCAGTTTCAACACTTTATCAAGGACGGCGCATATTTAACTTAATAGACACTGGCCAAATAAACCTTATTCCTGAACAGTAACGAAACAACTGCTTAAGAAAAAAAAAAAATAAATAAATTTACATTTGGCAATGTGTTCCTCTTTTTCGCTCCACGTGGACTTGATTGAGAGCACGAATTTGGCTACTACGGAGCAAGAAAGGCGCGCTGTATAAACGAGAGATAAACAATAGCGGCGTACCTTTGAGAGCAAGTGGAAATGCATTCAGGGAATGCCTTTTACCAACCGCATTAGTTTTTCTATCCATTACTCTTCTAAAGAGATCTGGAGTCGAATACCAATTATCCAGATGCAAATGTGGCACCTCTCTAACAATATGTTTGGTTCAACATTTCTACCTGCCGGAAGACTAGAAGCAATATCCAGAATTTGATTTACAACTTTTGTAAAAATGTATGCCAAATCTTGTACGTTTGGAACTATGTGTGGAAGGTGACTGAATTTCGTTAGGCTTTCGTCCAGAGTGGCTTTTGTAGGAAGCTATAATTCTGAAAAAATTGCATAAAAAACTGAATGATACATCTAATGTTTTAGCTTATTATTTTTATCTTCATTTCTGTGAATTTCACCGAAGAAATTCACAAAATTTGGAATAAGTTTGAAGCTTTGTCAGCGTATTGTTTCTGCAAATACCAGAATAACAAGAGCATGTGTACTCTAATCTCATCTTGTGTATTATGAAAGCATTTATCATTAAATTTTAGTGTCTTTCTTTATTTTACAATTGCTTTGTAGCATAAGCTTCTGTTTCTGCACAAATATTTTCAAGTAGCGGTTTCATAAATTTTAAAAAAAATTACAAATTTGGCCTTATACATGTTTTAGTAATTTTTACAGATTCGAAAGTAATTACTGTTATGGCACACAACGGTACGCTCATCACTTTTTGTTCAATTCCAATCATTTTCTTTCTTCTGCGTCACAACGCGAGCCAGTTTTGAAGGACATGGAGCGGAATTAACATCATCACCACCAATTTCTGAACTACGTTCAGAACTAGATTCTGTGACAGTAGCACTAATTTGTATCTTCATTTTCTGTTCCAAAATCAGAAAATTCTCTAAATTCACTGTCACTGTTTACAATTTTCACTAGGTTTTCTCAAATCCTCTTCTTTGTCATGTTTGCTACTGAGGTTAGCTATACTTTGCAATGAAAGAAGTAACTTTATCCAACATATAACAGGTGACGAGGCAAACTAATTTACACTTCGAGGAATGTGTGTATTTATTTCCATTATCATTTCTTTTGAACGCCACTTGTGACTGAGAAATGCAAAACGTTCAGTTTTATTGGTCAACGCACTTGCAACCTGTACTCGTCATGCGATTTATACGCCATTACTACCTTATGCGAGTAGAGCTCGTCACAGGACTCGGATGGGTCAAAACCCAACTGAAGTCTGGAGGCAAATAACAGCACGAAACTATTTGTTCATTATACAGAATGAGGCATTTATGGGTCTCTGCCATTTCCCTCCGAAACGAAGGGGAAAATTAAAAAATGTTTCAGACAAAATTTGAAGTACTCTTAGGGGGACATAAGATAGTGATCTTAACTTGTTCGTGAATTTTCGTTGTCATTTCATGGTCATTTTGAATTTTACAAATGAATTGGTGTATTTTATTTTCCAGGAATGGAAAGAACATTCAGTTTTCAGTATAAAAGTTCTAGTACATCTATTAGCTATGGGTGATAGGTGATAGATGATGTAACATCGCACAACAAAACGCACTTTCACTTTTCTCTCTTTTAGTTTGTTGTTGCTATGAAGGAAACTCATTTGTTTATACGCAGATGCTCATTTGTTGACATCGGTACGCAAACAAGTGCCCATAATTGCCAAGTCAAACCTCAAAGGACATTATTCTCAATCAGTTCCATTTTCGATTATGAATGTTCGACACACGATTAATGAGAGGATCGATATGATTTATATTTATGACAAAGCTCATAAAGACACAAGAGCAGCTTGCAACTTATACGGAGATCAATATTCTGAAAGGAGACAGTCATTTGTTAGAAAATTTCAAGGACTTGCAAACCTTCAGTCCGAAATGGGAGGTATCGCACTAAGAAAACATCATGGGAATAGAAGTGGTTGGGGAAAATTCGGAAGTCGCTGTATTAGCTGCAGTTGCCGCTAATCCTCACCGACCGCCACGGGTTGCCGTGGTAGTTTAGGCGCGTATTCGTGAGCGGGAGGTCTGGGATTCGAATGCCACCAGGACCGTACTCCCTAATTGAGGTTTTTTTTCCAGGTTTTCCTCAGTCCTTATAAATACCAAATGCTGGGGAGGTATCCTAAACTTAGGCCTGGAACGTTTCCTTCTTTTAAAAAAAAATCCTTTCCCAATATATCATTTCAACTCATGTATCATCAGTGTTCATCGCCTGTAGCAAAAACGGGCTTTAAACACCATTAAAAATATACTAAGCCTCACCGAAATTCCCTTCAACTGAATATAATTAGGGAATCTCTCAAAGGTGAGAGATTAAGCGTCGCAAATAGCATCCATATCACATTAGCCTACATCAAGGGGATGGTTTTCAGAAGCTTGATGAATTTTGCCAACAGTACTACTACAAATTCAAAATGGCAACTTTGCTAACATACGTAAATTGAAGCTAGTAATGTGAAAGTGAGTGAAAAACATTTGCTGTCTTATATGTCCAATGTCACATCACCTATCACCCCTAGAAATATATGTACTAGAACTTTTATACTGGAAATTGAATGCTCTTTCCATTCCCGAAAAAGAAAATACACCACTCCATTTGAGAATGGCATTTCAAGGACGAGTGAAGGTCGTTGCCTTATATCCCCCTAAGAGCACTTCAAAGTTTGCCTGAAGAATTTTTTTGTTTTCCCCTTCGTTTCGGAAGAAAATGGCCGCGGCATAGAAATGACTTAGTCTGTATACAGATTTACATATCAGTAGGAGAGAAAGTATAAATTTTATTTATCGTTTCTAGGGTATATAAGTGTAATCACATCAACATGGTGACGTTAAATTAAACCCTTTTTGTCATTATGAAAAAAAAGTACTTTTGCAAGAAGATGTGGGTCATCTCCTTATATTCAAGAGGAAAATAATAGAAGAGGAAAATCCTGCAACGATTTTATTCCAAGTTTTTCTTACAGAATTTCATCCGAATGCTTCTGTTGCTTCTCTCTAGTGTACATTTTCATCAGCTCTGAGCTCAAAATGGCTTCAAACTCCACGTCAGTTATGAGCTGGAAGTGTGCATGCGGGTACGTTACTGTCTGTGTGTGTGTATGTTCCCGTGCAATTTAGTAGGGAGGCTGACTGCATCAGGACTGGAGGTTTGCCCTGTCTTGAGGTAAAAGTGATAATTTACAGTTTCACTACCACTAGCCCAAACGTGAAACCTCGTGCAAAGCATGTTGGTTGGTTAGCGAGTAAAGCTGTATATGTCACATGTCAGCAACAAAAAGCTTCCTTTAATAGGACGAGAGAGATGAGGCGGGGAAAGGGAACAAACTTCTCGTTGTGACGCTGTTTCATCCTATGCCATAACTACTAGTGCCAAATTATCTACAACCCACAATATAAAAGGAAATATTCTTATTTGTAGGCCACCCCACTGAAATATGATTAAAATATGATGCGTAGGTTATAAACTTAACCATTTTGTTTAGTGCATTGTAATTAGTAATGTAGATATTATGTGTATACATTGAGACAATATAAAATTAGCTTTATCCCCAGGTTTATATTATTCAGATAGCACAATTAATTATATGGATTGTAAACCTTAGTGTAATCAATTTGTAGTTTATGTATATATATGTATTAATAATTAAGTCTTTTATGTATTTCGAAAGTAAGAGAGTAACTTGTTTACCAGACTTTTAGACATAAGGCAGATTAGAGTGTATTGTAAAGGGGACGAGAAAAAGCAGATGTCCCTTTCCTTTGTATATTTTTAAGTCTTTGCATGCGAAGGGTCTGCCTTAAGAGTTTGAAAAACTGACAGGGTCAGGTCGTTAGTTATTGAGTAAAAGGACAGAAAAGGCTAGTTTTGTGTTCAAAGACAGAACAGACGGGTCAATTATCATCTATTGACGCCACGGAACCTTGTGGGTGTCATAAATTGCACTTGACATTAGACGGGGACACACAGAGAAAAAGGGGGTGCAATAGAGAGAAGTAATTAATTAATTTAAATCTACAAATCCCTCCCCCACTCATCGAACTCAGATCCAACTTTGAGGCGACGAAACCTTCTTATTACTACTGCAAATGGTGCCCAACTACGAGGCCTAACTAAATAACGAATCTTATATATTTCGACTGCAACATATACAACAATAACTAGAGAAACAGAAAAGGAAAAGTCTAAGATGATTAGTGCTCATCATTTTCTGTTGATGTGAATTCAGTTTTGTTATGTTAACACCGGTTTTTCTTTGCTTGAAGTGTTTATACATTTTTGGCACCCTCTATAGTTTTAATTTTACATAGTCTGTGTGTAGTATAGCTACTGCTTTCACTGAAATTGAGAAGTGAAAGAATGTGGAGAAAGTGTGTTCACGTCAGTGTTTTCGAAAATATTGGAATTTCAATATGCATTTAAGTAAATTTTTAAGTCTGGCCTTTGAACAGTTCCAAAATCCAAAAATAACATTTTTCAAGAGAATTTTTATGTAACCCGTGATTTCCCTTTTATGTTCTAATAGAGTATATAGGCCTGAATTATAAATTATGGGATTTTAGGCCAATTACCAGGATATTGTGTATCTGTATACTAATTTAACTCTCATCGCCTGAACTGTCGATCCTGGTGGTGTAGTGGTTACCATGCTTGCCTTCTAAACCCAAGGTCGCGGGTTCAAACCCGTCCAGGCCGTAAAAATCCTAAGTATGGGCTTCCTTCGGAAGAGAAGTAAAGCCGTGGGTCTCGTGTCGTACATTTACGGCAGGAAAAAGAACCCCAAGCCTGAAAAAATGAGGCCTCTAAGCAAAATTTGTTGGCCGTTATACGCCCTGAATTGAATGCGACGCTGATGACCTGAGATGTTAAAGAGGGTCAGCATAAAATCAATTCAACAACATCACCTGATTCGGTTTTATAGAAAAGTTCTTTCTCTGTAAGAAGCTTCTTTGTTTGATAAGCCAAAAAAAAATGCGCAAAAACTGCACAGAAATGCTGACATGCACTGCAATATCAAATACTTAACATATGCTGATTTTTAGAAACTATATTTTTAAATTTCTTTTCGAAAAAACAAATATTAACTTCTAGAGCGATTTTTAAATTCTGGGTAATCCCCCCCCCCCCGCTAATAGTCCGATTTTGGTGATTTTCGGAATATCTTTTTTATATTTAATTTCAGTGGTATATTTCGAGTTTCCTTAAGAAAATTAAAATTGCTGCCGCTAGAGCGATTTTTTATCTCGCTTTAACCTCCACTGAGTTTTTTCAGATATATCTCCACTCTAAATTACATGAATGCTATTATTTTCGAAAAATACTTTTACCGATTAATTGTTAAGAAATCTACGGAGTTTCGTTGAGACGGCAGCTAAAGCGATTTTTCAATAATCGCTTTAAGTTTTAACTCCCTCCGCCAATGTTTCAATTTTACTGGTTAACGAAATCGAGAAATTGTTTGTTAATTGATGGCTATATCCCGAGTTTCGTTGAGAAAAAGCAAACATTGCGATCGCTAAAGAGAGAAAGGATATATATTATATGCATTTTATTAGCTTCTTTTCTTTCTTTTTTTCTTCTTCTTATTTAATTATAGGTGTCTAGTAGGCACGATCGATGCAGAATTGGATAGATTATTAAACACTTTTTCTACGGTTACTACTGCAAATAGCTTATATTCTTTCGGAATTCGGTTTAAAAAAATAAATAGCATAGCCAATATATAAGTATAATTTTCACGGCGTGTGCTTTCTTAGTCTAGTGATATAAGGCACATAATACAGAAACCATAGATAGCTTGTTTCTCTATACATGTAAAGCTTAAGTAACGAAGAAAATTCACACGTTATTTACATTTTGTTCCTGGTGGGATGCATAAAGGACCACATCATTACCACCAGTGCAAAGTCAGTTTTGCTCCTTATAATGTCATTATCTCCTTTTGAAAGTAAAAAGACAACTACCGCCTAAAGTTTTGTCCGCTTTTACTTTGTTTCAGGGAAGCTTTCAGGAGAACAACTTTAAATTTCCGACTTTTTAAACACGCTCTAGGGAATTACAGTACACTCAGGTGCGAATATATGGCACGGACGTTTACATAAAACTACGGTGGATATCTCTGTAGTTAAATTATAGTAGGGCAGTTTCAGATAGGGAAGGGATGGGAGGCGGAAAAAAAAAAAAAAAAAAAAAAGCTATGCAACGTGGAAAATACCGAGCACAAAGTCAGCAAATGATCCTTCATGGGAAGGCTGCTGTTTTTAATTCTATCACTTGTTAACTTTTGATTCTTTTCATATTATATAAAGTACACAATCCCTAAATGCATAAAAATTGCCAGTTTTTAAAGTGAGATGTTTGAAATATGCCTTAACATCATAAATACTGTCCATCTCTTCTTAATATGTTTTATTTGTGAAGTTATACAGGTAAATCCGAGTTCAGATTCAAGTCACATAAGCAAAAATGCATCAACTTTGTATTCATACAAGCTGAAATTGAAGCGATATATATATTAATAAGCCTATCATTTCATTTTTAAACGCCTTGTTTTTCTTCAGTACCAAAAAATAGACACACAGTAAACCTTTGAAAGGCGGCCTGATACCAAGATGTAAGACATTTGTTAATTACTAGGGTATGTCCATAAGTTTCCGGCCTCGCCGATAAGCATTATCGCCTTCACAAAAAACTTATCTGGTGTCATACCTTATCTCTTAAGTAAATAAATACAGTTGTAACTCCCGCTCCGCTGTGTTCAGTTGTTCAGAGATAATTGCATAAAAAGGCTATGTGTAGAAGATTGTGACATTTTCAATATAGAGTTTCGAGCTGTTATTAGTTTCGTCATAAAAGGAGTTCTCCAAATGAAATTTAACAGCGATTGGACGGTATATATGGGGAAGCATCCCCCCTCATATTCTACAGCAAAAGAGTAGGCCAAACCTATTCGAATGGGTCCAGAAAGCATTGAAGACGAAGAGCGTGCAGCTCGCCCCTTGGAGGTGCTCATTCCTGAAAACATCGCTCTTGTAGAAGACCAAAGTTACAGAAATAGCAGCAAGGTTGGGCAATTCTAAAACAACAGTCCTTAAATATGAGCATTTAAACATGAGTAAGGTTAGTGTAAAATGGGTGCCTAGACTTTCATCCTCAGTCCAAAAGTAGCAACGAGACATTTGTTGTCAGGCATTTTTGGAACTCCGAAGGGGCAACGAGAGGGAATTACTGCAAAACATCGCTACAGTAGATAAAACTATGGTCCTCTACTATGATCCCTTGTTCAAAAGAGAATCAATGGAGTGGCGTAAACCTGGCGAAGCACCGCCTCTAAAGGCCAAGGTCACTCAGTCAACCAAGAAGATCGTGGCCACAAACTTTTGGGACCAGAAGGAATACTCTTCATTGACTTCAAGGAGAGGAACATCACAGTAAATGGGGAGTACTATGCTGGCCTACTGCACAGATTGCGTGCTTCCATCAAAGAGAAAAGGCGAGGAAAGGTGAGTGGTGGTGTGCGCCTTCTTCACAACAACGCGTCTGTGCACACAGCTCTTGTTGCAAAGGAAGCTGTGAAGAAATGTGACTTCAAGGATATCGACCATCCACTCTACAGCTCAGATCTAGCTCCCAGTAATTGTTTCCTCTTCTCAAAACTCAAGAAGGATCTTCGAGGAGGAAATTTAAGTGTGACGAAGAAGAGATGGATGCTGTTTATTCCCATTTTGCATATAAGATTTATGACTATTTTGGGGGGGGGATTGAGATATTAATTCAAAGATATGAGAAGTGTACTGCAATAAAGGTAACTACATTGAGAAGTGAAATATAGTTTTTGTGTTTATCATAGCTAGAAAATGGTTATGCCGGAAACTTATGGATCTGCTCTCGTATTTAAGTATCGTAAGTATGAAATAATATAAAATTATGTTTCTTACATAACTAACAGTTGTAACAATTAAGATCATAACCCCTGTGGGTAAGCTATACCGAATAGTTTTTTTTTTTTATTTTGGTACTATTGATACAAATTAAGTAGTGAGAATGACCTAAAAAGATGTGGTTAGTTTATTAAATATGAACATAAAGATTGTGTATTGTTACAGGGTGGCTTAGGGAAAAAGGAAAATTTTAACGTAGTGTTGGCAACTCTATAGCGCCAGCAGTTTTTCGGAACCAATGCGACATTATTGCGAAGGCTTTACCATCATCATAGCAGGATTGGAAACATGCACCGGCGCTACATTTAGCACGACTACGAGATCTTACCATCGAAAACACGTGGTTTCAGCAGGACGGAGCCACATCACATACTACTCAACAGTCGAAAGATGCCGTTCGCCAATTATTGGAAGGCGCGTCACTTCATGAACGGTGACATTCCATAGCCTCCGAGATCCCCTAGTCTTAGTGTTTGCGATTTCTTCCTGTGAGGACATACTAAAATCAACGTTACCTCACACGTTCTGCAATCATCGCTGAACTAAAACAGAGGATTGAAGACAAAATCACTGGCATTCCTCGAGTCATGATACACCGAGCATTCCAGAGTCAGAATGTGTAGCCCAAAAAGGAGCACATCTTTCCAATCCCATCTTCAAGAAGTAGAGTAACAAGTGATGTTTTTGCATTACAACATAGCTAATGACATACTATGTACACGCACTTCCATCAATAACTCATGTTTTTCCTGTGTTTATTCATGCAATTTAAGTTAACTCAAATTTTCCCTTTCCCTGCGCCACTCTGTATAAGAATTGTCAAAAATCGGCTTAAACGATATTTGGTAAATGCGAATTGAAAACAGTTATGGTATAGTGGAAAAGTCAAAAGAAGCATGTCTGACATAAACCGGTATTTTTTAATGGTGTTTAACGCCCGTTTTTACTACTGAGGCACCACAGGTGGTGGAAACTGATGATACATGAGATGAAATGATAAATTAGAAAGAATTTTTTTTTTAAGGAAGGAAACGTTCCAGTCCTAAGTTTAGGGTACGTCCCCGGAATTTGCCATTTATGAGGACTGAGGAAAACCTGAAAAAATCTCTGTCAGGGAGGACGGTCCTGGTAGGATTCGATCCCTAGATCTCCGGCTCACGAGTCCGCGCCTTAACGACCTCGGTAAACCGGCAGGAAATAGAGGCGTGATGCATGCACGTATCATCTCTGTACCTGCAGAGCGAAATTAAAACTAGATGGGGGTAAAGAGAGATATATCATGGAGCTAGGTATGAAACAGAGGTCCGGAATGGAATGGCTTAGACTGGTAGGCTGGAAGGCACCTTAAGTTGTTGACGAGGACAGCAGGAGGATTTGCCCATTATGCTCGGAACCGAAAGATTGAGTGTATATTTTGGCTAAGTGTACACAGGCAGAAGATACTAGGAAACATTTTCTCCCGGATTCATTTTTGACTTCCAGTAGGGGAGGCTGACATGTTGGGACTTAATTTTAAAATACATAACACTGCTAACCTGGGTACTTTCCTAAATGAAATATATAGTTTTAGGGACAAGAAATTTCTATAAACATGTACATAAATAACAAGAAAAATTTATATGATTATCTGAATTGAATTGTTGTATGTATGTATGTTTCTGTGTGTGTGTGCTTGGGTTTTTGAAAACAGAATCTTAGTTTAGGATAAGCAATATTATTAGAACTCTTGTACATGTGTTATTCTATATCTTTAGAATTGAAGAATTGGGCGTTCTTATTTTGTTATTGGTTTCTTTTTTCGTAATTAATTTCGGAAATTAAGTATTTTACAAGAGCATGAAAGTTCTTGCGACTGTTTTTTTTTTTTTTGAGTTGTGTTTAACGCCTGTTTTCACTACTGAGGCACCACAGGCGGTGGACACTGATGATACATGAGATGAAATTATAAATTGGGAAAGGATTTTTTTTTTTTAAAAGGAAGGAAGCGTTTCAGGCCTAAGTTTAGGTACCTCCCCGGCATTTGCCAGTTATGAAGACTGAGGAAAACCTGGAAAAAACCCCAGTCAGGGAGGACGGTCCTGGCGGGATTCGAACCGCAGACCTCCCGCTCACGAGTCCGTGCCTTAACGACCTCGGCCACCCGTGGTGGTCCTTGCGACTGTGATGTGCAATATACCATAACTGGTATAAATGGAATAATTAATAATACTACTACTATGGGCCAAGAAAACAGGAGTTCAAGAAAAATAATTAAAAGAAACATTTTGTTAGGATTGCCACTTTATAATAAATGTAATGGTTGAGTTTATAAAAACATCTATCCAATCAATTACTACGGAAGAAAGAGAATGAGTGTGCATTTTGAAAAAAAATTCTTTAAAATTAGTTTGGTAATTCAATGCGCTGTATTGTTATAACATAATAAAGTACCTTTTGATTTGTAATTACTTAAACAGCTTTAAAACTTATATTGTAATACCAAAACGCAATGCCTTCGAAACAAAACTTTATAAATATATATATTAATTAATACAGGTATGTTGAAATAACATTTTCATTTTAAAATTTATAAAAATGTCCTTATTCTTGAATGCTTTGTTTTATGTTATGTTTTGCATTTTGATCGTTTGCTTCAAAATGACTTTACTGTGTTTTGCTTAATCTGTATTTTCTGCGCTTGTGCTAGATGTGGTTTATTTTCAGCATGAGAGCCATGTTTTTGCATCTAAGACCCTACACTAATATTTGTGATGAATTACAACTGGAAGTTTATGTATCAAAGATCTTACAGTGAGCATATCACAGTAGATGTTTGTGTTCTGTAATGAATCTGGCGAGAGGCAGAATGGGGTCGCTTCAGAAATTACCATATTATACCTCGACATTCCTGTAATGCCATTCTCCTAACATTTGTATACATGGAAGATATTCGTCGTGAGGTGTGACGTATTGTATGTGCGCGTGTCGAGAGCGCAGACTACGTGTGCGGATTATATGACAAGCTCCCCTGTTCCTGTTAATAACACTCTCTGCAATATCCACTTCAAGTATACGACAGCCTAGCAGCCTTCCGTTTCATTACAATGTAGGTATCAGGTGCACTGATAAACGCGTTACTATTATAGATGTCTGCGGTGTTGCGAAAAGCGCCCTTATTATTGTTTAGGTGCATACGGTTTAATACGCCTATGAATGAGCTATTTTTTTTTTTTTTTTAATACTTCACCTGTTCCCAAGTTTTAAAGTATTTGAATGTGTAGGCCCCCAAAATACAAAATTATCTGAAGTCATGCTAGTACAAATATAATACATTGCATTTATCCCAACACTTAAAGCTTCAAATTTCATTGTGAAATCTCATTGTCTGGGCTCTAACAATTATCTACTCGTAGCCCTGCTAACGCCAATTTCCAAAGTTTGGGGGGGGAAAAAGTATGCAGACAAAACTGTATCATTCTTTACGTATCAGAAAGTCAATATGATTTCATCTCTAAAAAAACCGCCCTCTGGAAATTAGTTTTATCCAGTTACATTTAAAACAATTAAAATTGTGAAAATAAAAGACTAACCGTGTGAAAGGAAGAAATGGATTTAGTGAATTGGTTGTCTCATTTATATTTATATGCAACTAAAAACCCCACTCTGATGAATGTATAATTTTTTCCGACATGTCATTGCTGTTTCGGCAATCAAATGAATTGCTGCTAAATGCATGAGTTCTTAAATAATATACCGAGTGTGCCAAAAAGCGTATACACACTGTCACAGTAGATATCTATTTAATATATTTCAAAAGTTGTCCCGAAAAACAACAGTAATGTTCTGTAAACAGATGTGACTCACATACATTATGATAGCGTTGCTACGTAACAAGTAAATCAACAATGAACAAATGAAGCCAAGATTATCGTATGATGTTCTGTAAACAGATGTGACCCACCTTACGTTATACTAGCGTTGTTACAACAAAATGGAGTAAAGATTATCGTTTGAACAGCGGAAAGCAATTTTGAAGTGGTGATGGAAAATCAAGAATGTTGTTGAAGTTCAAAGGCAATGTAGACATGTGTACAGAACAGAACGGTAGCGCGAGTAACAATTGCACGCATTCGAGACAAATTTGAGACTCATGGTAGCGTACGCAACAGACGGTGCACTACTACATTACCACCGAGATGTACGTGCCTATCTGGATGACAACCTGCCAAGGCACTGGATAGGACGAAGAGGTCCGATTTGAGTTTCAACCGCGTTCTCCGGACTTCTACCTATGGGGAACTCTTAAGGATGTTGTATACCGTAGAAAATCAGCTACACAGGTAGCACTTCGGGAAGAAATTGAAACAGCATGTGCTGCAATCGCTGAGGACACTTTCGCAAACGTTGCACAACCAGTAGTTCAACGTACTCAGAAGTATCGACGCCGATGTTCGGCATTTTGAGCAACTGTTGTAACTGTAAAAGTCTAAAATGATTAGTGCTCATCATTTTCTGTTTGTATGAATTCAGTTTTGTTATATTAACAGTTTTTTCTTTGCTTGAAGTGTGTATACATTTTTGGCACCTTCTGTACATTGGTAGCTGCTGCAGATTGTCGATCTATTTTGAGCCAGTAAAACTCGTATAAAGTCTGGTTGAAAAAGAATTAGTTGGGTTCTAAGTTGAGGTGTGATGTGAGAGGATAGGGAAATTAAACCAGTAAGTGCACAATCATTTTCATCTCTTTCTCATCCTGAAAATACATTAATTTAATTTACATTGTAAATGTTTAAACAAATGCTACAACACTACAAAATTTTCCTAGCAAGTGTAGCATTTTTAGCAGTTTCGTAAACGGAACTATATTCTAAATAGATAAAAGGACCACAATTACAGCCTTCGCTGCATGTTGAAAAGCATAAATATTTCCAATGCAAAAATATTAAACAACTGTTTTGTATAATGATGGCGATGTCTGAAGATTGTTCTTTAGAAATTGTCGCAAATCATGTGCCTTCTTCTCTAATGATAACGCTTATTTATATTAAATATACATCTACTGCTTTAGTAGCTACTTTTAAGCTACTTAATCAAGCCTGTAAAACCACAGATTACTGTAAGGCTATAGAGGACGTTCAGTATAAGCCGTTCATTTTGTGTGGGAAGCTGGAATAGCATTCGTGTCAGGTGGGATGCATTTTATGGACTTGCAGGCCGAAATCAGGGATGGTAATATTATGCACTAGGAAAGCAGGGTCACATTATAGAGGATGTGCTCTATATACCCGTGACACAAACGCTAGAGCGTTGAGCTCTTATAGTTAAACTACTGTGTCATTAGCTTGTTTCACATTCCAAGTTATGTATTTATTTGCCATGTGTGATTAATTCGATATTATTATTAATCAGTGTTAAACTTGTGTATACCATTGCAAAGGAATAAACGTAGAGTGAAATGTTCTATTTGCCATGTGTGATTAATTCGATATTATTATTAATCAGTGTTAAACTTGTGTATACCATTGCAAAGGAATAAACGTAGAGTGAAATGTTCTTAAAAATTGAGAGCAAGACATGTTTAATAGTGTGCAATGTCAATTTTTACAAATGATTTTGTTTTTATTTACGGATGCTCTTTAATATCTCAGGCCATCAGCATCCCATTCAAATCACAGCATGAAATGGCCGACAAATTTTACTCAGAGGCCTCTTCTTTCAGGCTTGAGGTTCTTTATCGTGCCGTAAATGTACCACACGGGACCCACGGCTCGACTTCCCTTCCGAAGGAAGCCATTCTTACGATTTTTACGCCCGAAAAAATCCATCGGTTCTGGCCGGGTTTGAAACCGCGATTTGGGTTTAGGAGGCAAGTATGGTTACCACTGCACTATCAGGACCGACTTGGGCAATAGTAAATATATATTTTTGGTTGTATGCGAAATATTTATATTCCCTAATTGAATTTTATATTCCAATTGGCTTTCGCTTCCTTCTTAATACATTCTATTTCTGCAGTATTTAATTCATTGATTTATAAAATATATACTTAATATTTAAATGTATTATTACTTAATCATTTTGTTTATAGATTTCTTCCTTTGAATTTTAATTTATTTTGCTTTAATTCTAGTCCCAAATATTTCTATTATTTTCTCAAGATAATTTTATTATAAGTATCGTAAATTATACAGCCGATAACTTGATGCAACCGTAAATTTCATAATATGTTTTATCTACTTTGAATATTTATACATTTTAAAGCTATATTAAATACTGGTATAAAATAGAGAAACAGAAATGTAACGAGAACTCACTATTACTTTTAATCGTTACTTTTAACAGTGATGTAAGTATTTCAGAATGTTTTGTTTTTTTTTTTCCTCGAGCATTAATTAACACCTGAAATACAAATTCAACACTGAAATATCCGCTCTTCAATTTTTCTATTTTACACCAGCTTTCTTATAGTAGATGTTAATTCTGTTCAAGATAACTAGTCAGTTTATGTTAACTTCTATGTAATATTGCATGAAGCGTAATATCCCTGTGCTTTTTAAGAAATATTGTGCCGATACAAGCCAAACATCTGTACCTTTTAATGTTGTTAGTATTTCCCCATTTATTTACCTCTCACTAATACTTTCATTTCCTTTTATGTTGTGCAGGCCTGTTCCTTCTTTATTGATTAAAACACATTCCTGTATGTATTGACCTTTAAGGGGTAATGACATCCTTCTGTTTTTATCTTCCTCTATAGCCAGAGCGACCTGAGTATCCTCTTGAAACCCTAGGCCACCATTTATGGGACGCATAATTGCTAGTCTGCATTCAGGTAATTTTTCCTTGTGAACGACGTCCTTGATGGGGTTACCTTCTAAATTTATTAGGGCAATGTTATCTCTGCATTAATCTATCCATTTTTTCGATTTTGTGATATTTTCCTAGTTTCAAACCCTTAATTCAATCGTTTTATCAAAGCAATTTGCGAATTTATACAAGGTCGAAATCTCAGCGTTTTTATTCATACTATATGGATGGTAGAAGTTGTGCTAATTTAATGTGTTTGAATCATTTTAATTCATATGGATATATCGTGGGTTAATTCTTTTTGTTATGTATTGAAATGCTTGATTTGTTAAGTTCTAACATATGTTTGAAGAAAGAATTTGCAAATTATATTTTTTATCGTTGTACTAGGCAAGCTTAGATTTCCTAGATCCAATATGGAAGATTTCATATTCCAACAGTCTTCAAGGTTAATATGGTGCTATTTGTGTTCTATATATATATATATTCACAAAGATATTAATAGACAATGGGCAATAATATTAGTATCTAGTTGTACTTCTCGAACAGTAGTACATGGACGTTTGCAATAATAAAGTAGAAATACTGAGTTTTTTGTGTTCTTTATCAACAGAACCGAACATAATCCTTAAATTCTGACTTTTAGACTGCGGTTCTATTTCCCTCTCTTCTTTATGGTCCGAGGTCGTTAAGCGCGGACTCGTGAGCGGGAGGTCTGGGATTCGAATCCCATTAGGACCGTTCTCCGTGACTGAGGTTTTTCCAGGTTTTCCTCATTCTCATAAATGGAAATTGCCGGGAAGGTACCCTAAACTTAGGTGGAACGTTTCCTTCCTTAAAAATAAATCCTTTGCCAATATATAATTTCATGTCATGTATCACCAGTGTCCACCGCCTGTGGTACCTCAGTAGTAAAAACGGACGTTAAACATGATTCATTCTTTACGCACTGCACATGAAAAACTCCAAAATTATGAATATGAAATGGTCAGAGGTGGTGCATACAAATAACAAGTTGATGAAAAAACCTAAGCTTAAAATTTTTGCATAAATAATCAAAATTTACCTGTAAATTAATCAAATATTGTAACGTCTTTTAAATGCAACTGAAAAAATATGTAATAGATTTTATATGCAATGTTCATCTCCAAGATGCATTTTCTATGCAAAACGATGTAGGTATTAAAATGCGAAACAGTCACTGAAATTGCTTTAACATGGGTAAACGTTTTGAATTCTTTGAATACTGTATGCTTAAGCTCGCCACTCAGGATCTGACATGAATTTACTGCATTAGTGTCGGGAAAACACGCTGAGCTGTGAAAATATACTTCTGGCATTTTAAAGAGAGCAGCCCCCCCCCCACCCTTTTTAATACCCGTCATAATTCAGAGGGTTAGGGCGGCAGCAACCTCTGTACGTATGTAGCACGGTCCATGCACAAGCCCATTCGGTTCTAATTACATTCTCTGTAATCAGCCTCCCACTGTCCCTCTCCACGGCAACACTGTAAGCTCCCTAATTAAATAATTCCAAATGTTGTCAACGAGCGTCGGCAAATTTCTATCCCAGAATGTGTAATATTCGCGCTAAATGTTTTACATGCTTCACTGGCATCTCGTTACAACCAGGCGCGTCTGCTGCGCCTGGATTCAATTTCCTCCAGATATCTTCAGTGTATATTGGCACATATTTTCATGCCAAGAACAGGGGAGAATTTTTCATTTCGTTTGCTGTTACGGTTTTGTTCGCGTCTCTGGTTTGTGCGGAACCGTGTACCTGTAATCATGTTTCTGTTTACACACTCTTGTCCTTATAATTGACAGAGTCACGCTGTATGCCCGTGGCAAAGCTTTAATCTGGTCAGTACATTTCAACCGTGAAGGAATACACAATGCGAAATATTCACGCGTCTATGTATTCTTCATTATAGAGCAAAATGACGATACCTTTATAAAAATTATATAATACCCCAAGACAATATTTCTGGTCAGTATATTGTTTAAAAATCTCAGAAAATTTATTTAAGGGGAGTATCCTTGTTGTGTTAAATTTATCAACTTCCGTTCTCATTTTTTCAATGACTATTAAAGCTAATGAAATAAAACTTTTACAGCATACAGATGCATATAATTGAAATTTGCTGATCTATTTTCACTACTATACTGTGACTTCGAAGAAAATTATAAATTACTTGCAATTATTTGCTTCCCCCCTCCCTCTCTCTCTATTTTCTCAACATTTTATTTTTTTACATTGTCACATTTTGTCCTATATCTACCATAACAGATCCACATCATCACATTAATATCAGGAATAAGTAGTAAAACTTTCCAAGCGATAGCTTAAGCTGATCCTAAACAAACGGGAAACATATACGAAAAAAATTTAGTTTTTCAATAATTGCAGTCTAAATTTTTTTTTTTTTTTTTTTTTTGAGGGAAACGCCGTCTAAAACCTTCAAACGTTTTAAAACAACAAAGAATAATGTCATGGAAACAGACGCTGCTAATTTATGTAATACAACTTTTGTCATTCAAGATAAACCACAGCCTTTATATTTCCTGAGATATGGAATCTTAACTAACAAGTGTTTGCGAAATCCCCCCAAAATGGCTTCTGCATTGACATAATTAAAAATACTTATAACCAACATAACATTAATGAAAAGAATATCAAAATAAACAGGAAATTCCAAATATTAAAATGGTACAAAAATATAGCTTTTGACCCTAACTTTCCCTTTAATACTTCCGTTAATGATCATTCAAAGACAGTCAGTAAAAATAAAAAGTGTCTGTCTTACCAGTGGCGCAATACCGTTTATTTATAAAGAGATAGATACAAAATATAAAAGATTTCAACTTTATTTACACTTGCATACTCACCTCTCAGCCTTAAATGTAGACAGGGGTTGAATTTTTTCTTACTAAACCACATATATTTAAATCTCCCTTAATTATGTCTATTCACTAATTAACCTTCTACCAGTAAAACAGGACATAACTACGGCAACAATAAGATATATGGAAGACCGAATTCGGTATAAAATTGTAGCTTTCTCAAAAATTGTATTTGCTTATTTATAGCCATTTCTTCGATTATTTATGTTATAAAATAATGTATCGCCAATTGATAATTACTGTGACAGTACAAAGGTATTTTTTTTTAAAAAAACATATAAACCCACCTATAGAAACATATTATATGATTGTGATGGTTCACCAATTTCGTTGCAAGGGTTTTTTTCAATATTGAATCTTGTCATTTGCTTATTTTGTGAGTTTCACACGTAGAGACTGTACCCATTTATACCATTTACATTAATAAAAAGAAAAATAAAATTGTCATCTCCGTGTTTTTAGTACTGAAATAATTGCGCATTTCATATCAAGCATATACACACCAGATTTTGGTCGTAATATAAGTAATAATTATTTATTATTTGTATTTTGTGTTTTATTCACGTTCATTTGTGTAGTGATGCAAGAAAGACATTAACAGAATAGATAAATTATTTTTTGGAACATGGCGTATAAAAGTAGGTTTCCTTGATAAATTCATACCTGTTTATGTTATACAGGTAATAGCAGCAAACACCTGTCAAGTAATAAACAGGTATGAATTTACCAAGGAAACCTACTTTTATATAACATGTGGGTAATGACCCAAATATTCATCCGTTTTAAAAGAAAATTTTCATTTAGAGTGTCTATGGTGAAAAAATAATGGCAAATGTGACATATCTTCAAATTTTCAATCAAATATTGAGCACTCAATAGGATTAGTGGAACGACTGGCTTGAAAACCGAGATCAAGAGAAATAATACTATGATAGCCCTGATTTATTGGCAATCGAGTGCCGATAATAATTAGATCAGTTAGTAGAGTCTTTCATTGGCTTGTGACAGTTTTAATTTGTTCATTGAATAATGCTAGTGAGAAAAATCATCAATAGTAAGGTGCATGTATCAAAGTGATTAGCTTCCAATCCTAAAGAGTTAATGTAGCCGGTAGTAGCAGGTACACAGCCATGGAATATACTTGAAGGATTTTCTTTCTTCTGATCTTCTTTTGAATATATTGTCTTTCCCTACATAAATGTTATTGTTAATATTTTCTTTACTTCTTTCTCTTCAGAATGTACTATAGCATTGGCAACTACAAGCAATAATTCTTCATCCGATTCCAATTCTCTATGTTATACTGAGGGTGCCAAAAATGTATACACACTTTCACAGTAGATATCTATTTAATATATTTCAAAATTGGCCCGAAAAACAACAGTAATGTGTAGTATGATGTTCTGTAAACAGATGTGACTCACATACATTATGATAGCGTTGCTACGTGACAGGTTAAATCAACAATGAACAAATGAAGCCAAGATTATCGTATGATGTTCTGTAAGTGACTCACATTACGTTGCTACAACAAAATGGAGCCATGATTATCGTTTGAACAGCGGAAAGCAATTTTGAAGTGATATTGGAAAACCGAGAATGTTGTTGAAGTTCAAAGGCAGTGGAGACGTGTGTACAGAACAGAACCGCCAACGCGAATAACAATTGCACGTGTTCGAGACAAATCTGAGACTCGTGGTACCCTATGCGATGTTCCCAAGGGCAGATCTGGGAGACTTCGCACAGCAACAAGCCCCGCGCACTGGTTCCAAGGCACTGGATAGGACGAAGAGGTCCGATTGAGTTTCCACCGCGTTCTCCGGAACTAACTCCGTTGGACTTCTACCTATAGGGAACTCTTAAGGATGTTGTATACCGTAGAAAACCAGCTACACTGGCAGCACTTTGAGAAAAAATTGAAACGGCATGTGCTGCAATCGCTGAGGACACTTTCGTAAACGTTACTCAATCAGTAGTTCAACGTACTCAGAAGTGTATCGACGCCGATGTTGGGCATTTTGAGCAACTGTTGTAACTGTAAAAGTCTAAGGTGATAGTGTTCATCATTTTCTGTTTGGGTGAATAAGTTTTATTATGTTAACACAGTTTTTCTTTGCTTGAAGTGTGTCTACGTTTTTTTTTTTTTTTTTTTTTTTTTTTTTTTGGTATTCTCTGTATTTTGAAAGCTGCACCTTCATCTGAATCGTGCACCAACCTTACACTACCCATTTTTTTCATTCTCAATGCTGTCATGCACCTCATTCAGCCAATGAGTATCACATCCTCAAAGTCTGTTTCAGTAGCCCTTAACCGACCCCCAAGAAGCACGCAATGTATTTGCTATTACTTGGAATAATTACTTCACTATAATTAAAACATTTGGTAGCTGAGAATGCCAAATTCCAATGACTATTTTACTTTAATGGAAACTACTACTCTGAAAATACCTTCTTAAAGACTGTGTACAATATAAGCTACAAGAAGAAGGTGCTAGCATTAATAATCTTACCAATATATGAATAAATAAAACGATAGCGCTCTGAGCAGCTGACATTACGGATGAAGAGATAAATTTCTTTAATTTTAAAACATGGACCCAACTTATCTTACTTGAGCAAATACTAGTAAAGTCAAAAAGAAACCGAACTCTGCCAGACTCCAATGTGCTTTTTAGGCAACTTCTCCGTTTTGACTTCGTTTAGTGCACTATACATTCACTTACAAAACATAAAAGGAGAACCAAATTATTTCTCTCGAAGGAAAACAAATAGTCATTCTACAATCCACATCTTATTTCGGAATTATACCTGACAATAAACTCAATTGGAGACAGGACTTAAATGGCTTAATAATAAGACTGCGACACAAAATAATTGAACTTAAATATCTGCTTCAAGGTCTACTTCTCATTTGTGCAATGTGGCTTCCGATTAACAATTGAAAATGATCCAAACCTTTTAGAACCGGGTTCTTCGCCTGATGTGGTACATCCACATTGAAACTCTACTTAAAGGTTTACACATTCAAACAGTGAGCATTGCCTTTCACTCCTGCTACAATCGACGTCATCGCACCTTTTTAAATCACACCAATGAACTTCTGAGCAACGTCCCAACCCACCACCCGCGACATCTTCAAAGGCTGAAACAAAACGAGATTCAGATTTATTGCAAGAATAACATTTTGCACATGTAATGAGGACAGCCACTTGGCTGCAACCTGAACTCATATGTTTTATATGTATTTATACTTTGTCACATCATTTTACATACTGTATAATAAAGTTTACATAAGTTTTAAAAATAAGTAGTGGAACTGACAAGGCAAGTCAAAGCTAGGGTTATGACTTTCTCTGTGGGGGTCCATTGACTTGGCAGTCTTTTTTAATTCTTCGCTGGTGCTATTTATTACAATATTACCGAAAGAACAGGATTTTAGTATTTCTTTTTATTTATTATTATTAACACTAACCGACTTCCGCTTGAAAAGTGAAAAAGCTACTAATTCTAGCAGAGATCGTTAATTTCAACGAAATGAAGTCCCCCAAATTGGTGTGCATTAGGCGGAAACCAACGAAAAACTAGTTTAATTCATTAATATAACTATTAACTCCACGAAGTTTCCATAAAAATTCTATTTTTAAAGTACGATATTGACCAAACGCAGAGCTCTGGTGCCTTTAATAAAGCCTGGTGTATATTTGTTCTAAAACACAACTGTTTACTTATTATACCAACCTGTGCGTACCAAATGGAGGCTTAATGGATGACGTTCTATATAGGCGCTTTCATGTTTGCTTTTTAGGCTTGCATTTACTCAAATGCGCTTTTGTTTCTGTTTGCTGCTACAGAGAGAGATACAGGTCAACGAATCAATTTAACACATGAGTTCACTAGCTGTGTTTCGGGATTCGAAAATATTTGTAAGGACGTTCTTTGAGAGAATTATTAGCACTGGGCTCTGCTTGAATGTTATTAATTGTGTAAAATAATAGATATACAAATCTTAAAATGGTAAAGTAATTTATGATCTCCAAAAAAGTGCATTAAACACGTAGTAAGGTTTCTATAGCATTATGAAATATCAGAAAGTAATTAAATTTTGAATAAATTATTAACATAAAGTTTGCAAAGCAATATGTAGTAAATCAGAAAATATTAAATTAACACTCTCTTTCAAAAGCAATTAGCTTTTATGCGTAAATAGTTCTGGTTGCTATCAGATTGGATTTCCATATAAGCTGCTCCCCCCAAATTATAGTAAGTAATTTTATGTAACTTCCTTATTATAATCATGAGTGTAATATGATTTTATTTCCTGTACATGTGTTGAATTATTGTGACTAAAATGTTATTTTCTTGCAAGAATGCAGAAAGTTACCCAAGCCATAAAACTGACCTAGGAATTTATTTCGCCTATTGTAATAATATTTATAAAAGATGGCCCAAACAAACGGATGTTTTCTGGAGAAATTTCTAAAGAAGAATCCTTGAGTAAGATATTTATTTGTATTCTGTTAGAGAATTGTAAAAGCAAGGAAGACGTAATAAACCAATAAACATACGGGGGGTAAAAGACAAGCTGATAACTCTGGAAGGGAGATCCTAAAGGTTCCCTGTAATACATATGTGGGTTACATGTAAGAAGTCACGTAGGCCTTCTGACAAATAAAATAGCAGAGAAAGAATCGGGGGGAACAGATTACCCAATGGAGATGCGAGATGGGAGAAAACGTTCTAAATTTTTCCAAAAACATATTTAAAAGAATAAATATAGCTCGTGGGCCCGGCAGACTACCATGTTTATTTAGTCTTGTAATTTTGCGGTCCAGGAGCACTAGATCCGCATTCTATCATTTCAGTTGGTTGGAAGAATTAGACAGTCGATCCGCATTCATTCTCAGTCCAGTTCAGTTAGTGGAAAGCTATGGTCAGTTTTGGAAGGGTATTCAGTGTGAGGCCTTATCAGTATGGAAGATAGGCACGGTAAGACCAGTTCCGTTCAGTGGAAGAGCTTTATTAGTTGAGTTCAGTTGCTTATCACAGGATCAGTCAGAGTGATCTTCATATTTAGTGCGAAAGTGACACATATGCTCCAGAAAATAACGCAGTACATTTTATGCGGAATAGTTTATGAACAATAAATTGTGTTTCATCTTCCATAACGAGAAAGCTTATCAATCTCAATATTCTTCTTCCCCTATGGTCACAGGACCATAAACGTACCCAGCAGCAGTCTCGAGAACCGTGGCAAAATATAAGACAGCAGAAACCAATCGTCGGGGAGGAAGAAATAACATTACCCCTGAGAATCCAAAACAAGTTTTTTTTCCCTTGAATTTAAAACTTTCCGTTTCCAATTCTCCAATATTCTTTACTTATATTTATTCAAATCTTAGAGGCATTAACACAATATTTTCAGGAAAAGCCATCAGCTCAATACCTCAGATAAATATATGTTACTGTCAACCCACAAATCTTCCCTGCAAAATGTACATTTGAATAAATAAATTCAAACTGCACGTGTAAGAATATTAAGGTATAAAAATCTAGGAGAGGTGGCAGTGAAAATAATACAACTAATGCTCAGGTTGTTAACTGACGCTAAGGGAGGTCGCACACCGGTATGCATCAAGTCAGTGTCCAGTCAGATAAATTTGAGCCCTTTTTGTCTCTTTAGTGATTCAAGATATGCGGCCACACTCCGGAGCAACACGTGTCTTCGTCAATCCTCTAATCCGGTGGATGAGATGCCTGTTCGATTAAAGACGATGTTTTAATGTACAGGTGACTGAAATTGCGCCATAGGAAAACAAGAAAATGGGTTCATAATTTTAATTTGTTTTGTGGTTAGCATGGTGATGTTTTAACGCTTGATTTATTAAAACATCCTTCAAAATTGCACTCTTATTATCGGATATACCCAAAGCGTACAATGAACCTCTGCAAAGGGTGTCTCCACTATTACATGGGGAATAATTGAAGTGCATAATCGCAACTGGTCATAAGTTCATGTTGCGATGACGCAATCCAAATAGTGCTATTTACCTTATCAATTTATGTACAGAAATGATCATTAATATGGTACTATAACCTACAGCTAAAACCACATTTTGGAATTAAGAATTCTAGTTTTCCCAACAATGTAAATTGCCTTAACAGGCGGTTTATGTTCATAAGTTTATATTATTTATCAATATATATTTTATATTATGATATATATATATATATATATGAGGTGGTATCTAGAATATTCGGGACTGGTACTGCAATCTGATCAAAAACTTACTTTGAGACTAATGACCGCCGTCACCCGGTCACCCGGTCCTGGGACACCGGTCCCAACGATTCTCCCATTTTCCAAGTGCATCTTGGAAGTCATGTTCTTTTAAGATGTTTAGCACAGACAGCGTATCTTCTTGAATCCTCTTAATTGTGTCGAACGGACATCCTTCCAACTTGATATTCAGTTTGGGCAATAGAGCGAAGTCTTAGGGTGCCAAATCAGGCGAGTACGGGTGGGGGACATCCGTCATGTTGTTTTTCGCCAAAAAGCTCCTGGTGAACAAGGAGTTGTGACAGGGGGCATTATCGTGATACAACAGCGAGTTCCCTTGTCGCCAAAATTCGGGCCGTCGTCTCCGCACATTGCCACAGAGCCGTCGCAAAAGGTGACAGTCGTACGTGGAACTCACTGTTTGATTTGGTGGGACGAATTCTTTGTGCATAGTCCCCTTGGTATCAAAGAAAACGAGGAGTATACTCTTGTCTTTCCTCTTCACTAGTGTCGCTTTTTTTTATCTTGGTTAGTTCGCGCTCTTCCACTGGAAGGATTGTTGTTTTGTCTTAGGGTCATAAGAGTACATCCAGCTCTCATCACCGGTGATGACCCTGGACAAGAAGGTTGGGTCATCGGATACGGCCTGACGAAGCTCCGTGCAAATTTCATCACGCTGGCGCCTTCTGATCAGCAGTCAGGATCCTTGGCACAAATTTTGCGGCGACACGATGCATACCCAATTCTTTAGTTAAAATTCGTTGGCATGTCCCATAACCACTTCATGAACAAGGTCTTCAGTGGTTCGACGTCGATCCTCACGAACGAGGTGTTGAACTTTGGCAACAATGTCAGGCGTTGTGCAGCTGACCGACCTACCGGTGTGAGCATCGTCTTCAATTGCAGTACGGCCGGCCCTGAACCGAGCATGCCACTCAAACACACGTGTACGACTCATATTTTGTCCCCCAAATACTTATTGAATCATTGCGAGGGTCTCCGTAGCATTTTCCCCGAGATTTGCACAGAATTTGATGCACACTCTCTGTTCTAATCTTTGATCTATCGAAAAATCGCCACGCATTACACACAGAGTATCATGAAAAGTACTATAGAATCTCAACACATCTACCTAGCTGCTTGAAACTTTAACACTCACTCATCAGATGCACTAGTGTTGCCATCTAGCGGTACAAAACTCTACTGCAACTACTGTCGAGATGGCAGCACCAGTCCTGAATATTGTGGATACCACCTCGCATATATTTGAAATTCGCACGCAAATATACTGAGGTCAAACACATTAGTGGTTTTAAATATGCACATTAACATGCTCCAATTTTGCGTTTTCACGACATGGAAATAAATGACAACAATGAACGTTTTAATGTTGAATCCCCAAAAATCCACGTTGAGTAGAATGTATGGAACTAAACCTTTAGATTACTCTTTATGAAAAAGCGTTGCGGCAAAAGCAAAATTTCAGAGTAGCAGTAGTTAATTGCGTATCACCACAGTTTTACTGTAGACGGAACTGAACATGTCTCAACTTGCTCTCTCCCACGTATGGAAAGCAGAAATGGTAACAATGTCAGGTGTATATTACGCATTAAGCTAAAAAGTATTGTAAATTTAAGTTTTGGTGCGAGATATCATGTCTGTAAAATATTATGATATTGCTTTATTGAAAATCCCCGTATTTTATTGATCCTTAGCGCACATGTTGTTCCTATTCTGCTTTCTATTGACGCCAATATCTTTAAATGTTCAGTACTGAGAAATTATCTATTATTTATTGTTGTCACTTTTGCATACCAGCAAAGGAAATTAAAATATGTAAATAATAAATATTTTAAAAATGAGCTTTTAAGTTCACTGGGGATTTATAATAAAAACACCTGTACTTTCCATTCAGGATACAAGGATGAATGGAGTAACGAAGCAAATTATTTTGGCTTCAATAACCCAGTGTAATAATACTTCGCTTTCTTGTGCAAAATATGAACATGAAATCAATCAGACTGCGTAATTAACATATTGTGATTTTAATGGCCTGTTCGATATACCATTTTATTCGGGAGAGGAAGGAGCTATACATAACGTATTAATCTGATAGCATCGTTAACAAAATGTGTATTTTGGATTCAGTATTTTTTTGTGTTTATTAACTTTAATAAGAACATAATACATCCATCGATTGAAATGTGTCAATCGTAAAATAGTGGTAGATTTACGACATTAAAGGAATAGGGAACTCTCGCACAATGTGTAGCCTAAGAAATATGTAGGTCTAATTATTTCACTCTGAGTTCGACGTTTTGGAACTCATACTGTAATGGAAACTCAAATAAAAGTTTTTTTTTTTTTTTTTTTTTTCCCAAGAGACTAAGAACAAAATGGATTATTAAAGCGGGCTAATGTGATTTCACGGAATCATTTCCAACATTCAGATAAAAGCAGAGTTCATGATTTGCACTTCAGCGAAGAGTTAATGATATAAAAGGATTCTACATAGTGGAAGGTAAAACTCAGGGGTGGTGGACATTGAAACCAGAAGCATATATTCTCTAACTTACTGAAATATTACAACGCAAATACCAGGAAACTCCCCAAAGTTTCATCCGTCTAGAGTACTAAATTTATTATTTTAAAATGCTACAGTTGGGTTTTTAACGACTACAGTTCATATTTTTCTGTGGGTGTCTGTAGAATTGCTAATGAGATGCAGCAAGATAAATTTTTGGATGAAATATTGTATTATTTTTGTTCAATTCACAATTATTACATCAACAGTTTAACACTTGAGCTATTTTTAACTGAATTTAGGTAATATTATGTATTTATATTTTTAAAATATGAGCACACGTGATGAAGGGGTCATTAATGTTAAATTGCCATCAAAGTTAGAATGGTATATTGAAATACGTAACTTAAAACTTGCATAAAACAAACTGTTCTTTTGACTTTTAAATTTCTGTTTACTTTATATTATCATAACCCAGGGAGTGATTCCGGCTCTCTCGCTTCCTTCTTTCCTCTTACTAGGCTATATGTTAAGTTTTTTAGTTTATTTATATATACCCCTGTGTTAAGTCACAAATTACTCTGTAAAATTTGCTTACAATTTTTCCATCACTACAGTCACTCTTTATAATAGATATTCATTTAGTCAATAAATAATTTTCAAATTCAGCACATATTAAATCTAAAAATTTGCAACAATATTTACATTTCGACAGCTGTCAGCCAAAACATATTAAAACATTTATCTTTATCGGTACGAGGACATCGCCTCTACAACAATACCGAGTCATTGCATTAATATATAACTATTAGCCTATTACATTCATGAGTTCTAGGAACACACGGTAATACATAAACATTATTACCACCTATTTTCCAGGTATTGAAAGCATTAAACCGATTTTTAAACATTGTTGCAACATTTTGGCTCAAAATCCTATGATCAGCATTTTATTTCACAGATTACCACGCTTCAGTCTTAGGTCTTCCAAAATCTTAAACACTATTTTCAACAGCAGCTTTAACTATATACAGGATCTCGCTCTTTATAGGCTCATATCCATGTAACCGTATCAAATATAAAACCTGTTTCATGATTGCTTCTAGTACTTCATTTTTAATCCGGTACTAAAATCAGAATTTAAAATTCATTCAGCTGCTAACTGCTCTCCAATTTTTGCCAGCTTTTTTACATCGGGCTAACCTCTACTATAGTGTCTATAAAGATAAATATCCATAGACTGTCTGTAAAAACCAAATCCGCTCTGCCAGTAGATAAATATGCCTTGTCACATCGATTTTATTTTATCTTTCAATTCTCATAAATGCATTACCTTCTTCCTGCTCAATAAGCACCCTTAGAGACAGAGAGATGGCTGCCACAGTGCTGCACAATGCACCTATTGTACCTAGCCTTAACTTAACTCTTTGAACCACCTTACCGGTCTCTTTCCTCTCTCTCTTTCCAGCGTGTTAAATTTGCTGCACTATCCGCATGGTCAAAAAAATTATTTTCGGTAAGTTGGTACAGGCCCCACCTACTTCAGTGCTCTCTATCCTTTGCTGTGAACAAGTGCCTAACCTCGAAATATAAGCAGTGTTTTTAGTGTTTTAACTCCGTAGTTCATAAAAGTGGCTACAGAGGAAAAGCAAAGTTAACACTGTTCAGATTTTGTCTGAACTGTCAGATTTTATAATATTTTTTTTAATGTCACCATTCGGACTTGTGTAATGCTCCCCGAGTCTACGAATCTATAGGCCGAATGATCTCAACAGACTTTATGTCCTAAGTTTCACATCTTAGGACCTAAGGATAAATTCCTGAAATAAAACCTCAGTCAGGAAAATAAACCAATCGAGAATCAAACTGGGTTCACCGCGTAGGAAGAAAGAATGGTACCATTAGGCCATGGTGGTTACAGAATTTATATTCATGTACAGCGTTCAGACATGTTCAGAATTTTTCTAATTCTATATATGTTAAGTGTCATTTAAAGACATCGTGCGATAATAAAAGCGAAGGTTTCAATTTTTCTAATTTTAGATGATGACGCTAGGTGATAAAGCAATTCATAAAGTTTCTTTGAATACATTTATCTGAGTTGATAAGTATTAGAGTCAGTGATCTTTATAGTTAAATACATTTGGGAAGATGGAAGACCTATGAGAGTTTTATAGTTTGATGGAAAAATTATGGCTGCTCATTCTGCCCTTTAAGACATAACATTTAGGAACTAGTTTCTGTACTATGCGAAACAATTGCAAAAGACCACGGTACCAGGAAGTAAGATCAACTCATTTTTAAGTATTCTTAGTAAGAATTTGCCTCCTTTCTAAAAAGCAATGTACAGATAGGTGTCTGGACATTTCAACTTTAAAATGTGGCTACACTAATGAAGAGAAAAGTTGTTTGATTGTATAATGTATATTAAACTTGGGAAAACACAAAAATAATATACCAAAGTATTACTAGGATGGCTACAATGTAATGCGGCCGTGCTTTTCCTCTAGCAGCAGTAACATTAAAAATGTATGCCAATGTATATGGTGGTGTACTTATAAAGATTTTCATTACACTGGTCTATAAAACTTTTGCTGAATGAAAAATGTTCATATTTTCTGATTATTTACCATACAGAGTCTCTCAAACCAGCCTTAGTTTTGTTTCATTGGGCTACAGTTTTCAAAAAATCGGTATACGTGCTTTCATCAAAGAAAAAAGGCGAGGAAAGCTGAGTGATGGTGTGCGCCTTCTTCATAACAACGCGTCTGTGCACACAGCTCTTTTGCAAAGGAAGCTGTGAAGAAATGTGGCTTCAAGGAGATCGACCGTCCACCCTACAGCCCAAATCTAGCTCCCAGTGACTATTTCCTCTTCTCAAAACTCAAGAAGGACCTTTGAGGAAAGAAATTTAAGTGTGACGAAGAAATGATGGATGTTATTTATGCCCATTTTGCAGACAAGACTTCCGACTATTTGGGGGGGGGGGGAATTGAAATATTAATTCTAAGATGTGAGGAGTTTATTGCAATAAAGGGTAACTATATTGAAAAATAAAATATAGTTATCTTTATCAAACCTAGAAAATGGTTAGGCCGGAAACTTATAGACCTACCCTCGTACATATAAAGCCCTCTATTAATATGCGAACCAAGGTACCATAAAACCACCCTCGTATTTGTCATGCGACCAAACAGTTATTTTTAATATTTTCTCTAACATTTAATTTAGGTTGGGTTTTCAGCGTCCATAGCTGAACTTTGATAGATTTGTATCCCTCAAGTTCTACTGAGTAATAAAAATAGAAATCAATATTCAAAACGCTTTATTAGCAATTTACGTTATATTAGTATCTCTGTAAATTGATTATGGGAATTAAAGTCAGCTAGGGTTAATATAAAAGATCTCGCCAACCTTAAAATTGAATCTGAAGCCTAAGATTAAAAAAAATGTATATTTGCAGAATCAAATGTGTATATTACTGCTAAAGACTGACAAAGAGAAAGCTTTTATAAAGGTGAATTCCGAGTTCATTGGAATAGGATTATATTCGATACTAATTAATGACTTGCGAGGTGAAAGAGAAGGGACTGGTGTTTTGCATGAAAAGAGATCTTTGTGTCGTTTTACTTTTTGATGCCTTTTAAAAATCGTTAAAACGGAAAGTTTTATTAATCAGTTAAATTAGTTTTGATCTGCTTAAGATGTATGCAGTTACCTGACTATGTCTGGCATTTACAATTAGCCATAATGGCATTTAAAACGAACATTATAATTTAACATTTTACATATATGTTATGACGGAAGTTATATATGTTCTGTAACCAGCCAATTCATTGTTGGACAATAATGTCTACAAAAACGCAACTAACGCAGCTGACAACAATGGACCTTAAGCTAGCAAAACATACATAAGTAAGTTTAAACTGTAGCACAGTTTGTTGAGTTCAGTTCTGGTCAATAGCTAGTGAAAAATCATATTTCTAAAAAAGATTCTATATTTTAACACCCTATAAGCTGGGTGAAAGAGCGAAAATATACACGAGAAACTGGTAGCTGTTAGGGTGATACAAGTGCGTCCATTTGATACCATAGCAAAATGGATTCGACCATTTGAAGAAGGGCGAGAGACTTTGAAAGATAAACCCTTGCTATGACCGACTCCGGGAAGCTCTGAACGAGAGAACAGTTCAAAGAGCATGGAGCTTGGAGGGAAAATCGACATATTACTGTTGAAATGCTAATTATGGAAATGGATATCTGTGTTAGCAGCATTGACGATTTACTCCTTGAACATTTAAAACTGCGAAAAAAAAAATTGCAAAATGGGTTCCTCATTCCGTAACCAATGAAGAGATGAAGAGGAGAAAGGAATGTGCAAAGAAACTGCTGAGCATGTTTCTCCCAAATAATCCTAAACGTTTGGCAGATATATGCACTGGTGTGAAAGTTGGTTTTATTACTATACCACTTATGGACCTACCCTCATTTTTAGTAAATTAAATGATACCACCTTTAAAAATGAAAGTTCTGAAACTGTTATACATGTAACAGGTTGAACTACTATAGAAGTAGTCTTAGGCCGGGTATTAAATTTTTAAGAGGTATTTTATTAACATTGTTAGAAATTCTTTGTTCAACTGTTTTATCCTTAAAGCTCTAAATTTCCTGAAATCTACAAAATCAATCTCCACCTCAGGTGGAATATATGCTACTATAATTGTTGATAAAGGCTTATTACTTAAAACTCTAACAAATGATGATCGAATAATAAGGTTAATGTTTTAAATATGTGTCATACTTTAAAATAACAGCTTCTATTTTATTTCGTGTTAAAGTTGTTGCCATATTTGCTGTAAATTCGCATGGGACCGCAATGTTTAAATGTTCACAAATATGTTCCTATTTATTTTTAGCAAATTTGGATTTTTTACGAGTAGGATTTGTACAATTAATAATCCCTAGTAACGAGAAAAAAATGTGCAACATTCTTATAATTATTGAAGTAATTATTTATTATCTTGAAAATATGTTCTAAAAATACCGTTTTAAAAGCATAGGAATGTCCCTGTACATTGCATATGACACAATGATTACTTTATGAAAATAAATTATAATGACATATTTAATAATAAACTCCCCCATGAAGTCCCTAAACTCTTACACACTATGTTGAAATATTTAAAACCATCAGGAATCTGCTACTTAACCAATAATGTTCATTGAAGTATATTTTTGAAAAGTTTACTAGCAAAATATTGTTTCCTGTTTTCAACTTTTTTTTTTAAAGTTGAAGTTACAGTGCTTTCGTTTTTGAAAATATTAAATTTTAAATTGAAAATTTACCTAAACAGTTTAATAACACGGAATAAACTTTATTTTTTCTAAAAGTTCTATATTTACCATTGTTGAATTTGTTACAGCAAAGAAGATGAAAAGATACTGGAAAATCAATACAGAGTAGAAAAACCCTTTTAGAATATTTTGTGAAAATGAACTTAACACCTTTCTGCTTGGAAGAGTTCAGTTATAGTTTCCTTTTTGATGTTTAATGGAATTCCATATTTGATGATTTATTTTTATAACTTTACCTACTTTGGTAATGTCATAACAGAGCTCACTACTACAAAACAAAAATGCACATAAATAGGCGAAACTAGAACATTTTCTATTAATGGTCTATGTTTGTGCTTAGCCCAGTTAGTTAAAATACAAAAAAACTTACCTTAGAAGTTAATAGTGCAGTTGTAGTATTTACACTTACCTGAAATGAAAAGAAATACCGTGTAAATTATCATTATAATATCATACCAATATATTAATTAATTTTTGTATTGCCATACTTTTTATTCCACCATTTAAAAATATTCATATCAAAAAGGAATGCTCATTAACTGAAAAAAGAAAAATCTTAAAATTTCTCTAATGGCCGCAATTTTAATTTTTTTTAAAGTAACTTCGGTATATGCCATTGAAATAAAATAAGAAAATTACTAAAAGCGGAATATTAGGAGGGGGGTTCACCTGAAACCCAACATTTTCAAAATCACTCTAGTGGCGTTAAATATATTTTTTCGCAACGAAACTCCATTTACAACATTTAAATAGAATAAGAAAAATATCTTCTCAAATTGAGGAAAATGGGGTCATTAAGAGGGGGGTTTACAGGAAACCCAACATTTAAAAATCGCTCAGGCGGCATCAATATTTGTTTGTTAACAACAAAATCTAGCATATGCTATTTAAATAAGATAGTAAAAATAGTTTGCGAAAATTAGTAAATTGGACCATTAGGAGTAGGGGTATTCTTGAAAACCTAAATTGAAAAAAAGCACTGTTGCACTGAATTTTCTCTATAAAAGGACAAATTAATTCAGCATATAAATTGTATTTATAACGATGCATATGTTTTGTATTTAACAAACGAATCGTCGCTAAGATAGCAAATGTGAAATATTAATCTAATGTGTTTGTAAATTATATTTGTATGTAAGAACACACTGTAATAACATTTAGAAAACTTTTCCGTTATATGTTTTTACTACATGACATTTAAATTAAATTTCAAAGTCATTGAAAATCGAAGAAACTTTCGATTATTTATTGTTAATTGTGTACATTGTAATTGTTTTAAATGGTATCACAAGTTTTTTTTGAAACATATGAACATCTGAAATAAAATGTAATTCGAAATCTTTTTTATCTATTTTAGTGAATATGAAAATATCAAGGACTCAGTTTATAAACATGGTTATATTTAAAATGTTTAAAAATACCCAAACAGTATAGATTTATTTATAGGTTATATATTTCATTCAATTAATAGCATACAATTAATTTTTGTGGTTTAATCTCAATAATAATAATAATAATAATAATAATAATAATTATTATTATTTTTATTATTCTTAAAATTAGTTTCTCTTTTGAAATACTAATAGATTGCAAGATTTGAAATTTTGTTCCCCTAATACCAAAATTGTGTTTTTGAGATATAACGATTTTAGTGACATCTGCTCGACTAACAGGTGTAAAATCTGGACTTAACGAGAGTAAAATGTACCTATTACATAAAAACACATAAGAATATCACACTTCGTGAATTCCAACAAGATAAAAATTTCCTTATTTCAATTTCATTCCCTTAATACAATACTTTTCCTTAATACAATAGTGTCATATTTCAAATCGGCTAATTTTGGGCCTAGTGAAATCTGCCAGAACGTCGTCGATTTATTAAAATTGCTTTCACTTATATAACTTTTGTATTTTGTTAATTATCGAATTAATTTTTATAACATGAAAATTATTATAATAAAAACTTTTAACCATACTAATGCACAGTAAAATAAAAATAAAATATATTAGTGTCAAATGGTATAACCGATATGCTATGTTGTAGAAGAAAAAAATTACCATAAACCTTTATCGAGGTTTAAAACATAATACACGTGTTACATTACACAAGTTATGTCACAAGAGGGTCCGAGATTGCCGATAAATTCACAAATGCAGTGAATGAATTTATTTGCAAAGCTCAGACCCTGCAGTGATATTTATTAGCACTATTTCACGAATAAAATAAGAACTTAAATATAATTCCCGTAATATTGTAATAATTGACATTTGTGTTGTATTAACCTTTTTAAGTCATCTAGTAACAGTCGAATGTCGATTGACAGTAATGCCAATAGAGAAGAGCAAAATAAAGGTTTGGGAGTATTTCATGAGTAGAATAAGAATAAGAGAAATAAATATATAATTTTATTTATTTGTTTATTTCTTTTTGCCATCTAGTCACAGATGAATGTCGATTATCAGTAATACCAATATAGAAGAGCAAAATACGAGTTTGGGAGTATTTCAGGAATAGAATAAGGATAAAAGCAATAAACATATTTATTTATTTATTTATTACTTTTTGCCATCTCGCAACAGACGAATGCCGATTGTCAGTAATGCCAATATAGAAGAGCAAAATACGAGTTTGGGAGTATTTCATGAATAGAATAAGAATAAAAGTAATATATATATATATATTTGAAATTCGGGCTCGGACTATTAACAAGTGCATAAAATGTTATACTTACTTGTGAATAGCTATCTATTCAGAATGCGTGAGAATGAAATAGACGGAAGTTAACTATTACAATCGTTATTGTTAGATTTACTATTACCGCGGAGAAAAAATGAAACAGAGAAAATGTTTATTAAGATTTATGGTTGCTTAGGAGATATTGTTACATAATTTATAAAATTATAAGTCTGTTTGACCGAATACGCAAAAACAATTGCTTGACTAAGTATATATATTAAGTTAGTTAGATTTACAATTACTGAAAACACAGTAAAGTGGCCAGTGATGCGTGCTCAGGAATTATATAGTGCAGGTATAGAGTTGGCTACACTGACAGCAGATAAATGTACGTCGCGTGATAAAAACGGATTTTATACTTTTTTCGACAATTTCACTGCGATATCCGGTTGTGATCGGTCAAAATTCGATTTTTGTTTTTTCGTTTTATTGGTCGATTTTATGATGATATCATTCATATAAGTGAAATAGTCAAAGTATTAGGGCACAAGGTCGCTTTGATTGCTAGTACAGGTCATTTATATGTATAAAAGCAAAGGGATACAGTACCAGCTGTAAAAACACACATAGCCTTCTGCTGCAAAAGACAGCGGAACGAATGTTTGTCATAAAAAATGAACATATGCACCGGTTTTCGAATTGCAGACCGTTGCAGGAAGCTTATCCAGGAAGACGTAGAGAGCTTTGGGAGATAAGAGTGAGAGACAGAGGGAAAATGTTCCGTGCGTAGTGTATTCAGTTTGCAAACGTAACAAACAACCGCCCCGCTTCTGTTGCTTTGCTTTCAGGAGCTAAAGCAGAAAGAATGAAAAAGGGAAGTGAAAGGACGAAAAAGGGAATGTAACTACTGAATATGAAACTCAGACAAAACAGGAAAACAGACTTCTTTCCAGGATGTTCTACACGGAAGCAAATTTAGTAAACTCTGTAATGTTTTGTGCAACGTTTGTATATATACAAATAATGAGATAAACGGGTTGTTTGCAGTTTTCTAACTTATTTTGTAGACTGTTGTAAAAGCAAAGAGGGTGGGGGGAGGAAATTACAAAAAGTTTCAGTAATTTCTGTTTATGCTCTCTTTATTTATTTTTTTTTTATTTATAAATATACTTGTAGTTAAATAACTAAAAAGTTTCGAACCATTTTATTGACTTCCCTTATGTGTTTCAATTGCTCAGCTGAAAATCGGAAAATCATTATGCATAGATTTGTAAGAATAGGAGTAATAAGACAGGCGAAGGTGCAGTTTGTTCCCTTTTCTCTCAATGGCCTCTGTTGATATTTCGTGAGAAATTATTCGTTTCTTGATGAGTTTGTAAGCGAATTGACAGTTGGTGCACCGGAAGCAAAATATTATACCAACGTTTTGGGCTGCAGAGGTGGAAAGAGGACTGTGGCAAATAATAAATACGTATGGAAGAAGGTTAAAATAAGGCTAGATGTTATCAGCAGGCAGGAAATCGAGGCAGAATGTAACACGAAAGCTTCCTTGAGTCTAACAAATGAATTTAAAATTAATCTGGGTTGAAGATAGGGAAAAAGACGAGATCAGGAATGATCTGGCTTAGAATAGGAAGTTGGGAGGCTAAAAAAAAATAACGGTTGGTTCTGGTAGGAGAATCTGCCCATTTGCGGAGGAGATTAGGAATAGGTACATATTCTGGCAGAATGTACCCACTGAGATCACCTGAGAAAAACACTGTTTCCTGAAAACTAGGCAATTAGAGGACGATTGGCATGCTGGGACCTGTTTGCGAATCACACTGATTGGTTGAATACGGGCATTTTCCTAGCCAAAGTGCGCGAAGCTATAAACAATTTATTTTCTGGTTAGAAAACACAATAACTAGTGTAATCATTCATAATATATAACATGTTTCCATTCATATATCTGTAAATATCGTTCTTTCTAATTTTAATATTGATTATTATTAATATTATTTTATTTGTTACACTTTCTAACCGTGTATCATGCTTAAGCATGCAGGGTTTACGACCCATGCATAAAAATATTTGTAATGTTTACATAGAACTTTATAACAATAAACATACACCTACTAACATTACGTACGGAGCTGAAAGATTAAAATTGTAGGGTTCTTGGACAAATTTCAATTATAGCATGAGACTTTTCTGATTGGTTTTAAGACCGTACTAATAAATGCACCAGTCTCGGGCATTTATGAGTTACTTCATTGCCTCCTAAACCCAAGATCGCGGGTTCGTTGTCGGCCAGGAACGATGGATTTTTTTCGGACGTAAAAATCCTAAGTATGGCTTCCTTCGAAAGGGAGGTAAAACCGTGGGTCCCATGTCGCACATTTATGGCAAGATAATGAACCTCAAGCCTGAAAGAAGAGGCCGTTTTATTCCCTGAATTGAATGGGACGCTGATGACCTGAGATGTTAAAAAGTGTCCATAAATAAACCAAATCAACAAATATAAAACTTTCAGATGTTCGTAAATAAAAAAAAATCTGAAAAAGGAATATGGATAAAAATAAGGTATTATTGGTGAAAATGTACATTAAGATGTGTTCGAAAATAGAATTTTGTGACACTTTCATATTCATTTTAAGCATACAGAATTCTATCAGATTAAAAGTTAACTGTTGCAAAAAAAGTTTTAAAATGTAAAAGATACTTCTATAGCTTTTCTTATTACTTACACTTTTGGAATAATGTTTACAAATTACCATTAATATATACGAACTATATTGCAGCTCTAAAAACAGTTGAATTGCTTAAGCTCGAAGCGTCTTTTGTCCACATTTAAAACCTCTTTTTTAAGAGTTTAAAAACCAATAGGAGGATTTTGCCTTTTTTTACTTTCCCTCTTCCTCCACAATTATTTTAAGAGCAAGTAATGCAAAACATTAGCGAGTAAAAGCTTTGGAGAGGAAAGACTAAAAATTTCCTTTAAATCGGTTTAATTATTCCAGTCACAATAATGAGGAAGACAGTAGGGAGCTTTTAAAAACGTTTTCTTTTACGTTCCTCTCTCTACCAATCACAAAAACCCTCAATTCTTCCTTTTTGATTTTCAATAGTAGTGCACTTAAACGGAATAAATACATAACTTTTACAATTAGAAAGGCTTTGGGAAGAACCGCTATCAAACAGTAATGCCTCTTGGAGAAGTTCCCGAGAGCATTTTCCTCCAATAGAACTGCATAGTTGCTTTCTACTCACATGACAATAACTTAGCAAAGGTAACTTTTCATATAACCCACTAACCTTACGTTGGAACCCTTTCCCGAGTCAATATTTTACTCTCTAAGTAAGTATATCAGTTGTAGATATTTAAAATAAAATTCTATATGAATGTTAATTTTTTACAACTATTACTACCTTAATATATTAGAGGCAGTATTTGCTAATCTCGATCCCCAACCTACTTGAACAAAATAATAATAGTATATAAGATAATCATAAAATACCAGGTATATAAATAAATTTTATATTTCGTATTGTTTGCTTAAAGTATGTATGTAGATCAAACAACTTGTGTTCAGTATACCGGAAAGAGTAGTGTTTAACATCCGTTTTTACTACTGAGGCACCACAGGCGGTGAACACTGATGATACATGAGATGAAGTGAAAAATTGGGAAAGGATATTTTTTTTAAGGAAGGAAACGTTCCAGGCCAAAGTTTTAGGATACCTTCCCGGCATTTGCCAGTTATGAGGACTGAGGAAAACCTGGAAAAACCCCAGTTCAGCGAAGACGGTCCTGGCGGGACTCGAACCCCAAACCTCCTGCTCACGAGTCCACGCCTTAACGACCTCCACCACCTGGCGGTCATTTAGGAAAAAGAAAATGTTGCTTCAAATCAGAGTAAGCAACTCCTATTGTATTCTTTTGAAGCATATAAAAGCCCAAAGGTCTTTTTTTGTTGACGGTCTGGTCCGCTAAGAGTTTTGAAATGGCAATATCGGGGACAAAGAAATCTCCCAATTTCTTTAGATGACAAGATCATGTAAGTGTTTCTATTGTTAGACTGGGGAGAAAGACCGTGCCACTGGGCGTAATAATCATAAAAATTATCGACATAAATTCCTGTAAAAAGGAAAGCTAATTGAGGTTAAAGTAACGGGGCCATATAAAAAGAAACATTAAGAATAAAGAGCGGACCCAACAGAAGATGTAGGGCGAATTAAGATTTTAAAGATCACGACCAATCAGATTTATATGATTAAGCGTTTTGTATACAAACGACAGAGAGCAGAGAGCAGTAGCGTAGTCAGTTTTTTTATGCATAAGCAGAGAATCAGAGGACTACATTATGCTCAATGATGAAGGTGGTAACGGGGATAAGATTATGGAGAAACGACTGAATGACTGGCAGGAGAAAACGCTGGTGAGCTCCAGACCAGCTCACGAGTCCGCGCCTAAATGACCTCGGCTACCCGTGGCGGTGGATTTCCAAAGAGAGAATAACTACATATTTATATAGTACACTAATACATAATTACTTTCCTTATACGTAAGATGTCGTGAGACATTCAAAATTACATGAAAGTATTAATTATCGACCAAAAGTTTAGCCTTTCATCCATTTTTATCTCGTTGCTGTACCCAAGAAAATGAGAGAATAGATTACATTGCATAAAAATACCATAAACATGAAATACAACATCTACAGACATAACATGAATGCAAATACATATTAATTTAGGAAACCTGAAAATATACCATCAACCTTTAAGTTAAAGTGATACTGTATCATACTGTGCACTGACCAAGAAAACTAAATCTTATACTCGGAGATCTGTGACACAAATCATCTCCACTCCAGAAACAGCCACCTCACTGCATGGCACTGAGATACAAAAAAGAAAACGAACATTTTCAGAGTGTGTGTATTTGTAATGAATGAATAGTGTTTAACGCCCGTTTTTATTACTGAGGCACCACAGACGCTGGACACTGATGATACATCCTGGTGGTGTAGTGGTCACCATACTTGCCTTCTAAACCCAAGGTCGTGGGTTCAAATCCGGCCAGGATCGATGGATTTTTTTCGGGTGTAAAAATCCTCAATATGGCTTCATGCGGAAGGGAAGTAAAGCCATGGGTCCCGTGTAGTACATTTACGGCACGAAAAAGAACCTCAAGCCTGAAAGAAGAGACCTCTGAGCAAAATTTGTCAGCCGTTTCACGCCCTGAGTTGAAGGGACGCTGATGACCTGAGATATTAAAGAGCGTCCCTAAATAAAACAAATGAACTGATGATACATGAGATGAAATGATATATTGGGAAGGATTTATTTATAAGGAAGGAAACGTTCCAGGTCTAAGTTTACGGTACCTCCCCGGCATTTGCCATTTATGAATACTGAGAAATGCCTGAAAAAAACCGAAGTTAGGGAGAACGGTTCTGGTGGGATTCGAACATCAGACCTCCCGCTCAGAATCCGCTCCTTAACGACCTCGGCCATCCAGCACCACTTTCAACATTATCTAGCTATGCTATATGTTCAGATTAACTTTTTACGTATGTAAATAAGATAAAATTTGAAAGTGTTATTTTCTTCTTCTTCTATTGTTATTCTTCATAACTTGGTTTAGATGCTTTATATGTAAATTTTTGTTTTAACAATTTTTATAAAAAGCTTTTGTAATGGAATTTCTTACTTTTGCAATTAATCTAGAGGAATCAAAAGTTTCATTAAACAGTAATCAGAATAATATGAACAATATTGGCATTTGCCCGCATGCTGTCAAATGGTCAGTGTTGCAGTTTCAAACGAAAGTTAATTCAACACGATGGAAAGCCGAATTCTTTCTTTCAAACCCTGAATTCAACGTAAGTTTGCTTGTACATGTTTGGCTGAGCTAGTTACGTTGAAGATTTCAATTGCTCAGATGAGCTGTGCCTGAAAGTCGTGGGGCTGCGTTTCGATTCCACTCGACAAATCCGGGATGTTAGCGGAAAGGGATCTGGATGCGGTCGAGCTTTCGAAACTGCTGTTTACTGCACGGACAATCGCGTTGAGTGGATCTCGCCATTGTGCAGAATGGTCCCCTTCTATTACAACTCCTGTTACTACATCAACGCTTCTCACTTGAATCACAATGAGAGTTGGTCCTGACGAGATTAAATGGAACAGTTGCTATCGAGTGTTGTCTGTTTGCACCAACAGGTTAGAGTGCTGTTCCAACATTTGGCCACCACGTGATCTTTCTCCGCTTAATTACTATCTTGTCCCGTTCTGTCAAGCTACAATGGTAGATCGTATTCAAGTCTTTCCTTAACTATAATAAAATTAGCAGTGCTTTATCGTTTTGTTTGTACAGAACTCCATTGTGATAGTACTCGAATCTTGTGTGTTGTGTGAGCTAGAGAGAGAGGGAGTGAGAAAGATGGAGAAACTTCAAGTCTTCGAGTTTCAACTTCAGCCAATCTAAAATATTGAATTCGGATTTATTCCTTTTATATATCAAAGTAAACAATATTTAGGAATAGAGAAATAAAATACAAAGTAATAGGTGTATCTTTATTGTTATAACACTCTACCTACACATTGCAAATATATTGTAGACCGTACATGCATAAAATGATACACAATTAGAAAGAGATACAAATAATAATACAAATAATATAATATAATAATAATAATAATAATAATAATAATAATAATAATAATAATAATGAATATTAAAACGAGAAGAACGATATTTACTAACACATAAATGGAAACATATTATTTATAATTACCTACACCAGTTATTGCAATCTAATCAACAAATAAATTGCTTTTAGCTTCGCGCACTTTGGTTAGGAAAATGCCCAATTCAACCAATTAGTGCGGTTTGCAAACAGCTCCCAGCATGCCAATCCTCCTTCAATTGCCTTGTTTTCAGGAAAAAACATTTTTTTCTCAGGAGTTCCCAGTGGGTACATTCTGCCTGATCAAGCTCTCCTACCAGAACTATCCGTTATTTTTTGAGCCTTCCAACTTCCTTATCTAAACCAGGACATTCCTGATCTCGCCTTTCTCCCTAGAACCAGCTACACCTCTTTACCCCAGATTAGCTTTATTTCATTCGATAGACTGAAGGAGACTTTCGTGTTACATTCTGCCTCGATTTCCTGCCTACTGGTATCCTCTAGCCTTGTTCTAACGTTCTTCTGAAGGTTTTTTCTAAAAACCATTTTAGCTCTTAATGTTAAGACCTTAATTCTTATTGGTATGTTAAAAGTATAATTTATGTAATATTATTTAATTTAAATAAGGTCTTTTAATCTGTCCTCTGAGCTAATTATAACGTGACCATCTGGAAAAAAATAATGTGTCTAAAACGTGATTTTTATCTCAAAATTTGAATCTTGATTTACTTCCAAATTATAAATACGACTTCGTCAATTTTATGGCTTGGGACTTGGTGTTGTTAACGTTGTATGCCTTGGGAGGATTCGACAACATTGATATCAAGAAATGACCGCAGAGGGACGTTAGCGCATGCTTGGAAAAAAATGGAGCGTTAGTTTCTGAAAATTATGCTGATTTCTTTGTACCTTCTCTATTCTTCCCTGAAACGTGAATTTGAACGGTGGTGTTGCAGATTACGCAAGACCATCCATGGATAAGATGTCTATTAACTAGCTAACTATTATATATCTTGTCTTTTTTTTTTTTTCCAATGGTGTAATGATATGATATATTCGGAAAGGATTTTTTAAGGAAGGAAACATTGAAGGCCTCAGTTTAGGGTACTCCTCGGCATTTACCAGTTTTGAGGACTGAGAAAAACCTGGAAAAAACCCTCAGCCAGGGAGGACAGTCCTGGCGGGATTCGAACCCAAGACCTCCCGCTCACGAGTCTGCGCCTTAACGACCTCAGCCACCCATGGCGGTCTTGTCTTCTTACCATAGAACTCCAGCAGTTCGAAATATAGGGATTACAACTCTGCGACTTTTTCTTAGTGTTCTATCCTTTTCTGCTTTTCTAGTTATTGTTAATTTAGTTACATTGTTAATAATGTTACATTATTTTTCATATATATATATGATAGCATATGATAGCATATATATATATATGATAGCACGAATTGATTTCGCCGATAGTAGATTAATTATTTATTTGTAAGACATATATAGTGTTAGATAGCGTGTATAGCGTATCATATTTGGTATTTGATGCCGGATTTATTGTGAGAAATGTTTGGTTTGATGCCAGGTATATCGGGCAACATATTTGGCGAGAGGTACCCGGCATATTAATTATTTAATACAAAGACATATTTGATTGCAGATGCCGAACAGAGATATGATAAGATGCAATTCATTTCATTAGGCACATTAATTAATTGATGTGCTCTACATTTCGTGTGAGATATCAGGGAAATATTTGATCCCGAGGCAGATTCTGTTTAATGTTCTTCCAATCGTTATGAACTAAAGTACAATTATATGTAATTTATTGTGCTCAAATTCTTTATAAACTACATAATTTTTCTCCTTCACTATTATTTTAGTTTTGCAACCTGACACATTTAAATGTAATTAAGCAATTTGTATGTACATTTGCTGGTATACGTTCTTTCGTTTCATATAGATATGGTTTCATGCAGATTTTTGTACCATTTATGAACAATGTTTCAAACCATTCTTGTGCCTAAAATTATATATTTAATTAAAAAACTCTTCAGGTTTTTCCAGTTTAGTCTATTTAAGATGAAGTTCCAACATGTAGCTTCCCCTAAGTGAAAAGTGAATTCGGGAGAAATTTTATCCTAGCATCTTCTGTCTGTGTACGCGTAGCCAAAATGTGCATCCAGTCTTCCGTTCGTCAACAACCTTACGTGCCTTCCAGCCTCCCAGCCTATGCCATGCTATTCCCGACCTCTGTTTCATGCCTAGCTCCATGATATACGGTCTTTTTACACCATCTAGTTTTAATTTCGCTCTGCAGGTCCAGAGATGACATCTGCATGATTCGCGCTTCTATTTCCTGCAGGTTTATATCAGACTTCTTTTGACTTATTTCACTACGCCATACCTGTTTTCAATACCATCTGTCAAATATTATTTTAAACTGATAGCTGTACAACCGCTGCCCAACGTTTTGGATAATGCACGTCGTTTAATTGGTGCCGGAAGTATATTGCCCTCAGGATTGTTTGTTGTTGCTGCGAGGTCCAAGGTTTTGTGTATACGTCTAACTCAAACTTAAGAAATCAGCCAATCAGAACGCAGCTGCTCTGTTTGTAGAGCTCTGTGGTAGAGAGAACTGAAGTTCAGCCGCTCATTGGTCAAAAGATTAATTGCATTATACGTAAGCTATCCTTGCTCATATTACTCCATGCAAATTAGTTACAGCCACAGGTTACTGAACTTTGCATATGCATAAACGCTACCGCCGCCTGCTCTCAGAAGCAGCCAATTTTAATCAGATGTTAGTTGATCTTCCTTTTTTTTTTTTATGCTGCCTACTATGTTTGTGTTTTTCATTGAATGTCATGTCTATTTACTGCTAAGTTTATATATTACGTCTTATTTTATTATATTTACGTTTAATGTTCATTGTGAAGGGCCTAACAGAGGACAAGGGATTTACTGGGCTCTGCTGGCAGACAAGAATGAGGAAAAGGTAGGCAAATGCATATCGACAGCTCAGGTGAAAACCGGTGGCAGGGTGGAATTAAAATGTATATCATTTTCCCTTATTTTACTGTCAAGGGGGAAGGGGTTCTATGTTCTATATGTTTATATTAAGTTAATATTGATATTATTATTATTATTATTATTTAACTACGTTAAGCAATGGAGGTAAGGTTCATTTACTTATTTATTTACATAATAGGCACGCACAGTCCGTGCAAAGTTAAAGTTAATAGTATGTATTTTAATTTGAATAAATATACTTCATGATTCATTCATTTTCCTCATATACAAACGCATGTAGATAGCTTTTAGATAAAAGTGAATAGGCCAATTTAACTTATTTTACAGGAGATAGAAAATAACTAATAATTGTAAAAAGAAATAAGAATTGTTCAAATTTAGAAACACTAGTAGTTTATTTTAGAACAAATATCTTGAGTTTATGAGTCTTTATCTTTATTTTTATCTTTAATGGAAGTTCTAAGAGCTTATAATGATTACCTAATGCTCATAATGCAGTCGTTGTGGCTAAAAAAAAAAAATAAAATAAGAAGATACAATTATAGCTTTCAAATAAGTCGAGAAACAATTAATAATTTTTATAAATATATACACTAACGCATTTACTCTTATTACTTGTGAATATTGTTTTAATTAACACATTTTTGCATATTCTCGGCGAATATTACAAAGCTATAAGCAAGTAGCGGATTTTCGGTCCCTACACAGTAGCATGACGTCACGTCTCTCACTGTACGGAGAGTAGCAACGACCTCCATGTCTAGAAATTACGTTACAAGCTCATTATGTATGTGAATGAAGTCATAGGCGATTAGCCTTATTGGCTCCATATCCGACTGTATCTACTAGAAACGTTGTTTGCTCCTCGCACAGTTTGTCGGTACAAAATAAGTGCTTTGCATGTCTAGAGAGACTGTACTTAAGCATTCAATATCCGCTCTCTTTAACCTACTGAATATATTTACTTAGTATCCTTCGTTCATTTGTTCACTCAGTAAAGTAGCTTGGGGAAATAAAATTGTAATATTACATAACATGTTTTCTAATCATTATTTAATTAAGCTGTTAATTATTCACTGACCACCTTCTTGGTCTAGTGGTTAACGTTGCTGACTGCTGGCCGGGAGGCCCAGTACTTACTTAGAAATGTTTCTAAGTTAGGGAGGCCTGAAACGGGGTCCACCCAGCCTCATGAGGACAATTGGGGAGCTGCTGGATGGAGAGGTGGCGATCTTCGATCATGAAAACCATGGGATAAGCTACAGGGGGGGGGGTGCTGGTTTGCTGATCATATACCTCCCTGCAGTACTGTCCGTTATCCGTGAAGTCATAAGACGAAGATAGAGGAAGCAGGGTCGCTGCGGCTCTTCCCAGGCTAGCTATAAACGAGAAAAATTACTTATTCACTCTTTGATTTAGAAAAAAAATACGTTTTACATAAATCATTAAATAAGATTAAGGTAGCATACATTTTTCATTTTACATTATTTTCCCTCAAAGTGTAAAGTTTTTAGTGCATCAGCCTAAGGCAGAGCACTCAAACAAACTCAACGAAAACTCACAATATTTTCAATATAAACTAAGTATCTCTAATTTAACAATCTTAAAAACGAACTATTTTTTTTTATTCTAATCTTTAACTTTGGATGTCACAGATTGTCTGCACATGAAAACACTGGTGCAATATACAGCAAAAGTGATATGAATTTTTTTTTCTGCAGAAATCGGCAGCAGTTCACTGTAACACACATTGGTCACAAGTAGAGGCAGCTTGTGTTGTTTACGTTACAGGTACATGACAAAAAGTTGTCTTTTATTTTCTTGTGTTTTGTAGAACAGCTACAATCAATTGCAGTGCAAATTTATTCCCCTCTTTGTTTAGATGTCAGACAATCCTCTTGGGTTTATTAATTGACTTCAAAGCACTTCTTTTTGCCTACTGGTATAGCTAACTGTATCCAGTGACGGGGTATGGTATAATTTCTTTAAATTTTAAACCTTATCTTCATCAGAGTCAAACTTCATTCTACTGTCAATCGGAACAAGGAACTTGGACTCCAAAATGTTTATTTTAGTTTTGTTTATTACAGAAACCCATATTACATTTTACAGCCTATTTTGTTCAGAGCATGAATCACTGTACAATTTTATTACCATTTCCAGTAATTTGGAAATACGATGAGAGAGAGAGAGAGAGAGAGAGAGAGAAGGATGCAATCTTATATTACAATACCATGACATAATTTTTAAAATACCGCCACGGGTGGCTGAGGTCTTTAAGGCGCGGACTCGTGAGAGGGAGGTCTGGGGTTCGAGTACTGCCAGGACCGTCCTCCCTGGCTGAGGATTTTCCAGGTTTTCCTCATCCTCATAAATGGCAAATGCCGGGAAGGTACCCTAAACTTAGGCCTGGAACGTTTCCTTACTTAAAAACTCTCCCAATATATCATTTCATCTCATCTATCATCAGTGTTCGCCGCCTGTGGTGTCTCAGTAGTAAAAAGGGGCGTTAAACACAATTCATTAATTTTTAAGATTGCGGGCAGTTAAATTAAATTAAATACGTCGCTTGTAGAAAGAAATTAAAGCTTGTAAATGAACTGATAATGTCCTATGATCATCTTCTTTAGTTGATTTTTTCTCTCAGTTAGTCTTATAAGTAAAGTCTGCTTTTATACTTCATCTAAAGCATAAGTTATACCATGAAATAGTATACCATGCGCTTTATTTATAATCGGGTCATAGATCGTGTGTACGCGTAGTTCGCTTGCACTGCAGTGACCTCGGTATTATTCCGGTAGCGCACAGCAGTGAATGACCCGCCCAAGGCTACATCTATCAGCTGTGTCATACTGTGTCAGTTGCTGCCTTCTGTTCGAGCTGTGATGTGAATTACATTGAATTATTATTATTATTATTATTATTATTATTATTATTATTATTATTATTATAAGTCCATTGAAATGCCTACCAAAAATACACGTTTGAACAAAGATTTTTATGTACGATATATACATAAAAACTGAATCATATAGATAGGTGTATAGACAATTTCAGGAGAAAGTTTCTGGTATTCCAGTTTCAAGTAGAGAAACTGTTAATAAGTTTAGGACAATAGCATCGCTAAACACTAAATCCAAGAACCGCATAACGACGAAAAACGAGTAAATTTCTGCAACTGGCTTTTACAAAATATCGTTGACGTTATTGTTGACCCGCATTTAATAATTTTCACAGATAGTTTCATTTAAATAGAAACAATCCAATAGGGAGGGGTGACAAGGAAGTTGGTGTACATATGCAGGGAGCGCTTTGATGTCATTTAGTTATAGAAGGGTTAGAGTTTTTAATTTTGAGTATACATAATGTACCAACAGTTCCAGATATTGTAACAGGTCTTTTCCTTGGGGACATAGCTGAAAGAGTGAACTTGTCAGAAACATATCCCACTACCATGGTGGTAATAGTAGGTGATTTCAACGCAAGAATAGGGGAGGACATTGGGAGTGGGGAAAGGGGAATCTCACGACAATAGAAGGGCCTGCAGAATAAGTCAAGATAAAGCAATAAATGCCGAGGGCAGAGAACTACTTGCGTTTGGTGATGCACTTGGTCTGGAATTTTTGAATGGTAAATACGGACAGGATCAAAATGGAGATTTAACATTTATAAACGCTAATGGGGGAAGTGTAGTAGACTATATAATTTGCACTTCTAATTTGATATCACATATTAGACATTTCTGGGTAGAGGGCAGATTCGTGTCATTTTCTTTTGCGCTTGCGAATAGCAGTAACTAAAGAGGTGGGAGATGTTAGTACTAGGAACAATCCCCATGTCATAGACGAACTTAAGGACAATATAAGAACAGAAATTATTAACATTACGGAAGAAGAGCTTATGAGTGTGAATGGGAGTATCATGTTACTAGTAATTACCGTCATATGGTGGCAACGGGTTCTAAAAGGTATACATTGTTCTGTGTTCTTTAGGAAGTCATTTTGTTTAGAGGAGAATGTTTTCCTCGCTTATTGGGAACAAACTGTATTTCTAAGAGACTTTGACCTTTTTTGACAAATAATCCACAAAAAAGTAGGTGTACATTTGAAATCTTTAAGAAAGCAACTATTAAGTGTCTTGCTATTTTTTATTTTTATTTTTGCATGAGTGCGTTACTGATACATAATCTATGCCTTTTAGGTGAATTTTATTTCACTCTCTCTTCTTTCATGAGAAGGCATCCAATAATACGCCTCAAATAAACATATTTACTCTTCTATTTACAGGTCAAATGACATGCATTTGATCTATTAAATGATCTTAACCTAATATTATTCACATTTAGTGAGATAAGCTTTTCTCGTCTCCTACACTATTTTCTGTTCAGCTCTATTGGTTGTTCTGGCGTAGGAATTGTTCCGTAGTCCTACTTATCCGCGTAGGACATTTTCCATAGGCTCTAGTTGATAACTGAGGTTTTCAGAAATATCTTATCATCAGTTTAAACTGAAACATGTTCACTGCAACTCAAACACTGTGCACTTGCATGCTTTTATCTCAAAAACGAGAAATATAATGCGTATTTTAAGATTGGTATCAGAGTATCCAACATATGGGTTTAATACAAGCATATAAAATAAGTTCAAAACTAGATACAAACGATTACTATTTTATTTTATACACAGTTGATGCCAAAGAGAATAAATTTGAAAATATGGTTAAATGTTAATTATAATTCAAAACAAATTGATTTGAGAAAAAGGGAGCAACGCTTCTACTAAGAGAATTACTAATGATAGATCAAGTAACACCTTATTTTCAGCATCAAGTATAATTTTTCACCTATCCCCTTTTACTCTCAGATATACCTTTATAATATTGTAATATTTTTGTAAAAACTGAACATTTAAAATAATGTGTTTATTATTGTTTACTCGAAGACCCTAAATTAATCATGAAGCAACAGAAGTAATTTCCTCAAGAGGGCGCGTAATATCCTATCGTGACAATGGTAAATTTTTATATAAATACTTTTATTATTTTGTAAAAAAAAAACTACAACGGAAAAGATATATTTTTGTTTTTACATACTAAAATTTGTTCATATTTTAGGCTTATTTTTTCTTTATAAAAATATTACAACCTTTAATACATTTTAAAAATAGATTTCTGTATATACGAAAATAATAGCATTAATAACACATTTCAACATTGTACATTATTTATAACCTGAGATAATATCTGTTATGTATTAAAAACAAATTTACACAAAACGTATTCAAAAGTTGAACATTAAAAAGGAGCCATATCTTGGGTCATCAGAATATCCTTCAATTTCCACTAGCAGATTCCTCACATTGTGTCGAATGACCCTTCTCATAACAGACCGCAATTGAACATGTAAGAACTTGATGCATTTAGAGCTTAAGTTATCTAGTAATAGAGGCCAAAAAATAAGTTAATTTTCCTGTTCATCTAATTTACAGCGTTTCGTGATATTTTATTTTCTTTGATGATCTTTTGATGCTGGTTGCTGAAATATTAAGTTGATAAACAATGTTCCAACGATATTTTTTGTATTCCCATCAGAACATACACTTAATCGGCATAGCAAATACAGCTGTTACTTTACCTTGTTCTATAACCTTTTGTGGTTAAAATCAAATATAATCTCATTCAACGTTGGCTCCTCTTGTGAGTTTAGAATACTTGAGAGTTTATTAAAATTTGAATTATTATTATTATTATTATTATTATTATTATTATGTTTTGAGTATTCATGTTAAGTATTAAATGCATTGTATTTGATGATACTAAAGAGTATAGACTTTTTATAACTTTCAATTCTCAAAAGTCTTTTCTTAACGAGTAAAACAGAGGTCAAAGTTGCATCATTTGTGCAACGGATTTTTTCTAAGGCGTGTTGTTTTTCTGAAATTTTAATATATTTCTGTAGTTTTTTTTTTGTTTCTTATATTTAATAATATTAACATTGTATTAAGTAAAGTGATACCTGGTTAATGTTTTATTAATAGAGGCTAGTGAAAAAAACAGAGAAATGTTTAAAATAAAGAATCTTGACAATAAAATAAAGTGTGATTGTTTTCATTTATGAATTTCTTGCTGATATTTCTGTGCTTCTAATACAATAATAACAATACATTTTTGTAATGTTCAAAAGAAAACTTACTGGTTTTTGACGTACTAAGTTAACTCAGCCATTTCTAAGCAAAGTATAATTGTAAACAAAGTAGCCAGTCATGGCAAAAAATAAACATACGTAAGTTGTTCGAGCTTGTTAAAGAATTTTGGATATATTTTTTGTTGCAACAACGAACTGCGGCATAGTAAAGTCAATTGTAACGCAATGAATAGCCCCGAGCTTTACTTCAAATTTCTTTGATTTCTTAAAAGTTCCTACACATTTATGTGTCCCTTATAAATCCTGTTATATTCCTTTGCCAAACTGTTACCAATATAATTCTTTGATGTCCAGCATTTGAGCGTTAACACAGTTACATTTATATGATGTTTTTTAGACTTTTCACGGGTTTGTGAACTTCTATATGTAGACATACTTTCTTTTTTACCGTTATTTGTTGAGTCAAAAAGATATTTACATAATTTTTTTTATTTAGAAAGTTTTAGTTGTATTCTGCAAGTTGGTTTTATTTTGTTCAATGTTTTGCTAAGGTTATTTCAACGTTGAATTTCGTTATTACAGATTCTTTGGTCCCTATTGTCCTCTATTGTTATAAATATATTATATTATCCATTAGTGTTTTACACGATTCTTTTCCATTTATATTCTTTATTTTCTTCGGTACTGTATGTAGTCTTAAGTTTGTTAGAGTTTGGAGTCTACAAACCACTGTCATTATACCTTAGGAGTTTTTATTTGTAAATCTTGAAATAGTCCTTACAACCAATCCCCACTAAATATAATATAATATGTATATTGCAAACCTAAACATAATATTTGTGCATTGTAATTAGTAATATGAATATTGTGTATCATAAGAATTAACTTCAATATGTGATTTGTATGTCGTTAAAAGAAAAAGACTTCTGACCTATTTACGGGAGCCTGGAACACCAAAGAGGCCATAACTTCTATACAAAGGAAAGGAACAAGTGTATGCTACTTCTTAAAAGAACTTCCATTAGCCAAGGCCTTTTAAATATGTCAGAAGAATGAGTTAAGTTTGTACAGTTAAGTTTAAACGAACCAATGTGAATAAGTTTTGAACTTTGAAATAGTAGCGGGTGGCATGCGTTGGCAAGTGAATTTGAACCAGCCAATAGTAGAAGAATATATTTAATTTTTAAAGCAAGACGCGAGATTTGGGTATGCTTATGTAGCCTTGGCTTGGTTGGCTTGATGAAGCCAATGTTTAGTTAATTTGAATCGAATATATAAGGAAACGTATGCTGAACTGCGGTGGTCAGTTCACAACGTAGTTCAGATACTTAAGTTGATTTAGGCAGTTCAACAACTCAATTCATATCGGCAGTTCACGTACTCAGATAAGATAAGTGCAGTTCATAGGAGCCGTTCAAATTGTCAGATAATTGGATTCAGTTCATCTCCTTGGAAATTGAGGCAACCAAATTTATATTCGACAGGGTTAGGTTCTATCGTACGCAGAACACCAGAGGACGCGAAAGATCTTGTGAATAATAAATTATCATACTTATGCAGATCTAGTCATTGCTTGATTATTAACACAGTTGATTTCCTCTCCCAGTCCTGTTGAGCACGAGTCACAAAACAGGTGAACAAAACCCTGAGATATTGTATGCAACAACACCGAAGTGATTATTAATCAATCGACGAAACCGCTTCAAAATTGGCGTCCAACGCAGGCTGCCCATATCAAACCGCTTCAATATTGTTGTTTTTGAGCCATTGTGTTATCCAATACTGCAATGTATTTATACAGTGTAGTCGATATATCTTATATATTATTTATTCTCAACTTCTTTGGCGCAAAAACGATATAAAATTGACCAATTGTTATTGATTATAGAGCCATTGATACTTTTCTGTATTAATTAGACATAAATAAGAGCCAGGTAACTTCTAAAGTTTCCATATGAAATGAACCATTTTTCATCCAGTGAGAGCAACTTAACTTATGAATGCAGCATATCATTTTTTTTTTTTTTTTTTTTTACAAGTGGTGCTAGGTTTGATCTTTAAAATCTAACACTTAGTTCAAGACACATGCGGGGGCATGCGCGCGTCTAACAGAAACTGTTAAAATTGTTTAAAACATTCTAGATATTATTAAAATTAAATCATTACAGTAATAAGGTTTAATATTAAATTGTTAAAGTTTAAAGGCAATTTTAATAAGCCGGGTGACTCACCTTTCTCTGCAACCTCAAATATTTTCGAAATGAAACAAGATGTGAAAAATCTAGTTGAACAGGAATGTACCTATGTCAGGGGATCACACAATGGAGGTTATATCGTTTTAACTTTGTTGCATTTTTTAAATGAAACTTGTTATTTCCAACGAACCGAAAACTGGAGGTTCAATTAACAATAACAAAATTTATTTCACTGTTTTAAATCGCATGTTTTCTGAAATAGGCCAACTTTTAAAATATAGCACTTGATAGATCGTGTTTCTGACATTATGCAAAGATGTAGTCTGTACATAGAGCACAGACGAAGCTTCGTTTACAAATCATAGTAATGCATTTGAGGAGCATGCACGACTGACCCGTGCAAAATCCCACTGACTTTGTGAGGTTGCTCTTTGAGTGGAGTGTCAATGTTTGGTGTGGCATCATTGGCAACCGCGTTATAGATCCCTATTTATATCAGGCAAGATTAAACTGACAGTGATACTCATGGGATTGGAAACTCGTCTATCAATATGTTCCTGCATGATGGGTGTCCCACACACTTCGCCCATGTTCCCAGAGAAGTTGTGGATACAAATTTTACAAATCGGTGATTAGGACGGGGTGGTGCCATTAAACTACTTTCTCTGGAGTGCAGTAAAAGACAAAGTGTATCAAAAACTCTGGGTATTACCGGCAATATCTGTAGAAACACTACAATATTTGCAACGCTCGCTTGTTCACCGTCTCCACAAGTGTATTGATGCAAACGGCGGTCACTTTGAACATCTGATGAAGTGACACAGTTTTATTAGATACGACGTTACTGATTATTTGTGAGTGCGTTTACTTTGCTGGATACAATTTACAAACATAAGTTTCTTTGAGCTATAGGCAACTAGTAATTTTGTTTAGGAAAGTAAAATAAATTCTGTTATCCCTGATTCGACTTTTAGCTTTCAGTTTTCTTAAAAGAAGAATATATTTTCCATTTAAAAAATATGTAACTTTGAGTTGAAAACTATATATTTGTTTAATTTTCTGCATTGTGCATACCCTCCCATTTGCGAGCCTCTGACATGGGTACTTTCCTACTGGAACTGGAATTTTCACATGTTGTTTCATTTCGAATATATTTGAGACACGCTATATATAAAATATTAAAGGATATGTATGTGTAGCGATGCAAAATTCTTAAAAAAAAAAAAAAAAAAAAAAAAAAAAACAGGCTTACTAACAGTTTACTAGCCGTCTACCAACAAAACATGTTCATGTTCAATATGCCTCAACATGAACGAGCCTGCACGTAAATAAACCTGTGCAATTCAGAATAACAGATCATGCCATTGCTGTTGAGAACATTTCAATGAGAACACAAAACACAAAGTTATAAATATCCCACGATAGGCAACGAAGAAAAATAAGATCAATATAAGGAAAAGAGATGTCCATTAAATTAATGTTTATCTCGCATATCTTCGCAAAATTTTACTTGACACATATATTTCACGAAATATTTTGTTTATAAAATTAATCATTCCCGTTACTATTGTCGTTTTAGTAGCTAATAATCACAAACATGAACGACCTTATTCCTAACCAAATACCCCAAATTGCTTTATCGGATTTTATTGGAATAATATTGTAATATGCATCTAAAATTTAAATTTTCTTAAAATCTTATGTAAATAACCAGGTAAGCTGTTAATCTTTAAGATTTATTAGTAATAGTTTTTAAAATATTTTCAAAGATTTGCTTAAAATCATTAATTTCATAAATTAATTCTCTTTTATAAAGCAGTGCCTGAATTCTGGTATAATATTTATTTAATAACTATTCTTTTCATTCACAGTTCATGCAAATCACAATGTTCCTAGAATGACAACTGCAGGTTGATTTTCCACATTTCTGACAAAATGTTTTAATTTTTTTGTCCATACTTCGTGGACACATGGAACATCTTTGTATCTTCCTATTTTGTTGTTCCCTTTTACATGCTCTTCTAGTTTTGATATTACTGTTGATGTAAGTATGCACTAATTGTCTTCCTAGCTGCAGTAGAAATTGTCGTCTCTTATGGGTTGAAGACAGACCTTCTGGGTAGTGGTGTAGCCATAGAAACATAGCAAAAATTCCTGCAATGTCGTTCATGTTATATATCAATATAAGTGGCTAACGTTTGCGTTTGCTTTTCACGCTGTTAAGTGCCTACAAGTGGATCCATTGCCTCCTTTGTATTTATTATAGTGTTTTACCATTTTTGGTTTCCCCTTTTCATTAATTAATGTTTTTATGCATGTAAGGAAGATATGAATATGCCCCAGGGTGATTTTTAGGGACATATGATACGAGTGATAAAAATTCAAAAAATCCGAAGACAGATAAACTTCTCTGAACGATTTAGTTGGAATTTTTTCGAATTATCTACTTAATTTTCCCTCAAATTTCCATAATACCTTGTTTTCACGGCCAATAAATGGGATACTATTGAAAAAAATAGCCAGCTAAAATATTACGACCCTTGTTCATACATTTCTTTACAGCACTAGAACCCCTGATTTACTCGTATATCCCTTGGAGGAGCAGATATCAGATTGTGTTCTTCGCTGTGTAAAGAGCGAAGTCATCACACGTGTTAAAAATGTCTTAGTTATTCTCAACATCTGATACTTGAAAGAGAATCAGCAACTTCGTCATGGACAAGCTTCCCATAAATTCTATTTATATAAAAATATAAAAAATATATTCAGCCTGTAAGCTTTTGCATTACAAATGCATTATTATCGAAACACTATCTCACAGTATTTATATCAGTGGCAAAGAACTGACATTTTTTCAATTTTTGTACAATTTATAACCAGTATTTGAAAGAAAAAAAAGTATTCGATTAGCTTACGTGATGAAACAGCCATTTCCTGCGGTATATCTTCAACATGCGCCTAAGAATGCCCAAATTAACAGTTTAATTGTTGGACATTTTAGCCAACATAAACAAAAGAAAACTTAACAAAAAGAAAAATTTTGGAATTTTCAAAGTATTTAATGTTAAAAATAAGATTTGGAGCCTTATTTTAATTTGATTTATTTACGGACACTCTTTAACATCTCAGGTCATCAGCGTCCCATTCAATTCAGGGCGTGAAACGGCCGATAACTTTTGCTCAGAGGACTCTTCTTTCAGGCTCGAGGTACTTTATTGTGCCGTAATCTACGACACGGGACCCACGGCTTTACCTCCTTTCCGAAGGAAGCCATACTTAGGATTTTTACACCCGAAAAAATCCATCGATCCTGACCGGGTTTGAACCCACGATCTTGGGTTTAGAAAGCAAGTATGGTTACCACTACACCACCAGGACCTACTTTTTGGAGCCTGAATGCTTGCTTGTATCATTTTATGTATCGTTGCTTTTATGCATCTGTTTCTTGTCATGCTATTGTTTAAAAGTTCCGTTCCCGCACTAGAATCAAAGAGTAAAACTGTCAGAGAATTATATAGTCTTTTAGCGCATTTATAAGAAAAAAATTTAAGAAGTTTTGAACAGTATAAAAATCATTATATTCTTGTATTCTCAAAATGTTGAATAACATTTTCCGTTCCAACTATCGTGGTGCAATTTGACTCCCAATGGATCAATTCTGATTAAATTTAATTCTATAGCTATTCCTCATCCCGAGGAAAATGCCAAATTGGAATCAATTAAAGTTCGTTCATTCATAACGTTCATATTTTGTAAGACTGTCGCCTTTGGCGCGGGAGATAAAACTCTTCTTACAAAAAAAAAAAAAAAAAAAGATTTAAAAGAGTTGGATTGGCTCTGTAATTTATTATAATAGAGTTCGTGATCCGAGAGTAAAAAAATTGTAAATTGCCTTTCATTTCATAATTCGAAGCGACTTCTTTTTCACGCTTTTAGCTATCATGGCTTAGGAGCTATGAAATAGGAGCAATGAAGGAAAGTATTAACAGAGAAAATCTGCATTTGCCTTTGTTTGAGAGAACGCATGCATCATTGTATCACGTTTCCAGCAGCTCGGTACAACAGCGTTTGGCTTAAAATTAATTAGCAGTGGATAATTACTGAAACAATCTTAAGTCACATATTTAAATAAGAATTTACGTTTATACATGTCATTTTTCAAATTATCCCTATCGTCACGAGTGGCCGAGGTCGTTAAGGCGCAAACTCATGAGCGGGAGATCTGGGACTCACTCCTTCCTGACTGAGGTTTCTTCCAGATTTTCCTCAGTCCTCATAAATGGCAAATACCGGGAAGGTACCCTAAACTTAGGCCTGGAACGATTCCTTCCTTAAAAAAATCCTTTCCCACTTTATCATTTCATTTCATGTTTCATCAGTATCCACCGCTTGTGGTGCCTCGGTAGTAAAAGCGGGCGTTAAACAATATTCTATTAAAAAAATTATATCACTACTTCTATCAAACTGCTTACGTCATGGTTGAATAGACCAGAGTAATACGTGAGCATTTTTTTAGTACATGACAGCACTCTTCAACAAATTTTATTGCATGAAAAGCATTTTTGTACTCTAAATTCAAATGTTTGGTTACATTTTGAACCTGTGTTCCTAGAACAACTGCATTTGTCAAGATTTAGCGCTAAATGTTCAATATTTCTGAATATACAGGCTGTTTCCGAGTTGATGGCACAAACTTTAGGGATGATGGAGAAGGGCAGATGTATATCAATTTGAGACCAGGAACCCTGGAATCGAAAGCTATAAGCCAGCATTATTGTGGGATATTATGTAGTCCGAGATGTACGAAGCATTACATTCATGTCTTTACAATTACTTGCTAGCCACCAACACGGAGACGTGCATCATGAGAGGTGGGGGCAAAAATTCCACTACTGCAAGGCAGAATAGTGTGATAAGTGTTGGACATGGTCAGTCCGGATGTGAACGACTGTGTTTACCAGTTGAAGTGTACAGTCGATCGGCCATTAAGTGGAGTATACAGTTTGTGGAACGTGCAGAGATGCTTTTCGTGTACAGACAAGCCAATGGTGGCAGTAGGGAATTTGACAGATTGCATCGGGCCAAGTACTCTTGGAGCAGACATTCGACCCAAACCATGTTTCCACAACTATTCCAACGGTTAAGGGAATCAGGGCAAGTGGTACCACATACAACGACGTGAAGAAGTGCTTGCTCCTAGCCTTCAATCAGCACTCGATCAGTTACACGTGAAATGTGTGTCGCGCACAGCAATGGGAACAGCAGCTACACTGATATCATCGTCACAAAGCGAATGCGTTGACTCCTGTTGATAGAAGTTCCTGTTTCATGGCCAGCTCGTTCACCTGATCTGATTTCCTTTATTTCTTCTTGTGGGGTTAGGTGCAAAATCTTGTGTACAAGACACCAGTCGAAACTAAAAAGCCTCTGGCAGGAATTCTAGCTGCCTGCGACATTTCGAACGAATCTGGGGCTGTTCTAAAGGGTACAACGGAACTTTATGCGACGACACTTCGAACATCTATTAAGAATGCAGCACTTAGTGAAGTTTTTACAGATAAATAAAGTTATTGCATCTACACATGCACAAGGAATTTCGGTTATAACTCGACTCCGTCGTTTCCTGACCAGGGTTCCTGATCTCAAATTGATTCATCTACCCTTCTCCATTATCCCTGAAAGTTTGTGTCATCAGCTGTGAAACAATTATTATTGTTTAATTCATATCTAAAGAGCTGATTAAAGCGGGCACTTAAAACAAGTACCTACTTGTTGTCGAGTGTATGATTGCGACTTGACTGTCCCCTATATTATAGAGAGTGATATTTCCACCAAACATACACGGTAGTAATTGTTCTAATTTTTAGAGGCACAAAAAGTCAAAACTACTGGTTAATGCAAGTCTGGCATGTGAAATGCAACAATATTCTGTTTAGAGAGAGTCAGAAATGAAATGCAACATAGTGTGTCATTTTGTGGTATGAAGGAGTAATCTTTTTAGCTTTAAATGTCTACAAATTTTATTAATATCGTGGTCAATTTTAAATTCCAAGACAATGAAAATATTTCTCCCATTCACCGATCCTTCATTGTGTATGTTAAACTAATGTTTGCTTCAGAGGTGGCACTTTGCTGCACTTGTAAATGAGAGACAGAGAAAGTACTCTGAAATACTTTTGATGTACGAGGTGTGACTGTTTATCGCGCGGTTTCCTTTTCACTATATGAAAAAACGTGTAGTTAATACCGTAATATTTGTTATCCCAGTGATTTAGAAAAAAAAGTCAAAGATGAATTGAATGTGTATTAATTATGTTTAATAAATATTAAAATACTCATGTTGCATATAAAGCATTCACTATACTGACAAGCCCTCTGCCAAGAGACGTTTCTTATTAGTCAAAATTTTTATAACAAAGCAACCAAAATCTGTAACCTTCAGTGTTGATAGCCAAGGCTTAGATATAATTAATACCTGATGGACAAGAAACCATCGGAGTGCGATTCAAGATCTGAAACAAATTTCTAGTTAAATTCTTATTATAATCTAAATATAATTTTAATCCTTTTATATGAAATTCAAAATTAACAAAACGATGGTCAATCTTTTACGTACCGCCACGGGTGGTCGAGGTCGTTAAGGCGCTGACTCGTAAGTGGGAGGTCTGAGATTCGAATCCCGCCAAGACCGTCCTCCCCGACTGAGGTATTTTCCAGTATTTCTTCAGTCCTCATAAATGGCAAATGCAGGGGAGGTACCCTAAACTTATCCTCGAGCATTTCCTTCCTTAAAAAATTCGTTCCCAATATAGCATTTCATTTCATGTATCATCAGTGTCACCGACTGTGGTGCCTGAGTAGTAAAAACGGGCATTAAACACTGTTCAAAAAAAATCTTTTACGTATGAAATTAAAAACATTGAATATAATACAAAAAATGCAAACAAAACACAGAGTGCCCGCTTTAAACAACAATAAATACGGCTGTATATTTGTGCCAAAGAGAAATTAATATATGCATGTTTCATAGCGTAGATCTTTAAATTTATGTAACAATTGTTGTCATGGAGAGTGAGATTGATATTTGGAAATGAATAAATAATAAAAATTTATTAATTTTGTTAAACTAGTGTTGTGGGGACGATTGAGTAGGAAACCTGTTTATTTTTATTTTTATTTTATTTTTGTTTTGTTTTTGTTTTTGTTTTGTTATTAGAAACAAATGTATTTCGTCGAGAATACAATTTGTAAATAGACATCACAATTGCAGATTTTGAGAAAGTGATAATCCATGTGTTGTGTTTGAACATAAGCTTGATTTGTCCAAAATTAATGTTTAGCCACAGCTTTCTGAATGATAACTTTCCAAACCAATGGTTTGGCAGACGATTTTAGATCACAACTCGGCCGCCAACATCTAACTAATGTACTTGGAATTTTTCTTATAGAGATACATAAAGGATCAAATGAAGGAATGAATTGTGTATAACGCCCGTTTTTACTACAGATGCACCACAGACAATGAATACCAGTGATAAATGAGATGAAATAATATATTAGGAAAGTTTTTTTTTAATTTTTTATTTTTAAGGAAGGAAACGTTCCAGGCCTAAGTTTAGGGTACCTCCACGGCATTTGCCATTTACGAAGACTGAGGAAAACGTGGTAAAAACCTTACCACGGAGGACGGTCCTGGAGGGATTCGAACCACAAACCTTCCGCTCATAAGTCGCCTTAACAACCTCGTCCACCCGCAGCTGACCGATTATTTGAAGCACAAAATTCGCCTTGCGATTCAAATTGTAACAAATGATATGGTGAAAAACATCTGAATAAAAGTTGACACATCTATCGTGCTACAAATGGAACGCTATTAAAGATAAAAATTGAAACTATTACGGTATCAGAAACGGTTATGTTTCAATTAAATACGTTTTTAATTTAATAGTTATAGCCATTTATTTTATTGGTAATTTAAATGGGACAGCATGTGTAATGTGGCCAGCATAGTGGTTTGAAACATCATATATCTAATGGAAATAGTTTTTAGGTTTTGTTTAATTAATAATCTTTATATTACACATTTATCCTTATGTATAATTCCAGGATGATAAGTTTTTGATATGATGACTCTGTGATAAAAAGCAAAAATAAATTACTAGATGAAATACCTAAAGCTAATAAAAGATGAACACGAAAGGCAAGTTTTATGTCTTTTTAATAAGACGGAGAGTCGTAATGATTTGCACTTTGGTCATGTCAGGACGCTGGGTTTATGCATCTAAAGACAATTTATTTTTGAGCGAGTCAATGTTTTCTGTATATTTTTAACTTTTAAAGTTTTTTAATTGATTTTTCATGGAAGTGCAAAAGTAGTCAGTTCGCCTTTTTGCGGATGATTCATTAACCTTTTCTGACCACATCGATAAGACTTCGAACGCTTCGACGCAAGAACCATATGGTCGCTGTTAAGAATTCAAATGATGATAGTTCGTTCACTTAGAAAAATGTGTAATTTTAGTGCTGTGTGAGCAGCGGAAAGTTTAGTTATCGTAATTAGAGGACCGGTGACCCAAACGAGAGGACAGATGCAGTCCTAAATTAAAATCAGATTCAAATTACCATATCTGTCGCACAGTAATGTTACGAGTATACAATGACCATATATTAATAACCGTGCATCGGTTAAATATTAGTTTTGTATCTTATTCGGTAATGAAAATATTGCAGGGAAAATTAAAGGAAAGAAATGTAAACAAATATTTGGTTTTGTTCATCTCTAAAACTCCTGCATGATGCAACCAATATGACATGTGTGCAATGAGAGTACATGAGGGTTAACTTTTTTTTTTTTTTTTTGAGTAGTGTTTAACGCCCGTTTTTACTACTGAGGCACCACAGGCGGTGGACACTGATGATACATGAAATGAAATGATAAATTGGGAAAGGATATATTTTTTTTAAGGAAGGAAGCGTTCCAGGCCTAAGTTTAGGTACCTCCCCGGCATTTGCCAGTTATGAAGACTGAGGAAAACCTGGAAAAAACCCCAGTCAGGGAGGACGGTCCTGGCGGGATTCGAACCGCAGACCTCCCGCTCACGAGTCCGTGCCTTAACGACCTCGGCCACCCGTGGCGGTGAGGGTTAACTTGAAAATATATACGGATATTCAGGGATATCTGTATACATATACATACGTATATATTTATTTATTTATTTATTCCAGTATTTTATACGGTCCTGGTGGTGTAACCAAACTTGCCTCCTAAACCCAAGATCGCGGGTTCGAACCCGGCCAAGATGGATGGATTTTTTCGGGCATTAAAATCCAAAGAATGGCTTCCTTCGGAAGGTAAGTAAAGCCAGGAGCCCGTGTCATACATTTACGGCACGTACAAGACCTCAAGTCTGAAAAAAAAGGCCTCTGAGAAAAAATTCGTGGCCTTTTCACGTCCTGAATTGAATGGAACGCTGATGACCTGAGATGTTAAAGAGCGTCCATAAATAAACCGAATCATTCCCGCATATTTACTTATTCATACAACTTAAAGAAATAACTCTCAATTTAATGCAGTTAATATAATGGATATTAAAATGTTCACGAACTGTTTACATGTGCATTGCAAATGATTTTATCAAAAAATTATTTTTAAAACTTATTCTTAGTATAGCAGTTTTGAAAAAAAACTAAAACGATTTTATGATTGGTAGCATATGGAATATCTATAGTCCCTCTGTAAGTGCATTGAATCCACAAATATACAAGATTTAGTCAGATTTGGAAGGCGGAGCTTAGTTTATATATTTGTTTTCACTTTCAGTATTTTCGCTGAGCCACTAACTTTTCTTCACTAAAATCTTTTTGATTCGTCACCCAAATACCGACAGCGATGGCCCCGGGATCTGGGATTCGATTTCCATCAGTAGGTTCTGCTCGACTTCTTTCAGGTTTCCTTCGATTCCTATCATTGACAAATGTGAAAGAGGTATCCTAAACCTGGGCCTGAAACCTTTCCTTTCCAACAAAATTCCTTTCATAGCTTATAACTTCGCCTCCGGTATGATAATAGCCCATTGCCTGTGATTGCTTCGGTAGTTACACACTTAGAGCCGCATATCATGTCCTTGGGACATAACAGTCAGATTTAAAAATAAAGATATAAAATTAAATAAGAATTCCAATTATGGAAAGGATTTGTGTTAGAAAAAAAAAAGATTAGAAGCGATCTATTAGAAACGCAATGGAAAAAAATAAGAAAATATTTTAAGTAAGATGCATGAATGAGCATATTAAGCAACATAGAAATAACTGAAAAGATAAAGTAGTTAGGAATGATGGACTAGAGAATACCAAAGAAAACTGTCAGTTTCAGCCAAGTAGAAAATGCTCTCTAAGTAACCAAAAATACAAAATATGAGCAGGTAAATTACTTAATATTAAATTAAGAAATGAATAAAACACTTGTAATGCAACTTTGACTTCTTTGCTATGAATCATTTTATTTTGAGGTCCTTTCTTCTTAAAGCGTAACTGAAAGATGATTTTCAGGGTAACACAAGACATCTCAGACCTATCAACAACAAACAACTTTGCAGAAAGAAAGCAAACTATGCCCATCTTCGAAGTTAATCTTTTCCAATGTATAATCAAGGCCAACTTTGGAAAATATATCCTTTAAGCCATTTTTCGGGCTTCAGGGCTAATTATATTTTAACTGGACTGAAAGTGACGTTAACCTAAGATAAAGGATGTCTTTTCTCTCTTTCTCCCTCTCTGTCCTTCTTCCCTCTTACGTCCAAAGGCGGCACATGGAGTGATGTAGGACAATGACAGCCTGTGTATGTGCCGCGGAATTACAAGATCCCGCTATCTCCTAGCGAGAGAGAGAGCTAGACAGTCAGGTTCTTCAGATAGATGTGGGTTTGTGTGCAGAGATGACGTAATTTAATCCTCGGCCACCTCCCACCCCATGTGGTGCTGGCGAGGAAGATATCTTCTCTGGAAAACCCCGGAGATCTCGAGCAGCAGACAGGAATGATGTGGGATTTCGGTCCTAAAGAGATTATCATTTCGGAGTAGATAGGGATACAGCTATGCACAAAGTCTCTAGGGATAAACCTGTCAGAAACAAACGCGTGCATTTGTGATCTTTACGAGTGTTCTTTCTTGAAAAGTTCAAAAGGAGCTTATTAATGTGACAAGGCTCGCTGTAATTTATAAGTCCACTTCTGTACCAGCAGTATGAAGCGTAATACAAGAATGTGCTGGAGAATTGAACAGAGTTTAGAGTTATTTTTAACTATGAGATGATTTCTTCGCAGGTGATTTCACTCGTCGGGTGTTATCGAACATCGATTACTTCCTGCATTCACCTCGATGTAACTGGTTATCGATTTATACTTCTCAAGGGTCTCACCTCGTACCCCAAGCATCTCAGGGGGCCAATATGCTCTCTTAGTCACGGCTAAGGGGGAAGAAGCGAGATAAAGCAAATTAATATGCACTGCTACGTTTAAATCATTGGAAAGTAATTGGGGTTTCAATTTTATGAACAGCCTCCTGGTGCACTGCTATTAGCCGACGAAGCTAGGCCTGCTGCTTACAACTGCAAGGCTGAAGACGAAAAATTGAAATACCTTGAATGTTGACTGTCGAATGAATGACTGAACGCTGAATCTCGATTGAATAACTGATTGAATATTGAAATGTCGACTGAATCTTTTCGCGGGGGATGTTTCCCCTTTTATACTATCTTCCAATCGCAGTAGCGTGGCTTTCTAACTTACGAAGGAGCTTCATCAGCAAACACACGGGCGCTGGGGTCTGAAAATTCTTGACTGTGATAGGAGAGTTCTAGCTCACCTCCGCGTGCTAATATTAAACATTTAAAAACCTTTGCTCCTGATAGGTTGAAGTTCCAACGTGCGACCACGTGATCTGAGAGGTCACTCACACGTTCATCGGCTCCTGAGGAATGTCTAAAGGCACGGAGAGGATTTGCAGCTAGCATGTAACACAATGGGCTCTTTGTTTCCCGCCTTCCTACAGCCAGATGTGCTCTTCCCATTGTGACGTCGGTGGTCCTCGCCTCGGGCTAGATAGCGTTTCACTGTACGGTTATTCCTTTGTCATGCATTAATATTCCTTTATCATTATTACTTATTGCTGTATAATTTCCCTTAAGCGTCGATGTTCTTATCATTCTTACACTGTGTTTACACAATACCTGTTACATTGCTCCTCACAATTATATAATAAACAAAATATTATATATTATACAATTATTATAATTTATATAATTTGAAAATTCGTTTATGACGAGGTTGGAACACGAAGAAACGCTTCAACTTCTTCAAAATTAAAGTTCCATTTACCACTGTAATATTTTTTTCCAAGAGAGTCTGTCTGGATCAATGTCAACATTCATTTGAAGTTCATGCAGTGTAAAACTTACTAAGTGAATAATAAAAGTTCATCTAACCAAGTAATTGCAATCAGACTTAAGTTCTGCGCTGAATTTTTTAAATTCCTTAATTTGGTCAAAATGTCATGTATGAACAATTATTAACCTTTCACTTCTTAGAAATCAAGAGATGGATTAAGAGTGGAAAGTATTTACATCCACCTACCACATAAAGATTTTCTCTCTCCTTCCGAAAATACTTTACAAGATAGTATTCTTTACTTTTAATCTTCTTCCAAAAACTCAAGAATGAATATTTAATTTCGCGAATTTAGAATTCTGTGGAAATTTCTAGGAGAAAGGATTGAAGATATAATTAGCAGTGGCTTTAATTATTATCTAAATTTGTTGTTGGTATCTGATGACACTTAAGAGTAGAATATCCAATGACTACTACATCTAGTTCCCTACTGTTAACTCAAAGATTTAAACCAGTTCAAATAAATGTACGTATATTAGTTCTGAAAGTTTTGTCAGCAGTCTTTCCGCACTAAGCAGTATAAAGTATAATAAATTTACAAATCACTAGTTTAAAAAGATTAATCCTCATATTAGTTAAATGTTTTAAATGTTGTATCTCCTACGACCGACAAAGATGAACAGTTATTTAATGATATCATTAGTCAACAAACTTAAATGATTTAAGAATAATTAAAAAAACTTTCGCTATAGCTGTACATATTTTGCAAGCAGGAATCTTCTTTGCTGTCATATTGTTAGGAACCATTAAGTGGTTTTCAGTGATAATCCCATGCACATATGATACAAATTACTTTTATAGTCTGAACTCAAGTCAACGCTATAGCTACAATAAAATTATATATCATAACAGACGGGTCATGTATGTTCTCATACGAAGTTACTGTGTTTTGGTAGGTCCTATCTCTGTGACAAATCCACGAAGAACATAGGACTATTATATTACAAAACAGTTTAAGACATACTGGAGAAATAAGTGAAATTCCCTATTCTTGCTCCATGTAGCAGATTTTCTAAGCGCCTTTACCACATCACAGAAAACAAATTTATCGAACTTTTAATTAAACGAGTTCATTAATGTTGAGAATGGAAGAAAGTAACAGCGCTATAATCCAACACCCAGCAGCCCAGTTATATCTTTTAGGTTTTGCATAACAGTACACTGAGTTTAAATTGTACTATTATAGAACGTATGAGCCAAAGTCAAGTGATTGGATTAGAATTGTTACAATCATAACAATAAAATTTTATTAATTTAGTCTATCAGTCATTTTGACTTAACACAATGTCAATACGCCTTGAATACTGACTTTAAGACACAGTTTTGTGCTATTATTATTATTATTATTATTATTATTATTATTATTATTATTATTATTATTATTTTGAATCGTGTTTAACCCCTGGTTTCACTACTGAGACACCATAGGCGGTGGACACTGATGATACATGATATGAAATGATAAATAAGAAAAGGATTTTTCTTAAGGAAGGAAACGTTCCAGGCCTAAATTTAGGGTACCTCTCCGGCACTTGCCATTTATGAAGAATGAGAAAAACCTGTCAGGGGGGACGGTCCTTGTGGGATTCGAACCCGAGACCTCCCACTCACAGGTCCGTGCCTTAACGACCTCGGCCACTCTTGGCGGTTTTGTGCCATTAATGCGGCTTGCTTGCATAAAATTTTAGAATATAATGACTCTCTTGTGAAAAACTTTACCAGTTTATTCTGTGGATTTTAGAGTATATTTTGCTTCCTAGGCATTATATAATTTTTTTCCTAAAGATTGAACTCATCTGTACTAAAGATAGACTTTCTGCAGTGTGAACGATATGAGAGCTGTTTGAAATATTGATAAAAACTGAAGTTAAACATATTTTTTTTTGGGGGGGGATATAGTGTTCCAGTCCCAGGAATTGACCGGGCAATTATAGTTTTCAATTACGGGAGAACAGAATTACCAAATATTTTAATTTATTACACAAAACAGCACAAATTACTATACATATATCTCAAATTGAAATAACTTTCCGAGCTTACAAGCATTAATGGCATTAATCAAACCACAATGATCTGGAAAGTAGTAACCCAACGTCAAGTAGTTTACACACTTCCAATAAAATAAAATATGAGAGCCTGAAATTTGAAAATATGAAAAATCTGAAGTGCTATGAATTTTATAATCTACCTTAAAACACTAATAAAAATCAATGCTGGCCTCTAATTTACAAAAATAAGAAAATGTTTAAAGGTCATATATAAATCAATTACCAATACCACAAAATCCAATAAACCTCAAAATAACATTGAAGTATTACAAATTTACTCCAGGAAACCAGACTGAGAGAGCCATGACTAACATTTTGAAATAACAGTTGAAAGTTCTAAATCCCTTGAAATCGGAGCTCTCTCTTCTAGCAAGAAACGTGTACCTCATGAACTAAATTCCAATGTCACATTCATTCTAGAAAAATCCATATGCATCTCAACCAATAGAGAGAAAAGTGCTCCAACGTGAAATAACCAATACTGAAGAGGAGGAAAGAGATGTTTGGCACAGTGGTAGATGCAAAAATGGGACAACATGAATATAAATTTAGTTCATTGATTTGATTTATTTACGGATGCTTGTTAACATCTCAGTTCAGCGTCCCATTCTATTCAGGGCGTGAAATGGTCGACAAATTTTGCTTAGAGGCCTCTTCTTCCAAGCTTGGGGTACTTTTTGTGCCGTAAATGTAATACACGGGACCCATGGCTTTACTTCCCTTCTGTCAAGCTGTTCTTTAAGCAGGAAGGGAGCAAATAAGGGAAGGATGGGATGTGGGATACGGCATGGGCATCAAAAATAAAGAAAGTCTTAGACAAAATTATATTGGGGTATATTTGATTAAGGAGAGAGGACATTAAACGAAATAGTTGGAAAATATTTAACAGACGTTTGCGGGATATACCAAGATTCAATGCGCAGAAAAAGTATCGCTTAACCTGCAGGCTCAAATACATCCGCTGTAGAGGAGGGGACATTATTTAGATATCTGTGGCAGAAAAGAAAGAAGTAATCTCGAATAGTTCAGATAAGGGGGCTTGGAAAGGAAACAAAACAGTTAATGCTCTCGGGGAAAGAATTTGCCCTATGTGCGGAGAAAGCGATACCTGGAGGCATATTTTGGCAGAATGCAGGGAAACTGAGATTTTAAAAAATGAGCATTTATCACATCATTTTTGAATGCCAATAGAAGTTTTAACATTTGCCTTGAAGTGTTGGTGCATGCGAAAAACTCGCACAATCTGGGAATATTTCTAGAGAAGATCCGACAAAGAAGGTTAATGGTTGTAATGAAGAGGGGGAGGGTTGGAGAGGGGTGTGAGTAAATGGAAAGGGGGCTCAAGTTCCATTCATGTTTATGTATTTGTATATAAAATTATTAATATAAAACGTAAATATATCCAAGTATTTGCCTATTTGTACTTATGCTATGTATGTATGTGAATGGCTATTTTGATTGTTATAAGGACGACATTAACACAGACGATTATAAGGCCCGTACGACAGTTGTACTTATTTGATTGTATTCTAAAACTGGTACAATAAAATGTCCATTTCTACTACTATTTCCCTTCTGAAGGAAGTCATACTTAGGATTTTTACGCCCGAAAAAAATCATCATTTCTAGTTGGGATTGAACCCCCGAATTTGGGTTTAGGAGGTAAGTATGGTTACCACTACATCACCAGGCTACCACCAGGACCGATAGTATTTGTTTCGATTTGTAAGATATATTTATATATACGTAATACAAATGAAAAGTAAAATAACACAATGAAATGTAACTAAAACAACGGTAACTAAATAAGCACAAAAAAAGAAGATAAAAGACTAGGAAAATTACAGGTTTACTTATGTGAGTTGTCTTTGTTGTTGAAATAACTGTTGATAATAATTAAAGAAGCATTTGACGTTGTATAAAACGTTTAAAGCAGGTAAAATGACAAATGCAAGTAAGTAAAAGCAATGATTAAAAATAGAGTCCTTAACATTTTATTCTCTTCACTGTTTACAATTAGTTTCGCTAAATACAAATTTTTGCAGATTCTCATGAAAGCTGTGGCTTCAAGACTCAAAATATTTTGTTAATATATCACTTAAAATTAAATAATAGATTTGTTGTAATTAATAACGTCAAAACTTAAAATAATTAACTCTAGAACCGCCGGAACATGTTATATACTTAGAACTGCCGAACCACTGATGTTAATTATATTTTAAACATACTACTTTGTACTAAATGAAACATTAATGTATCACTTTACAATAATTTAATAAGGAGCACATAAGAATGTAGTTAAATAAAATAATATATTGTAACTATTTTTAAAGCTTCACCTATTGTTAAATTTTTATTTGTATATTCTAAATATTTTTCATTATTTTGTATAGGACTAATAAAAATACAATACAATTGTATAATATACTAATTAAATTCAAAATAAACTATTTTTGTTAATTTTTGTGCTGGATCAAATATTTGTTTTATTATTACAATGACAAAATGTAATGATTAGGTTTGCAACATATATATTATATTATATTTATATTTTAGTGGGGGTAAGGGGGCACTGCTGGCCATGATTTTAAATGTTGAAGAAGCGGTCAAACATTTCTTAAGCAGCGATATTGCTTCTAGTAACAGAGACGAATGAGCCCTGGGTCAGGTGCAGATTGAAAACCCTTGGATGGTTTGAAAAATTCCTGCAATTCTTCCGAAATCCAACCCACGACCTATCGATTTCTCAGCCATTTCACAGGAACGATTCTTTGCAATAGTGACCGGCTAAGAAAAGGGTGCAATGGAATGATATATTACATCGATCCTGGTCATCTCACAATGCTAATATCTGTAATTGTGTATGTAAATAATATTTTATTAAACTTTAAATCAACCGACACCATGTATAAACACTAAGTGAAGCATTATTACTATAAATAATGCATACTTTAATACAGCTTAATTTCAGATATGGTATGCAAAGTGTATGTTCTTCATCGTGCATCAAAACTTATAACCTTTGTTGCTTTTAACAAAGAATTCCTTTCAGCTACTTCAGAACTTTAAAATATTGTTTAAGTTCAGTTTAACCCACATACTGGACATATTTTCTGACTATTATAACTGCTCTCAATTAATTTAATTATCAATGCCAAAATATCTCTCGTCCAAAACTAATAAATCGCTAAATTCTTGTGAGTGAAACCTTGCTGGAAGTTATTTAATTATTTACGATTCTAGTATAACTTTTATTTATCACACATCCATTAAAATTTAGGTTTACGAGATTGAACTAATGATATAAAACATGCCGAGCATTTTAGCACTACATTGAGAAAACATGTATTTATTATGTATACAGAGGGTGCCAAAAATGTATGCACACTTCAAGCAAAGAAAAAACTGTGTTAACATAACAAAACTGAATTCACACAAACAGAAAGTGGTGAGCACTAATCATCTTAAACTTTTACAGTTACAACACTGCTCAAAATGTCCACTATCGGCGTCGATACACTTCTGAGTACGTTGAACTACTGATTGAGCAACGTTTGCGAAAGTGTCCTCAGCGATTGCAGCACATGCCGTTTCAATTTCTTCCCGAAGTGCTGCCAGTGCAGCTGGTTTTCTACGGATCCTTAAGAGTTCCCCATAGGTAGAAGTCCAACGGAGTTAGATCCGGAGAACGAGGTGGAAACCTCTTCGTCCTATGCAATGCCTTGAAAGATTGTCATCAAGGTACGCAAGTACATCTCCGTAGTAATTTCGTGGTGTACCATCCTGTTGGAAGCAAAATTCCTCATTTCCATTGAGTGTATGAATGGAGGGTAAGACGGATGTGCGTATCATGTTCAGGTACACTAGCCAGTTACTGTTCCTTAAAAAAAGAATGGTCCAATTAGACTCCTAGATGACAAACCACAACCGCTGTTTCAAAGGCAATCTTCACTCCAATTCGATTTGTAGCAACGCTAGCATAACGTAATGGAGTCACATCTGTTTACAGAACATCATACTACACATTACTGTTGTTTTTCGGTACAATTTTGAAATATATTAAATAGATATCCACTGTGAAAGTGTGTATGCATTTTTGGCACCTTCCGTATATATAAAAGAATTAAACATTTTATGCATAATAATAATAATATTTATTTAATTGCAATATGAAACACCCATAATGAAACAATTTTATATTTCAATAATGTACTTCTAGTATTTGGAATGTCTGAGAATGTAACATTTTAGAATTAATGTTTCATTTGTACATTTAAGAATGTGATACATTTGATTTGTAAATATTCATGACTAATATAAGCATCATCACAGGAAGACCGAAAGAGAATTATGAATGCCTGCTGAGAGAGTAGTAGTCTGTAAGAATGCAAATATTATTAAAAGGAAAACTAAAATATTCATCTGAAGATCAGAAAAGACAAAGTCAAATTTATGGAACTGCAAAAAAGAGAAAACGGAGAGAAAGAAGTGCAAGTAAAAACCAAGGACGGCTGGACTATAATCAGCACTTTAACGCAATCGCTTTAATAGAAACCGCCGTTGAAAGTGGAAATCTATTACATGTAAAGTTCTGGCAAGTATTGTGAAGCTGAAAATGCATGTATAGTGGCTTCCTCGGGCAAGTAATCGACACTATTAGATCTCGTGCAATATACGATCCGAGTTTCACAGCAAATCCGCTGACTGCTAATGCTCCGTTACTCCATGCTATTTTATTCAACATTTAGTTTCGGAAAAGTATATTTGCAATTGTCAGCCTCATGCTTGCACTTTGAATAAAACATACATGCAAATGTGAACTATGATTCAAGAGAAAAGAGGGGAGGTCATATTTTTATTTTTTAGCACTTTAAATTTTATAATTTTCTGTTTATTTTGATGTGATTTTCATTAATGTCTCTAGGTTATAACTATTTTTAATTCTGTTACTGCAGAAGACTTTTGGGGGGAGGGGTTTCGTGGGCATTTGTTCAGTTAAAATTTCTAGCTCTCAGGAACTAGCTCTGTGACTTTCCACACTTGCCTTGAGGTTGCGGATTCGATCCCGGCCAGGATTGATGGGGTTTTTACGGCGTAAAAATCCTAAGTATGACTTCCTTCGGAAGGGAAGTAAAGCCGTGGGTCCCGTGTCGTACATTTACAGCACGATAAAGAACCTCAAGACTGAAAGAAGAGGCCTCTGAGCAAAATTTGTCGGCCGTTTCACGCCCTGAGTTGAATGTGACGCTGATGACCTGAGATGTTAAATGCGCCCGTAAATAAATCAATCAATTCTGTGGCTTGTCTTGATGATAAAAAAGTTGCATTTCATAAATTGACACGTTTGCTTCTATGACATAATTGTTTGTTGTTTTACAATTTTGGAAAGTATAAGCGTGTGTTTCGCTTAAAAAGTTAGTTTTTCTGTAAAAACTTTCTGTTTTTTGCTGCAATTATTGAAAAACCATTTTGTATATGTTTCCCGAATTTTTAAGGATCCATACAATCTATCAATTTGAAACTTTCACCACTTATTCATGATATTATTGTAATGTACATCTATGGTGGTAAAGCTAGGACAAAATGTGGCAACGTAAACAAATAAAACGATGGGAAAAAATAGAAAAAAGCAAACAATTGAAAGTAATTTATAATTTACTTCAAAGTCTTGGTATAATGGTGGAAATAGTTCAGCAAATTTCAATTATGTGCATCTGTATGCTGTAAAAGTTTAATTTCATTAACTTTAATAGTCCTTGAGAAAATGGAAACTACAGTTAGTAAATTTACCATTACAAAGATTGGCCTTTCATACCTCCCTCAAGGTAGATCTCAGCGCGCTGAAAACTAATTGTTGCAGCGGAATATTTATGTTGGATAACGTCCAGTTTCAATCTAAATAGATAGTTCTTAAGTGTTAAAGCTTACACTGATCTTAGTTTTCAAAGAAAATGAAGTGATCCATGTGTAAAATAAAACAACATCTAACCATAAATGCACAATTAACAATGTAACATATAGTAATATGGAACAAATCTGTAATCAGTAAAATTCCTAGCGACACATAACATTTCAAGTGAAATGCATATACGAAAGATTAGATAATGGGCACATGTCTCTTAGAGAAAGAGTTGATACCTTCAATTCTTGTAGAAAAAGAAACGCTTTTAAAGCGATTAATAAGCAATTGGCAAACTCCTTGAACTGAGTATTTAGATAGGACGTAGGTGAAGTCAGAAAATATAAGAACATAAATAAATCTTGTTGGCTAATCCACTGTGCTTCCGAATATAGCAAGGACCAGTTAGAATATTCAGTTATATCGTCATAGTTTCCAAGGAAACTTCATACAACTATCGCCAGCGAATTGCGTAGGATGGGGCTCGCCTGTCTCGGAGAAATAGGCATCCCCAAATTTTCCAGCACTTTCAAAGAAGATCATAAACGTTTTTGTACCTATCGTAACAACTTACACGTGTTAAAATAGAAATAGTGCTGTACACTCATTTATTTAAAAAAGCGATCATCGAAACCGTTTAGAAAATGTTAAGTTAGAATACAGAATACAATTTTTTTTCTGTTAAGCTCGATGTAGCTCATAAGTGAAGTGTAGCACTATTTTTCTCATTATGGAGCTAAAATAAATGCATATATTGTGCCACCGTATATTATTTGTTAATATTAATATTTGATCAGTTTTAATATATATGAATGTAATATTATTCTTATGAAGTTATGATTATTAATATTGTGTAAGGTTACATTATAATAAAAGACAACTATTTAAAAATTAGCATTTATTGTTTGTTTATACCTTTAAAATGCATAAATCTGTGCTAAATAAATTTAAAAATATATGTAGGATGCAAGTTAAAATTTTTATGCATTGATTAAATTTTAAGAGTCGACAGCAAGAAATCTTTAAAAGGGATCCACGGTTAAGGAAAGGTTGAGAATTGCGGCTCTAAGCTATTCCTCTATGTATTTATATTTCCCTTAAATTTGTGCAGGAAATATTTACTTCTTAACCGGGACTTAAATTAAGCACAATGACTACGATCCCAGATGCTCTGGAAAGACCTTATAGTTAATGGATTTAGCGAAAAAATATATATGTACGATGAAAGCATTTTCCTTTTAATTCGTGTTTTGTGACAGTAGCAACAGTACGGTATTACAGTTTTTCCATAAGGCTTATAAAGAGTCATCGAGAAGTCACTCCGCAGTCATTGTATACACTACATTTCGCTAGAGAAGCGAAATCCGGTGTATAGTTATTGTGTTCCCTTTACCATCAAGGCAAAGCACACACTCCAAAGTCTAAACCTTAGCCAGGGTGATTAGATTACCTTCTAAAAACCAGTTTAGAAGGAAAGAAGGAATATCAGAAATGTAGGAGTACCAACTTTCCCCTCTGCGATGCACATCACCCGAGTGCGGAGGAACTTTTCGATAACCCCTTACCTCAGACATTTGATTAAACTATGTCATTATGAAATATGTTAGTAAAACTTATGTAATTTTTAAATTTGCTTTTTACATAATTATATGAATGTAAAAACTCTTATTGCTTTAAATAATGGTAAAAACAGTTAGTGCTCTCGGGAAAAGAATTTACCCATTGTGCGGAGAAAGCGATACCTGGAGGCATATTTTAGCAGAATGCAGAGAAAGAGATTTTAAGAAATGAGCATTTATCACCGCAATTTTTGAATTCCAATTGAAGTTTGAACATTTGCCGGTAAGTGTTGGTGCATACGAGATAGTCGCACAATTTGGGAATATTTCAAGCGAGACCCGACAAAGAAGGTTAATGGCTGTAGGGAATAAGGAGTTGGGGAGGCGAAGTGGGTAAATGGAATAGTGGCTCAAGAGTAAGGGCTCCACTCATGTTTATGTATTTGCATATAAAATATTAATAGAAAACGTAAATATATGGAAGTATTTAAATATTTGTGTGTATGCATGTGGATTTGTATGTATGTAGGTATGAACGATGTTTAACGCCCGTTTTTATTACTGAGGCAGACTGTTCACAGACTGTGAACACTGATGATACATAAAATGATATATTGGGAAAGGATTTTATTTATATAAGGAAGGAAATGTTCCAAGCCTAAGTTTAGGGTAGCTCCCCGGCATTTGCCATTTATGAGGATTGATGAAAACCTGGAAAACCCCTCAGTCAGGGATGACAGTCCTGGGAATCAAAGCCCAGATCTCCCGCTCATGAGTCCGTGTCTTAATGACCTCGGCCACTCGTGGCAGTATGAAGGTATGTATTTATGTACGTATGTGTATGGCTATTTTGATTCTTATAAGGACGATATTAGCATGTCCGGCGGTAAGGCCCATGCGCCAGTTGTATTTATTTGAAGGTATTCTAAAACTTGTACAATAAAAAGCCCACTACTATTACATAATTGTATATTGTCTCGCCGTTGTTGGTAGGGAGGGTGGTGGCTACCTTGATGCTGGGGTGACTCACCTCTTAAATACGAGGAGGTCTAAGCTAGTATGACCTATCCACCAGTGAGAACCTGGAAGCTAAGGGAACTTAGCGCGCCTGGGCGACGCAATCGTCTGCAGCCGAATGGCGGGTCGGTTTAGAGTTACAAGGTACCGTCCTAATGCAAAATACCACGGGTGGCACAGACCTCTGTGTTACACCCCTGGACCTAGAGCCTGGTAGTACTCGAAATGACATGTATCCTCCGAGAGTTATTTTATTATTCAATAACAACTCAAATCTGCCACTCTGAAGCTCAATATAATTTGATATATTAACGTTTTTTTAATATGAAGGCATAATTCTCTTCGGCATGTTCTTTGTGTTGAGTAGAATTCTAATTTGCATCTTCTGCATGTCCCTATGTCCCAAGCACCAGAGTGAATTTTACTCTTATGAAAGCAGGGCATTTACTTACATGAAAGAGTTCACCACGTGTTAAGGCTCCTGACCATAAACTGAATAATTGGCACTCTATTCCATATTGTCACAAATATACTTGAATATTTATACAGTCTTTTCTCTCTAACCCGCCGCAAATTCCCTTAACCTGCTAACCAAAAGAGTACCAAGGGACGTTTGTTTCGTTCATCACTCCCCACGAGGAGTGAGGGTGCTATATATGCGCCGGCATATAATGTTGTTTATCCTGCTTGCATTTACGGAAAACAAAATTCCTTACCATTTTTGCAGCGTAGGGTATTTACCTTGTGTCTGGGGCGCTTTGCTTTATCTTTATCACGCGAACGTGTGCTAGTTTTGCATTTCAAAATCAGTACAAACACAATGTACTTATACATTATAAAAAAAAAGCAAGGGTTTTACATGTCGTGCTGATATTTCTGAAATAAAAAGTTTTCATTGTAAATACTATTCATTAATCAGACGTTATACAGTGTGGCCCAATGGGATAGGTCTTGTGAGACAACTGTATAGAATTAAATAAAAATACTTTATCAAGAAACAAGTAACGCAATGTAATTTATTAATCTGAACTTATTTTTTAAAAGTCACAAATGACCCAATGGAATATCGTGGTTTTCATAACGCTGCCGTTTCGAGCGAGTTTGCGCTACAGTTATGGTATTGCTTTCTGTGTAATTTCCAAACATGCAGTTTATTCTGTTTGTTTGATAAACAACAGTGTGAACGGTTGAAAATCGTGTATTCGCTTTGAATCTAAATCTATCTCCTAGGTTCAGGGAGGATTTAGGGTAGAATTTAATGTGCCAGAAATGTTGGCAACATTGGACTTTCAGGAGGATAATAATGATGAAACTGAGTTTCAGTTCCAGCATGATGGTGCCACAGCTTGCACCACTCGTGGAACAATGAACACTATGCGGATTCTGTTTCCTGGACGCATACTTTCTCGATTTGCTGATGTTGCCTGGCCAGCCTGATCTGATGACTGCAGAATATTTTTTATGGGTATACTTGAAAAGTAAATTGTATTGCGAGACAGACTGCGGAATATCATGCAATTAAAAGAAAACATAACTCGTGAAATTAGGAACATTGACCACGTATTATTGCAGCAGGTTATGACCAACTTCCAGAGTCGATTACACGAATGCATACGTTGTCATGGAGCCCACCTAAAAATGTGATTTTATAAAATAAGTTCAGATAAATAAATTGCATTGTATTGCTGATTCTTTGAAAAAGTACTTTTAATTAATTCTAAGCGAGTGTCCAACAAGAAGGTTGAAGGCTGGGTGAAGCGGCATTTATAAGATGCCGCCCTACCAATTAAAATATTATAAAATAGAAGAATGAAAACTGGTGAACGGAAACTTTATAAATAAGCCAGGAAATGTTGATTGTGAATTGTTTTGGGCTAGACAAAGAACCAGATGGTCATGTACCTCTTTTGTATTTTTTTTTCAAGAGGCTTTGTGTAAGGATCGCCTTCTTACACAAGAAGGTTTCTGGAAAAGTTTAGCTTCGTTAAAATCTGAAGTCAAAGCGTAGTATGAAACATGCTAAAACAACAAGTCAATGAGGGTGAAATAAACCACAGGGTCCGACATAGTGGAGCCAAGGGGAAAGAATAGCTCAAATATAAGGCCTAAGAAACGTACAATCAGCGATCTTAGGAAAAGTATATGGACGCCCCTCGGCCAATAGATAGAAATTATTCAATAATTATAGTTTGAAATAGTAGGAGATGGTCACCGACCGGACAAAGGAATATTTTATAAAAGATTGGGATTTCGAGGTTTGAAATAAAAGAGAGTGAGTTAAGCTATCGAGTGGACGCGAGCTTTAGACAATTGGTTCGGTTATAGTGCAAGTGTGGCCTAAGAACCGCCCAACAGAACTTAAAAGGCGACCCTTAACATTGAACAAGCGACTTAAGTAAATAAATAGTGTCATCTCCAGTTTTAAGATTTGGGTTCACATATTACCTAATTCCCGACCCTTTTCCCCCGTACATCTGAAAAGGTCACAAAATTCCAGCACTCTACTTAATCTAGCTGTGGCATAGCGACACTCGGAGACAGCGGCGGGAGAAAAGACGGAGAGTTTATTGATACTACAAATACTATGAGTATTCTGATTAATTAAAACCCATCAATCAAACAACACTCCTTTCTTCCTTCCCCCCCCCATAAAACTGTCTCATGGGTCACCCTGTATAAATACATTTATGCATTTGTACGTTTACTAAATGATATGAGAAAATAATTCAATGTGTATTTTTATAATTTTTATACTCTATTACAGTAACGTTATGTTCGTGAAAATTTATCGGAGTTTTGGGTAGTGTAGTTTAACATTTGCGACATCTGTAAGAACTACTTGTTCATTTTTCATGCGCAGCAAGTAAAAGAAAAAGCACAAGTATGCTTAATTTATCTGTGTGCATGCATGTAGGAACCCTCGGTCAAAGAGACAGTCAACTTCTGTCGTGAATGTGGAAGGCAGCAGCAGATAAAAAAGGGAAAAGAAACTCCTTTGAGATCGCGATGTCCCATGATGCATCGCATGAGTAGAGAGGTCCGTAGAGAATAAACAGCAAAAGAGAGGCCAAGACCTCAAAGGATATTTCATAGGTCTCTGTAACGTGTTTCACGCCTACTATTTAAAACAACTTACACCGCTGCACTACTTCGTCATGTGCTTCAAATATTCACATACCCCGAGTTCTTAAAATTTGCATACGTCTTCTGTAAAGGAAACCAATTAATTTAAAGTTTAAAATCTGACATTACAAATAAGGAAAAGCAAACCGTGAAGTGCTATTTGAACAGATTTTCTTGAAATATGGATACAATGTTTTGTATATTTTGGTCCCTAAGCTGGTTTGCTTCAAAATTAAATGAAAATGTCTATGACCGCTACAGAATTATTATTTTTTCAATGAAAGGCCAGCAGTTATAGTGTTTCTGGGGAGGGAAATTAATTTTATTATAATATTGCAATGACGGTATTTTTTGTATAACATTTTATTCGAGAGTAAATGATAGATTACGGCTATATGTTATTCTAAATGATAGTCGGGGGCTCGTGAATTGTTTTTAGAAAACGTGGAAACCATACAATTTTTATTGTTGCAGTAACGGTTAGACAAACTTTCAAAGTTTTGTTTCGCATCAACTGTAGTGACATCAATTACCACCAGATGGCAGTAACAGCATTGTTTAACAAAATGGCGGTTAGCGGTAAGGAGAAAGCTTTTTGTACTCTTGAGTATCATCAACACCGATCTGTTACCATAGTCCAGCGCCATACGGGAAGGAGCCTCTTTCTGACAACTTTATTCGCAGGTGGTACGCACAGTTTGTGGATACAGGTTGTTTGTGTAAAGGGAAAAGCAGTGGGCATCCCGCTGTGTCAGAAGCGGATGTGAATCGGATTAGGGACGTTTATCTCCATAGTCCTAAGAAATCTTAGGTAAATTACTCATTTGATGCACAAAGTTAAAATATTTCATGAATCCAGCATTGCGCAGAGAGTTATTGAGTTTTGGGTTACCTTTGAAATTTTTACAAAAATTAGGAAAGAAAAAATGTTTTGGAACAAAATGTTTTATTGCTCTGCAAAAAATCTCCTTTAAGATTTATACTCTTTTGTATTTGTTCTCAAAACTTCTTTTCCGCTCTGAAGTTGGTATTTCAAAAACATGGTTTTTAAAGGCTTCAAGACCTTCTTGAGGTGATGGACATCGCTGTTCATGCATTTTTGTTTGACATTCGGGAACAAAAAGAAGTCGTTAGATGATAAATCAGGTGAGTACGGGCAATGAGATGATACAATGTCTTTCTCCTCTTGTTTGACATGTCATGAGGATGAATGAGCGACGTTTTCGGTTGTTTTTCCTGAGTTCGTCGATCACTTCTTACAAACAAATTGTTGTATATTATTCAACATTAACTGTTCTTTGATCCTCTAAAGAAATGGTTGCGACATGTCCAGTACAACCGAAGAAACAAACGATCATTTTCTTGGAAGTGCTTCGTGAACGAACAATTTTTGTGGGATTCGGTTCATCTTGGAACATCCAAACAGTGGATTGTTGCTTAGTTTCCGGTTCATACGAATATATCCCATTTTCGTCATCTGTTACGATGCTTTACATGCATTTTATAGTTTCTCGATGGAATTTTTTGCGCATTTCATTAAACCAATTAACACGAGCGTTTTTCTGAGCATTGTTCTAATTATGTGGAATGTATCGGGAAAAGATCTTTTTCACAGCTAAATTTCCTGGAAAAATCGAATGTACTGCAGTCATTGATATGCTTAAGGATGTCCCTATCTCACTGTAAATCACATGCCGATCTTCTTCAATCATGTTGCGCACAGCATCGATGTTTTTCGGAATAACAACCGATTTTGATCGACCTTCACGAAATTCAACACTGACGGACGCGCAAGCGCGGCGAAGTTCTGCAATCAAATTGTAATCAGTCTTTTCTGATGGTGCTTCATTACTAAAAGTTGAATGAAGCGATTATATGCATTGCTCTTTAGTTAGGCCTTTATTAAAATCGTAAAAAAAAAAAAAAAAATCCAATGAAAACCTTCACGTTAAATTTCCATTTTTTCGCAAAATTGCTGTGTGAAAACGCTTACTGTGAACAAACTACACGGCCAGTTTCTAAGCTGCAGCTGTTTTCACAACAACATATGTAAATTGTGTGTAAAATAGTGACATATCCCAATAGCGCCACCTAGTGGTCGTTTGTAAAACTTAAAGGGTAACCCTAGTATAATAGCGTAAGTCTATTTTTGTAACTTATGCTTTTTATATAAATATTATTGTAATTATCTGACATTCAAAACCACACAAGTTTTAACATTTATACCAAGTAGCTAACATATTGCGGTTCATAAGCAACAAGTACATAGGCCATTGTCGTTCTGGAAACAGGCAGGTAACACTAGTTTAAATAGAAGTAACACTATTGTTAAATAATTCAATCATCTAACTGATGCATTCCTTGTGTTACCCAACAAAAGGACACTTGTATATGACATTTGTACATGACATGTATCCGAACTAATACAGGATGTACACAAATGATTATATCGGTTTTAAACTTATATTTTTTCTTTGTGGTATACAATTAGTTTTGAATTATAACTTAAATTGAAGAAAAACTATGTAGGTTACCATAACACAAATTACAATATTTAATATGGGATCCATTTGTGACACGGCATACATCAGCCGGTAGTTCATTTCTTGCCACACTAACGTTAGCATGTCCGGTGTAACTGATCCAACTGCTGCAACAATCCTCCGTCTCAACTCGGGTAGGTCTGCAGGTAGTGGGGACACGTATACGCGATTTTTATGTACCCCTACAAGAAAAATTCACAGGGGGGGGGGTCAGATCTGGGGACCTCGGAGGACAACGGAGAAAAGCCAAGGCGTTCGGACCATGACTACCAATCCAACGATAGGGAAATTTTGTCTTTATGTAGGGGCCTTTAGCAATTGCAGACAATAGAATCTCTGCTATGGTTATGGGAAACCAGAGATTACTAAGAACGATAGACATAGTCAATACTTCTCTCATTAAAATAAATCAAACAGCAATTAATTCCTTTCACTGATTCTGTGAAAAAACCTTGGAGTTACTATGGACAGTAATGTCTATTCGGAAAAAGCATGTTGCTGAAATGTGCAAGAAGTAAGTTCTCTAATCCATACGTTTAAAAGATTAAACGTGTCCCTACCCAGAACCTTAAAAAAGAGCTTGGCACAATCCCTGGTGAGCCTCACTTCGAGTACTGCAGTTTTCTGCTCCCAGACATAAACTCTAACCTAACGCCTAAACTACAGCGTGTTCAAAATATGTGCATACGTTACATCTGCGATATGCGTCTGTTCGATCATATAACAGCCTCCCTCTTGGTTCCGCTTGAAAGACCGAAGAAACATTCATTGTCTCACACTACTTTTCAAAATTATCCATACATCTTCTCCATCTTATTCAAAATCTGTCTTCCCCTCATAATCTTAACACACGTTCTGAATCCCAGCACGTACTATTATTACATTGCACCGAACATCACTTTACTCATCACCACTGCCCGTCTCTGGAATGCATTGCCACGGGATGACAGAGATTGCCGAACTTTAGAAATTCAAAAGAAATTGTTTAATATTATTAGAAATAATCGATTACCCTATATTCATATTCCTTTTATTACAATGCATGTATTTATTTGTTTGCCCTATTTGTTTGTCTATAGAATTACTTTTATTACTATCATAAATGTTCCTATCTCCTTCATAGCACTATTAGGGTTTTTAATTTTATGTTTTGTTCGTATATTTATTTCCACTTTCAGGATTAACGTAGGTTGATATATGTATAAATTGCCATTGCTGGTGCTTGTCGTATATTATTGTTCTTTATTCCCTTATTTTTTTTTCTTCTTCTTCTTTTGAATGGTGTTTAACGTCCGTTTTTACTACTGAGGTACCACAGGCGTGAACACTGATAATACTTGAGATGAAATGATATATCGGGAAAGGACTCGTTTTTAAGGAAGGAAACGTTCCAGGCCTAAGTTTAGGGTCTCTCCGGCATTTGCCAGTTATGAGGACTGAGGAAAACCTGGAAATACCTCAGGCAGGAAGGACGGTCCTGGCGGTATTCGAACCCCAGACCTTCCGCTTACGAGTGCGCGCCTTAATGACCTCGGCCACCCGTGGAGTTATTCTTCTTAATTTAAAACTTTTCACTATCGATATTCGTATATAAGCATACATTTATTATAAGCATATATTTATTTATATACATAACATTATATACATAATGTTTTACATTGATTTATATATGTATGAGTGTTGTGACCGCCACGGGTGGCTGAGGTCGTTAAGGTGCGATTCGTGAGCGGGAGGTCTGGGATTCTAAAACCGCCAGGACCATCCTCCCTGACTGAGGTTTCTTCCAGGTTTTCCTCAGTCCTCATAAATGGCAAATGCCGGAGGGGTACCCTAAACTTAAGCCTGAAACGTTTCCATCCTTAAAAAATAAATCCTTTCCCAATATGTTATTGTATTTCATGTATCACCAGTGTTCACCACCTGTGGTGCCTCAGTAATAAACATGGGCGTTAAACACTATTAAAAAAAAAGTATGAATAAAATACGAGGTGGTATCCACAATATTCGGGGCTGGTGCTGCCATCTCGATAGTAGTTGCAGTAGAGTTTTTTTACCGCTTGGTAGCACAATACCACATCTGATGAGTGAGTATTTAAAGTTTCATATAGCTGGGTAGATTGTTGAGATTCTATAGTACTTTTCATGATACTCTGTGTGTAATGTGTGGCGATTTTACGATGGATACAAGATTAGAACAGAGAGTGTGCATCAAATTCTGCGCAAATCTCAGGTAAAAGGATTCAACAAGTATTTGGGGAACAAAGCAAGAGTTGTACACGTGTGTTTGAGTGACATGCTCGGTTCAGGGCCGGCCTTACTGCAATTGAAGACGATGCTCACACCGGTAGGTCCGTCAGCTGCACAACGCCTGACATTGTTGCCAAAGTTCAACACCTCGTTCGTGATGATCGACGTCGAACCATTGAAGACCTTGCTCATGAAGTGGGAATTGGTTATGGGACATGGCAACGAATTTTAACTGATGATTTGGCCATGTATTGTGTCGCCGCAAAATTTATGTCAAGGATCCTGACTGTCCCTGTCACAATTCCTTGTTCACCAGGAGCTTTTTTACGAAAAACAAATGACGGTTGTCCTCCACCCACCGTACTCCCCTGATTTGGCACCCTGCGACTTCGCTCTATTCCCCAAACTGAAAATCAAGTTGAAAGGACGTCGGTTCGACACAATTAAGAGGATTCAAGAAGAAACGCTGTCTGTGCTAAACACCCTCAAAGAACACGACTACCAAGATGCACTTGGGAAATGGCAGCATCGCTGGGACCGGTGTATATGTGTGGAAGGGAACTATTCGAGGGGGACGGCCGTCATTAGTCTCAAAGTAAGTTTTTGATCAGATGGCAACACCAGTCCCGAATATTCTGGATACCACCTAGTATTAAACATTTAAGTCAATGCTAAACATAAAATGTTAAACTGATACATATCCAAGTCCAAAAAAAAAAAAAAAAAAAAAAAAAAAAAGTATCGAAATGAACTCAATTAAATACAGATAACGCACAACACATGTAAGTTTTAGTATGAAACTCGAAAAGAATAATTTATTATCGTATTGCATACACACTTCTTCGCTTAATAAAACGAAACCATCTAAATGGTTAACATGACAGAAAATCGTTGTTGCTTATTGAGCTTGTAATATCGAGTTAAGAATTAATGGTTAATTGCTAGTGCCCATTGTGGTTTCTGATATTTATAATGTTTTATTTTTCCCCTAGCTTTCAAACAAAGAGCTTCTAAATTATTTTTTTATTTGTTTTAACTAAGACGATATGCATATAGCATTTGCAAGCTTTAACATGCAAGTGTCAACCGTATCAATCATCTGGAATAAATGAGATGTCTGCTGTTCTTTCCAAAAATAATGGTTAATATTGACATCAAACTGCAACAAACACTGTAGCTCTTGAACTATGTCTGTCTCCTTCCTTCAGATTAACCAAATTTCTTATCTCTTTCCCTCATTACATTGCAAATGCGAACACAGAAATAAATGCATACATAGCATATACATTTAGTTTTTAAGTTTCTGCACAAATCAACAAGCCTTTGAATGAATGGCCAAAAGAATTTATGTGTAGGCATGGGAGTGGGTACTTGTTGAGCGGCACATCTCGAAACTGAACGGTCCAGGTTAATTGTTGTGAAATGGAGTGCATAGAAGAAAATATGTGAGATCCCTATTAGCAAATTGACTTTCTGCCGGAGAGTTCATTTCCGAATCACAATCTTGCAGGTATAGAGATGGTGCCCGCCATAATAGATAATGGATGTTGCAGATCCCATGAAGATTACCCTCTCTGTCTGCTAATGGCTATACCCAGACCGATCGAGCTGCGGCGAGGACCCTGGAACCGTTCCATTCAAATGCCCCCACCCATTCCACTCCCAACAAACAGCCACAGCTGGGTTTACCTTCGTCCGGGTCCTATATATTGGGGTTTCCTTACTCTTGTAATTTCAATCTCATGTGTATTTCCTTAACACATATAATTTCCTGTGATTTGATCCTTGTATCTCACTTGTGGAACAAGTGTTGCAACAAATTGACTAAAACTGACAGAAAAACAAAGGGAAATAAAAGCAATACGTTTATTGCACAAAATATATCGTATTAGCAAATTTCAAAAGAATGAAGCTATTGCGGTTGCGCCCATTAAGCGATTTTTGAATTATTTTTTTTTAATCTCCATCGATTCTACCGACTAGGCAGCGAAAATGACACTGAAACAAAATTACATAATATATATGTGTGTGTGAATTGTCTGTTAACGTTCTAGCGCTCGCAATTTTTATTTTTTATCCGAAACGCGGCATATAACCATCAGTTGTTAAAGTGATTTGCCCAGTTCTTAACCCTTAAATTCGGACCAATGGAATGGAAGTCAACCTAAAGATTTTTTTTTTTTTTTTAATTTTTGAAAAATCACTGTAGTGGCTGAAATTTTATTTATTCTCAATAAAACTCAGAATATTTCTTTAAAATTAATTTAATAAAGTAGTTTTTGAAAATCGTGGCAATTGCCACGATTAGGAGTGAGGGTATACCTGAAAAACGAGTGGGCGTTAAAGAGAAATTAAAAAAAAAAAAAAAAAAAAAAAAAAAAATTAAAGGAAACACGACATATGCCATTGAAATAAAATAAGAAAAATAATTTCTAAAAATCACTGAATTCGGACTATTAGGAGGGCAAGTCACTGAAACCCAAAAATAAAAATCATTCTTTGTTTGATTTGATTTATTTACGAACGCTCTTTAACATCTCAGGGCATCAGCATCCCATTCAATTCAGGGTGTGAAACGGTCGACAAATTTTACTCAAAGGCCTCTTCTTTAATGTTTAAGGTTCTTTTACGTGCCGTAAATGTACGACATGGGACCCACGGCTTTACTTTCCTTCCGAAGGAAACCATACTTAGGATTTTTACGTCCGAAAAAATTCATCGGTCCTGGCCGGGATTGAACCCGCGATCTTGGGTTTAGAAGGCAAGTATGGTTACCACTACAAAAAAAAAAAAACACTGGCGTAATAATACTTTTCTTTCTTTTGTAACTAAGCTCCATATATACCATACCTTTAACTAAGGTAATAAAAATAGTTTATGAAAATTAAGGAAACCGAGTCATTAATAGTGGATGATTGTGGCTTAAAGGGCGCAAAACTGCCAAGGTCATTAGCGTTTAATAGTGGAGGTTTACCTAAACCCAAAATGTAAAAATCTCTCTAGCAGCACCAACATTTTATTTTTTTGACAACAAAACTAGACATATACCATTTAAATAAAATAAGAAAAATAGTATCTGAAAATCAGATTATTAGGAATTGAAGTTTATCTGAAATCCAAAATTTAAAAATTACAAGCTACAAATATTTGCAATTTCGCAACGAAATTTCGTATATGTCAACATTTAAATAACATAAGCAAAATAGTTCATAAAAATCAGGGACATCGAACAACCATTAGGAGTGGATGTTTGCCTAAAATTTACAATTTAAAAATCGATCTAACTGCACCAATATTTGTTTATTCCCAAAAAAAGTTGGTATACTTTTTAAGTAAAACAAGAATAATAGTTTCAGGAAATAGGGGAAATTAATCATCAGGAGTAGGGGTGTACCGAAAAAAAAAAAACGTTCTTGTATTTTAATTTTCTCTATATTGTTTTAAAATAATAAGACAAATTAATCCAGCATACAAACTGTATTTATAATGATGCAAGTGTTTTATATTTAACAAAAATATCGTCGTGAAAATAACAAATATTAAATATTAATCTAATATGTGTTTGAGAATTATGTTTGTATGTAAGAGCGCTCTATAATAACCTTCGAAAAATGTTTGCTTGACGTGTTTTTACTATTTAAATTAAACTTCAAAGCCAATACAAATCTATGTAACTTTCGATTGTTATCATTTGCTTAGTACATTGTAATTTTTCTGAATATGTTTGTGTTTTATTAAAACATATGAACATCATCTTCTTAAATACGCAATGTAACTCGAAACTTTCTGTTATTTTTCTCTATTTTATTGAATGTAAAATTGATATCAATGGCTTAGATAATAAATATAGCTACATTTAAACATGTTTAAAAATACCCACACCTTATAGCTTTAACTGTCAGTAGCGATATATAATTTAATTAATAGTATACCATTAATTTTGTGATTTAAACTCACTGATAATTTAATTAATAATTCTAAAAATGCGCATTTTCTTTTGTGATAACTTAAATATTTCAAGAATTCTATTTTATTTTCACCTAATACCACACAGTATTGTCATAACTTATTTCATTTCATTAATTAATTTGGTTTTTATATTCCTTTTTTAAAGTTATTCAAGTCGTTTATGTAACTCGTGCAAGACGCACTTTTTACGATTATTTACGTTCTAGCTGTAACACACTATCAAAGAGCAAAATGGTAACTCAGTTTTCAACACTGAAATATCGAAACCTTTATCTCTACATCCCCCTCTATTGCTTTTGCTTTCATTGCTGTATGTATATAACTTTTGTATATTTTCCCTGTCTGTAAAAGTGTTTCATGCCTTGGGAAATGCATCTATTAAAATTATACTACATATATTTAACACTAAATCAACATTTCCTGTTCATATTAACCTAATGCAAATGCAGCCTTTACTGTAAATATTCGTTCCAACACAATAATAGACACTATATTCTCAAAGTATTTCACCTCCATAGTTTAGGAGTAAAGTGCTCTACTCTGTACCCATGGGCGTAAAAGTCTTTAGTGCAAGACCCTCCTGGAGGTACTTAAAAAAGTGGGTATGCCGTAATTGCACGGCACGTTAAAGACCACCGCCACGGGTGGCCGAGGTCGTTAAGGCATGGACTCGTGAGCGGGAGGTCTGCGGTTCGAATCCCGCCAGGACCGTCCTCCCTGACTGGGTTTTTTTCCAGGTTTTCCAGGTTTTCCTCAGTCTTCATAACTGGCAAATGCCGGGGAGGTACCTAAACTTAGGCCTGGAACGCTTCCTTCCTTAAAAAAAAAAAAAAAATCCTTTCCCAATATACCATTTCATTTCATGTATAATCAGTGTCCACCGCCTGTGGTGCCTCAGTAGTAAAAACGGGCGTTAAACACTACTCAAAAAAAAAAACGTTAAAGACCTCAATACCTGAAGAAAGAGGTGCCTGGAAGAAGTGACCAATCATTTCGTACACGAGATGCACTTGTAACAATGGCTGCCACCTGTTTTTCTGAAGTTTGTTGTTTGATTTATTTACTGATACTATTTAACATCTCAGGTCATCAGCGTCCCATTCATTTCAGGGTGTGAAACGGCCGACAAATTTTGCTCAGAGGTCTCTTCTTTCAGGCATGAGGTTCTTTATCGTGCCGTAAATGTACGACACGGGACCCACGGCTTTACTTCCCTTCCGAAGGAAGCCATACTTAGGATTTTTACACCCGAAATAATCCAACGATCCTGGCCGGGTTTGAACCCGCCATCTTGGGTTTAGGAGGCAATTATGGTTACCACTACGCCACCAGGACCGACGTTCTTCTGAGGTAGGTTCTTAGTGCAGCTATGTTTTGTTTGTTTGGTTTTATTTATGGACGCTTTTTAACATCTCAGGTCATCAGCTTCTCACTCAATTCAAGACCTGAAACGGCCGATAAATTTTGCTCACAGGCCTCTTCCTTCAGGCTTGAGGTTCTTTTTCGTGCCGTAAATGTACGACACGGGACCCACGAGACCGAAAGTATGATTTTTACGGTCCGTTACGACTTGGAACAGACCTATACATTTCCTTTGTATCTTCATTTGATTGATTTAGTCCAGGAATCGAAAAAGGAAAGAGAAAAAGAAAGAAGATCAGAAAGTGAGAATGTGACAAGAAAGAAAATACCAAATTAATTCAATCTGCAGAATTCCGCAACTGTTCAATTCAATTTCTCAGCTTGTTACAAAGTGTTAATGGCAGTTTTAGCTGCACACACTCACTCTATGGGAAATCCCCGGCATTTGCCAGTTACGAGGACTGAGGAAAACCTGACAAAAGCCCCAGTCAGGGAGGACGATCCTGGCGGGATTCGAACCCCAGACCTCCCGCTCACGAGTTCACGCCTTAACGGCCTCGGCCACCCGTGGCGGTGCCACATGCTTATAAATGTCTTTTAGGCTGCAATGGAATGTTGGAAACAATGCTTTGAAATGGGTGTCAGTTATGTTGAATTAAAATGAAAACTACATGTAAGTGTATGTGTCATGTTTACCTGCCATATAAATTCTATTTTCGACAAACCATAATTTGTTAAAAGTGGATATAAACTTTACAAGGTAATCTTCACATGTTTAGCAAAGTATTAACTAATAGACAAAATAAGCTTTAATGGAGGTTTGAAATAAATTCAAAGTAACTTTTATTCATCTAGCCTTAAATTTAAATGTGCTGAAATAGCTTCAATAATATAAAACATATAATACTTCATATTCAAATATGCTATTAGCAAACGTGATATTAGATTGTAGGGGGGTGGGAATTAGGGCTGTATAGTTGCTGCGGTTACTAATCTATGCCCCCTGATCGCAGGTTTCGCCACAGTTGCTGTAGGCCACCTAGCTCTTCTTCGATGAGACTCTCTCAAGGACATTTAGCTGGATTTTGGCGGCTGTGAGTCAACCGAGACTGGGTGAACGGGATTTCGGTGCAAAACTTGACGATAAATAACGTTTCGTTGTTTAGTTGCCCATATCGTTTATTCTCCGTAACATGGATAGTCAGGCAAACGCACGTCTCACGTCGAACCGCAGGCAAGATAATCCCGGTAAATATGTAAGTTTATTGCGTTAACCAAATGGTGCCAAGTCGGTCTTGGTGGTGTAGTGGTAGCCATAATTGCCTTCTAAACTGAAGATTCCGGGTTCAAACCCGGCCAGGATCGGTGGATTTTTGGGGATAAAAATCGTAAGTATGACTTCCTTCGGAAAGGAAGTAAAGTCGTGGGTCCCATGTACATTTACGGCACGAAAAAGAACCTCAAGCCTGAATAAAGAGGCTTCTGAGCAAAATTTGTCGGCTGTTTCACGCCCTGAATTGATTGGGACGCTGATGACTTGAGATGTTAAAGAGCGTCCGTAAATAAAGCAAATCAACAACAAACGGTGCCAAGTGCGAAGAGATTGTTAATTCAACAGAATTCTTAATGCAGCTTAATGATGTGAGCAATTAGCGTGGTAAGTGACACTCAAGCTTCGTTAAATGAGACGCTGATGACCTAAGATGTTAAAGAGCGTTCATAAATAAATAAACCAATCACACGTATCTGGGCCCGGAAAATTCTGTGACTGCGCGACTTTCATGCAAAATCTATCCCTTTTATACTCAATACAAAATGACGCTAACCACGGCCAACGGCGCTAAATATTCCCGCCAGTTTGGAGTTAACGTTACTCATAGGTGAGTGTTTACCTCATTTTTATTCTATTCGTTGGAAAGCGAAGCCAAATGCTTCCCTATTCGTAGTCAATAAGATGAATTTAAACAGATTTCATACGTTACTGTCAACAACTCTTTTACTCCTACACCTGCGACTTTGCCACCGAATGTCCGTTGTTGGCATTTCCAGCCTAGACGCATACCAGAAGGGATTAACTTGCATTAACTGACTTTAGACAAGTCTCTGTGTCCGAGAAAGACGCGAGTTTTCCCTTACTTTGCTATATTATTACATGTTATCTCTTAAATATTACCAAAAATTACATAATGAACGTACTTAAACACTATACAATATTAATTCTACATATATGAGCTATGTCATTAAAGTTCCCCCACCGAAATAAAATGCATATAATTACAGAATTGCTGATTCTAAAATTACAATTATTAATTATTTCAATTCCTCTGTAATTGACGGGAGCCAGGGGCAGCTTCAAATGTCATTAATTCGAAAGCTAATTGTATCCACATATGTTACACAGAAGGTTCAATTAGGTGAAATTATTGAGTGTGACCTGGGTTCTTAAGTAATAATATAAAATCATCTTGGAGCAATTTAACTTCATTGAAAACACCTAGCAACTCATATACACAGTACTAAGCTTTCATGTTCGTGCTTTTGAAGTTTCTCCATGCTGTTAGTTGCTGTTTGTTGCCTGGCTAGAACAAAGTGAATCGGAAATGTAATTGAGAACCAAAGGACATAGCAGCTATTTACAACGAATTGTGGCTGGCTTTTCGTGCGATATTTGATTCACTGGTTTTCGCCAGAGCCTCCCAAAGAGCTTTTGACGCAGTCCATATCGTGGTGGGATGTCTTTCCGCTTGCACAGAGGTGATGGAACAATGGGGTGGCCTGTTGCTAATACGATCCAGCGACCTTTATAAAACTGGGAAGGTGATCATAAAATTAAAGTGCACCTCAGTACCATGAACATCCTGTGCATTAGCTTTGTCAAATGACTAGCAATATTTTGCCCGTCAGTGACAGTGAACTGAGCTATATTGCGTACATGTACGCAAAGCCAGGGATCGGTGGGTGTATATTGAATTTCCATCGGCAGAGATTTCCTTTGAAACGGGGATGAAATTATTTACTGTGCAACTCAGCTCCAAATTGGTGCGCTATATATGTGGGTTGCATGTTTCACACAAAGTTATTTGGTACCTACAGGATACCAAGCCCTAGCGACTCTATTCCGACTTTAGGTGAACTAAAGACTGCAAAAGTTTCCTGCCCGGGTATTATTTCTGTTATGACTTTATGGACAATATTTGCGAGGTGAATTAAACCTTATGAATAATTTTTCATGTGTTTTAAAATATTATTTTAAAAGAAATAGTGGAAACAACCCTTTTGGCTCAGTTAAAGCCCTTTAACTACATTTGTTCTAAAAGGCACTGGAACGGGTATTAGTAATGGTTTCATTATCGAATCATATTGGCATTCTTTCGAGATCTGGCATGTTTGGAATTCATTCGCTTATAGCTCGAATTCTGCTTTATAGTGTTCAAACAAATTTTGTCGGTTAAGTCTGCCTTTCTAAAATATAAAAGAATCATTTTTGTGCTTAACTTTTGCTTACCCAAAGGTAATGAGGCATGCGCTTTGTACAAACCTCCGTTTGATAATCAAATGCCTCTTTTGACACAGTAATTACATAAAGTAAGTAGTTCAAAAAACTCAACTGAGATACTTCCAGAGTATGAAAATCGGATATAACAAGGATTAACACCTTAAAATAATACACCCACAATACAATACAATACAATTCTATATTCCTGGATATTATTCAATTCAAACAACTCCATTCCATAAATCTAAACCACAAAGATCATTTACTTATTTATCACCCACATCCGTTTATTTTTAACTCTATACAAACATTCCATAAATTCCATAATTGATATTTGTCCCCAAATTTTTCTTTACTCCTGTCTTATACGAACCTATTTTACTTTTATCATCTCCTGCTCCACTTTCTTGTTTCTGGACATTCAAACAGGATGTGAAAGGCACTTTGTTGGATATACACTCTGCTCCAGATTTCTTCTAATTCCCTTTAGCCTACATATTCTTAATCCAAAAAATTCTAACCCTCTCTTTCTTATTACATTTATCAATATATTCATACAATTCTCTTTTAACCATTTGCTGTCGCGCTCCGATCTGGTCGGTTTCCTGCAATCAGCTGAAAGCGGCCATATGTCTGTCTCACTTGCATAGCAGTTAAATGCCGCGCTTTTCATGGGAAAAATTCACCAGTAATAACAAATAATATTACAAAACTTTCCATATATGGAGTACATATTGCACAATCATTAATAGTAACAAAAAATGTGACAAATTTAAAATATTTCCATTGTTTCAATCGATATTAAACATTTTCAAACGATAAATGTAGTTTTCATGTTTAATGATAGGATGTTCATTTATGCTTAAAATGGTATAAAATAAGTTATGCAAACTGGCTGTTGCGACTAAAAATTAAACATATGTGCAAACAGATAAAGAGAAGTGCATTAATTAAATGTACTCATCGACACAACAGACTTATCACGAGATGAAATATATTTTATACTGTGCGATGTCCCAAAACAATTTTAATACACTCAGATTTACTTAAACATTTGTGCATTAACGTTCAGCACTAACATTAATACTTGTTCTAGTACTGTAATAATGTAATACAAATAAGAAAACCACAGAACTGAAATAATATCTAGGCCTAACACAAAACGAAGAAAACGCTCTTTGCTAACTGTTCACTGCACATGTTATTTATATATGCCTTAAATTGATTTATTTCTTTTTTAATTATGACACTTGGGTTATACTGCACATTTACCATGCGCGCACACTGTACGCGACCTCTTTTTCTGTTATGCGGAGTGACAAATTATACATCGTCTTTCTAAATTTATTGGCAGAATTTTAGACACCACACACAGGACTGTGAAGTGTTCTTAGGAGTCAAGGTTGTCATCATCACCTTTTTTCACTAGTATTAAGTGTTAGTGTTGAGAGAATTGACAAACAAACGCTTCTTCTTTAGTTACGGAGAATAAGGGGACGTTCCGGGTATAATTCCTTCACTATCATCAGAACTGAAATTATAACTCTCATCGGATATCAAATCATCAGCAGTAGCATCACACTCTTCAAAATACGCATATATTTTATCACCAGGTACGCCTGCCTTAAATTATCACGGGAACAACTTGCCATTTTCAACCATCAGAACACCATTATGAGACAAACACAAAATACCACCCTTGTGGATGCCGAAAACCCCTCATTACAATGCCTAATGAACGTCAAAGTTATTACCTTTTAATGGTTTGCATTTCTTCCCCATAAGCTGTCACAAAAATAAGCATATCATAGAATTTTAAGACTGCCGAAAAGATTGGTGCTGGCAAATTTAGACTGGATTTAAAGAAGCCGACCAGATCGGCTCTGGCGTATTAAGGGCGGGCGACCGCTCTACTGCATAGAATCAACAGGGTTAATTCTCAAAATAGCAGCAAGAAACTGCTCTCTCGCATATACACATACAAGTTTCTAACCATCTTCCAAAATTCATCTGGCAAACTATCCCTTTCTAACCAATTCCTCCCTCATTCCATTATGTATTAATTAATATTCTATTTTTACCGCCACGGGTGGCCGAGGTCGTTAAGGTGTGCGGAAGACCTGGGGTTCGAATCCTGCCAGGACCGTTCTCTCTGATTGAGGTTTTCTCCAGGTTTTCCTCAGTCCTCATAAACGGCAAATGGCGGGGAGCTACCTAAATATAGGCCTGGAACGTTTCCTTTCTTAAAAAAAATATTTCCCCAATTTATCATTACATCCATCAGTGTCCACCACCTGTGATACCTCATTAGTAAAACGGGCCTACAAAACATTAATAAAAATTTTCCCTACCCAACTAAACCAATATTTTAATACTCCCTCCAATGTCCATCCCTTACACATTTACCTTTCCTATTTCTAACAGAGCACCAGCATTTAGTTGAATACTTAACATAGTTTTACAAAAAAAGAGGGGGGATAGTATTTTATTCATCTCTTTCCAACAATCCCCCACACCCATATCGCTATAGATATCAAAGCCCACCACTAGATCACTGTATACTCTTTCACATCAAACTATATTCATATTATTTGCAAAATATACACATTTCCTTAAAAATATCATTGCTAATCTTCCTGTAGCAAATGCGAACCCTTTCTTTCCTTCCCACTGAGCTGAACTATTAAACCTTATTCCCAAATATTTAACTCTCTTACGATTTCGATGTTATTTCCTCCGATGAACCACTTTTCTTCCTTGTTAAGTTTATTTCCATTCTGAAAAACCATACTTTTTGTCTTAACCTTATTCACTTTGAGATTCCACCCCTCACAATGTTTAACTAATTCTGAAATCGTATTTTTCAGTCCTTTCACTAAGAAGGATGCTACCATTCATTTATCAGCATAAAATAATCCAGGAATCTCTCGGTTATTTATTACCAGCATATACTTATTGACGTCTTGTAACCCTACTTCATTAATGAACAAGTTAAACAATAAAAGACTCAAGATTCCTTCCTTAGCAACTTTCCTCGACACCTTACCTTCCCCGCATCTAACATAAATATGTTGTCCGTGCAGATTGCTTGACGTAATCTAATCATCTCTTACTCACTGTTTGGTTCCACAGTTTATACCTTAACGCGTTACATCATAGCCTTCTCTAAGTCTATAAACACTGCATGCAACCTACCTCTTTTCCTCCACAAATATTTATCAATTATCAGTTGTTCTTTGGCCTCTCCTGCAACCATTCTACGTTCATTGTATCTCATTACCGAATCCAATGTTAAAGACGCATTTTCTAAAGCAAAAGTTAAAATGCAGTTAACTTTTTTCGTAAAATTTACATTGAAAAGCTAAAGGAATACATTTGATAAAGGATCATCGAGAATGAATAGTGGGGTTTCATGAGGTTATTGTGAAGCATGCATTAGGTGTTTTTAATAGATTCTGAATAATATTACTAAGTTTCAATATGCACGACATACCCTAAAATGAAATACAAATTCTGAAAAGAACGTCTGATATGCATTAGGTCACATCAACCGTTGACTTTTGAAGAATTTCCAAAGTGTTCGTATATCATCGCAGTTTTTCGTAGCTCCAAGTTTCGACAATCGTACGCGTTCACATTGAACGTGGGTTCATTCCAGAAGAGGATATTTTCTAGAAGCCTGGTTCACCACCAAGTGAAAGTTACGAATTAATCCTAAGCATTTTGCATGAGTTTAACTTTACAAGAATGTAGCTTCAATCTTTTGTGCACAGCTGACTCTACTTGTAGACTACGGCGTGCATTTGACTTCCGCGGACATCGAGCGTAAGGCGTTGGATTCTTTGTTTTATTCTGACGACGGCAATAAGGAGAGAATTAATCTATTTGTTCACTTACTAAATTAGTTAAAAGAACGTTGAATTCATTATACATAATTCATGCTTCACAGTAACATCATGAAACAGCACCATTCTTTCAGGAAGATGGTGTGTAGCACAACTAATGCTTTGCAGGTTAACATCTTGTATAGACTTTATTAAGTAAGTACGTTTGCTGCAATTTTATTAGTAAAGCTGGATAAAATTTATATTTAGAGAGAGATCAATACGTGCAAAATATGATCAGAAAACCTGTGTCCTTTGTCGCATAGTTTAGATGCTAAAAGTCCACGTTCCAACTAATTGAAGTTAACCGCTGTATCTTCTGACGCCATTGTGGGTGCATTTGTAGTAGATATAAAACATTTCTAGAGTTTTGCAATTAGTTTATTACATTGTTTGATTTGGTTTATTTATGGACGATCTTTAACATCTCAGGTCATCAGCGTCCCATTCAAATCAGCATGTGAAACGGTAGATAAATTTTGCTCAGAGGCCTCTTCTTTCAGGCTTGAGATTCTTTTTCGTGCCGTAAATGTACGACACGGGACCCACGGCTTTACTTCCCTTCCGAAGGAAGCCATACTTAGGATTTTTACGCCTGAAAAAATCCATCGGTCCTGGCCGGGATCGAACCCGCGATCTTAGGTTTACGAGGCAAGTATGGCTACCACTACACCATGTTTTAGAAGGTGAATACACGTGGAATTAGAGTAGACATTTTAGCAATAAAGGAATCAATAGTTTGTGCAGACTGTAGCTAGCTAATAAAATAATGGCACAGGTAGAGTAATTCAAAGTCTTTATTTTGGGACCTTGGATTGGGTCGGAGCCTGGTCCCTAGGAATTCTAGTAGGCTGCTGCTGACGAATCGGGAACTGGGGAGTGATGCAGTCATGGCGGAAATATTGCATTTGTTTAATTATATAAGAATTTGGAGAAAAGTGCCAATACAAAACCAATTGTTTGATCTTTTTTTTTTTAATAGTGATAGTTAATGCCTAAAATAGGCGGAAGTCCCTTCGCAGTTTGTATTTTTCTTAGCATTTGAATAAGTTCAAATTCAAGTTTAAATTGACAAATTTCAGTCAGATGGTTTTAATATTTGGGTAAACTTCTGTAATTACATGTAACGAAATTAAGGACAAGGTTAATTTGGTTCACGTTTAATATTCCTTACTTATAAAACATGATTTCATTTACGTGATCTTGTTTTTGACACAAATAACAGATTTTGGAATAAAGGAAAATCACATTTTATACACGATACCCTCTTGAATGAAGAGAAAACGGGTGTGTTATACCATGTTTCATCAATAATGAATATTAATCGTCATTAAGGCTGTATTACTTCCACTTACAGACACATTTTCTCGGTTATCAGGAACACCTGCCTGCAATTTATGAACCACGGAGACTTTGTAGTCTTTCAGGTTTTCATTTACTTAATTCAGAAGCCGAAGTGATCGGTGTAATGGCAATTTTCTAAAAAGATAAATTTGTAAATGTATAAACCTTTCCAACATCTCTTGTAATTAAGATATGTGCTTATTTTCGCCGTAATTGTAGTTGTAATTACCAGAACTAGAATTATTGCGCGGATATAATATTCAGTTTGCCGGTAACTACTAATGTAACTGTCCACCCGACAGTTGCCGTATAACGAGCGACATAACCATGAAATACCAAGTAAAATAAAAGGAGAAAAGTAGTAAGCATAGATATTCAGCACTGTAAAAACCAAATCAAAGTCCTCTATAAACCCCTACGGGTGGCCGAGGTCGTTAAGACGTGGATTCGTGAACGGGAGGTCTGGAGTTCGATTCCCACTAGAACCGTCCTCCTTGACTGAGGTTTTTTCCACGTTTTTCTCAGTTCTCATAAATAAATTACAGCAAAGTAATTTCAGCGGGTGTATATATGCTATACATAAGCAATTTGAGATAGGCAATGTATGGACCACAAGTAAACATAACGCAGTTTCAGAATGTTAAATATTGTTTAACGTGTTAAAAGTCGTGCCAGGTGAAAAATTGGTTTAGAATGTATTTAAAACTGACTTGCGAGCATAGAAAGATTGATATTTTGCAGCTCGTTATCAGCGTTTTCAAGATTTAGTGCATTAAAAATTCCTCAAATCCCTCAAATCTAGAACTAATCATTTGACAGTGCGACACTGAACATCTATAAACTGCCTCCTTGTATTATGAAGCCTTCTCTACAGGGAGCTCTTTAACTGCTTGTGTGACGAAAAGCATAACGCAAAAGCTGATGTTCAGCATGCCGCGAGTTCAGTTCTCATGTCGTTGATTTTTTTCAGTGCTGCAATACGCATACTAAAGAATTATCAGTAAAATTTGCATAAAGTTTGAATATAAAATACCCAACACATTAAGATTACCCATAATTCACCTTTTTGTAAGCAAGGGTTATAATTATATGAATTGGTACGAGGGGAGGTCCATAAGTTTCCGGCCTCACCGATAAGGTTTATCGTCTTCACAAAACCCCTATCTGGTGTCATACTTTATCTGTTAAGTAAATAATTGCAACTGTAACTTTCGCTCCGCTGAAGTTGCATAAAGAAGGCTATGTGAAAAAGATTGTGACATGTTCAAAATGGAGTATCGAACTGTTATTAAGTTCTTCACAAAAAAGGACTTACCCCAAATGAAATTAAATAATGATTGGACGGTGTATATGGCAAAGCATCCCTCTCATATTCTACAGTAAATAATGGGCCAAACTTTTTCGAATGGGTCGAGAAAGCATTGAAGACGAAATGCGTGCAGGTCGGCCCTTGGAGGTGCTCACTCCTGAAAACATCGCTCTTGTGATGTGTGAAATTATGGAAGACCGGTGGCGCAAAGTTACAGAAATAGCAGCAAGCTTGGGCCATTCTAAAACAACAGTCCTGAACGTGAATAAGGTTAGTGCAAGATGGGTGCCTAGACTTCTTTCCTCAGTCCAAAAGCAGCAACGTGTCATCTATTGTTGGGCATTTTTGGAGCTCTGCCGTGCCGTGGCAACGACAGAGAAGTTCTGCAAACCATTGTGACAGGAGATGAAACTATGCTCCTCTATTACAGCTCTTGTTGCAAAGGAAGTTGTGAAGAAATGTGGTTTCAAGGAGATCGACCATCCACCCTATAGCCCAGATCTAGCTCCCAGTGACTATTTCCTCTTCTCAAAACTGAAGAAGGAAGTTCGAGGAAGGAAATTTATGTGTGACGAAGAAGTGGTGGATGTTGTTTATGCCCATTTTGTAGACATGACTTCTGACAATTTGGGGGGAGGGGTTTGAAATGTTAATTCAAATATGTGACAAGTGTATTGCAATAAAGGGTAAGTATATTTAAAAGTGAAATATAGTTTTTCTCTTCATAATGCCGAGAAAATAGTTAGGCCGGAAACTTATGGACCTACCCTCGTATGTTAAGATTTAAGTGTATAAATTGAAACATCAACTAAAACATACGCTAAAAAGCTGTATTATTAAGTCCTGTCGTAAAATGAAAAATGAAAAGATTAACGATATTCGAACTCGAAAACAAATGACAACCTCTTACTGAAAGGTAATGTCATAACCACGGCGTAAGAGTGATACTTTCAGAAACCTCACTTCGTTATCGCGTGTTAGCTTTCGAGGGGCATTTTTATTAGCCAATGGCGTACTGGCGTTTTAGAATCATATAGCCATGTTGAACAGATCTGTCGTACGTTTTCTATCTCAAATTGCTTATATATACATTAACATATTGTATTTTTGAACTCTTTTAAATACTTATATAGCGCTAACCAACTAATTACTTAAAAATACACGAAGTTATGTGTATTGAACAGATCTGCAACTTAAAGAGTTAAGAAGCTGTAAAAAAAACTGTTTATGGTATTTATAAGATATCATTTATCTCTGTAAACAATTTGCATAGTTGCAGAGTAGTGTAAAATTTAATCAAGATTTTAATGAGTTCTTTGCATTATGGTTGCCAGTCGACCAATTTGCGCTGAATAAAATTTAATTTTACATTTTTTGTTCTTGAGTCTCGGAAAATGTTAAAGGAATGCTTCTGAAAACCCTAATAAGATCCCATGCTTTGGTCTAAAGCAACCACCCGAAAAGAGAATTCAATTTCGGGAACCTCATTAGTTGAAATTAGGTTCTACTCACATTACTAAAATTGGATTGAATACAAAACGTTTTCTTTCTCTGCTTTTCGTTTTAAAGACCTAAAATGTTTCGCCTTCTTCATTAGAGGTACTACTTACCTTTGCTTGTGGAATGCGCAGGCAAATCATTTTGACATTTCTACTTTGTGTATTGTTTAATTTTTCTTTCTTACTTTTATTTGCTTCACGCTTAAATTGGTCTGACGTATTATTTGCATTACTTACCAATAGTAAATATCTTTGAAACCTAAATTTACAAAATAAGCATTTAAAGTAGAAAAGCCTTTTATATGTGAATGTGTTTTAAAAGGTATTTACTGAGTTATTTTACTGCTCTGTGTTTTCGTTTGCATTTTTTATAGTCTCAGACAATGACCTAAACTTTTACAACTGGCACTTTCTCAAATAAAGTTTGTCAAAAGGTCTCAGCCCCAAGACTTTTTGCTTGAACTGAACTAACTCCAATCTTATTTGTCAGTTAGTTGCTTGTACAATTGTTCTCTCCAAACCATCAACGTTGTTTCTTCGAGCATCATGTCTGACGGATCAAATAAGAGAAGAGTGGCATATGTGTTGGGCATCCAAGAAAGACTTGGAACAAAATGTATTGGAAAATATTTTGTTAAGGGCACATAACGTTACGCACAATAACTGGAAGATGTAACAGCCATTTATGGGATATAGATAGAAAAAAAAGATTGAAGTACAATGCGCAGAAAAGGTCTAGCTAAACCTGCAGGCTCAAATAGAATAGATGTACAGGGGGGAATTACTTATATTGATAAATAAATAAATAAACAAATATAATTAAAATCTATATACGCCACTCTGGTATCTGGTTTCCTAAACCAGGACGTGTATATAAAATTATATATTTATTATTATATAATATACAATAAAATAATTTCTTACTTGATTATTGTACAGATTTTCCTAATAACTAGACTAAAATAATGTAATAAAATTGCTTAAAATTAATAAATTAAACCAAAATATAAATTTGCTAAACTATTTACCAATTTAATATTGCAAAATGCACAAAATCTACAACATTACTGGGAGTCAGTAAGAATTATAGCTGGTGGCCAGCTACTCTATCCTAATTTATTACGTTACTACACTACTAACCACTGGTTACCAGCGGTATGTATTGGTATGCAGTACTTTTGCAGGAATTGCTCTTAAATTTATATTCAGCATTTCAAATATCTTTAACTCATCTTTATCATACTAATCACCTCCTCTTTAACAACTTACTTCACTTAAAGTTCATTTATCACTGTCAATCTTTCCTACTCATTTCATTTAATTGTCCCAACACTTTAACTCATTAAACACCATCACCTCACTTCCGCCATATCACTCTCCATCTTTTCTTTCCAACCGTCCCTACTTTCATCTCTCTTGATCCTCCTAGACCCCTGGTTACACATTTCTCGCGCTCTGCTCCTCCTCTCCGGACACCACTTCTCCACTCTCCCTCTCCTTGCGCCGCTCATTCCCGTGGATCTTCAACACCCTTTAATCTTCTTCTGTAATCTTCCTTCTTCCATCTTCTTCCCGGTCCCATAACTTTTAGGTAAAAGTCTTCACCTTCCTTTCCATTCTCTACTTCAGGTTGTAAATCAAAATTATTCACGTATATTTACATTTAGGTATCTTCATCTCCTTCATCACTCCCTTCTTCCTTGCCTTCATCTTATGTGTACAGAAGAATGAAGATGTCTTGCATAGCTCAGAAAAGCAAATAGAATTATTAATATTTCAGGGAAAATAATTTGCCGCTATGCGGAGAAAGCTATATCCAGGGGCATATTCAAGCAGAATGTAGGAAAACAGAGCTTTTAAGCAATGAACATTTATCACCACAATTTATTAATTTAAATGGACGTTTGAACGCCTACCTGGAAGTATTGATGCACGAGAGTTAAACATATCGGGAATATTGATAATCAAGATCCGACGAAGAAGGCTAATGACTATAGAGAACAGAGGCGAGTAGGAAAGGAAGTTTCAGTAACGAAAAGGAATCTCAGGGATAAGGGCCATTATTTAATATAAACCATTTGCGGCCTCTCTCTCCTTCGCCATGTCTTCGCCATTTAGCTGGACTTTTTTTTTTTATTTGATTTATTTACGGACGCTCTTTAACATCTCAGATCATCAGAATCCCATTCTATTCAGGACGTGAAACGATCGATAAATTTTGCTCAGAGGCTTCTTCTTTCAGGCTTGAGGTTCTTTATCGTGCCGTAAATGTACGACACGGGACCCACGGCTTTACCTTCCTTCCGAAGGAAGCCATACTTAGGATTTTTACGCTCGAAAAAAATCCATCGGTCCTGGCCGGGTTTGAACTCGCAATCTTGGGTTTAGAAGGCAAGTATGGTTACCACTACATCACCAGGACCGACGTTGGACTTTCTCCCTTGAAAGTGAAATGATGCCGTTTGTCACTAGTGTTGCAGCATCAGATTCCGTCAGTCTGGTACCTTCGTTATTAATGTTGACATGGAGCTTCACTTATCCGAGACCACCAGGGTGGCCGAGGTCATTAAGGCGCGGACTCGTGAGCGGGAGGTCTGGGGTTTGATTCCCACCAGAACCGTCCTCCGTGATTGAGGCTTTTTTTTCCCAGGGTTTCCTCAATCCTCATAAATGGCAAATGCCGGGCAGAGACCTAAAATTTAGGTCTGAAACGCTTCCTTCCTTTAAGTAAAGCTCCTTTCCCTATTTATCATATATCACCGATGTTCACCTGTGATACTTAGTAGTTAAATTGGGTGTTAAAGCTATTAAAAAAATAAAATTAAATAAAAATAAAATTTAACCGAGGAAGAACGTGTGCTTAAATTCAAAGTGCTTTAAATATGAATTGACGCGCCGTTGGCAAGAAGTTTGTTGAAAAGTTTCGAAAGTCTGTACCACGCACCATATATAAGATAGTCAACAAATATCACGGTGTTAGACAAGAAACAATCTAGGAGAAAACCAGTTTTAACAGAGAATAAACTAGATGTATTCGATGCCAGTTCAGAGCGATCGCCACGCAAATTAGCACAGTAAACAAATTTAACTCTTGTCTTCTGCCAGAAACACGTGCAAGTTTTGAAACAAGCTGATCCTGGTAAGCAATTAGTTTCCCCGATCTGTAGAAGGTGATTTCATAGACCCACAGCATTTTGTTTTTCTCCGACGAATCTTTTCACATAAATGGACACAGCGGTAGATATTGGGCTTAAAAAATCTGTGATATTGCGTGAAACGCCTCATGATGACGTACAAATTGGAGTGCAGTGTACGATAAAAGACAGGAGAATAATAGGGCTCATTTTCTATAATGAAACAATTAATGCAGAGCGATATCAGAGACCATTTCTAAAGCAGTTTTTTTTCGATTGGAGACGAGCACTTCGTTTGGTGTTAAGTGCCCTGATTAGATGGACATCATCTTTCTTGGAAGTTTTTCGTTTTCAGTCGCACCCTCCTTTCCTTTTAGGTCTCTCTTGACTCTCATTTTTCTTCTAATTATATTAGTAACAGCACCCTAACTTACTTTACATTCACCTGCTATCAGTCTCTGAGTCATATTACTAAATTCATGGAGGGTTATGACCTTACTTCTCTTCTTAGTTGTGATGTCCATTATAAATAAAAGTATGCCTGCTAAATAAATGTTAAAACAGCAAGAAACACAAACAAATTGTTTAACTTCTAGCACAACTAATAAAAGAAATTTTAGAGATATAGCTAGTAGCACTGAATAATTTATAAAGATTACTTCACTTGTCCCAGTCAAAGTATCGAAAAAAAAAAAAAAAGCATCAAATCCGTTTTGTCACACGACGTGCATTTGTCTTGAGGTCAGTGTAACCAATCTATAGCCCCACTATATAATTCTTCAGCACGCATCACTGACCACTTTTCTGGGTTTTCAGTAATTGTCAATTTAATCAACTTCATGTGTATTCCCTCAAGCAATTGTTTTTGCGTATTCACCCAAACAGTCTGAAATCATTTTATAAATTATATAACAACATCTGCCTAAGCAACCATAAATCTTAATAAGCATGTTGTTCAGAATAGTAAAATGTTTTCTCTGTTTTGTTTTTCTCAGTTGGTATTAGTAAATTGAACGATAGCAATATAAAAGTCGACTTTCGTCTGTTTCATTCTCACGGTGTCTGAATACAATTTTTAATAATTCGTGCGCGAATTTCAAATATATATTACTTTTATTCTTATTCTATTCATGAAACAGTCCCAAACTCGTATTTGACTCTTCTCTATTAGCATTACTGACAATCGACATTCGTTTGTGCTAGATGACTTGAAAAGGTTAAGTATTCATTATACAAATGTAAAATTATTCCAATATTGTAAGCCAAGATTTTACAGGAATATATTTAGTTTATTTTAATTCGTGAAATATTCGAAGGTCTGCTTTATCGGCAATCTCAGACCCTCTTGTGATATTGCTTGTGATAAATTTACCTGCTTGTTCACACTAATTCGCACAAGATTGTATCTTTTAATTTAAAATGACTGCAGCATTTTTGAACAATATTGAAGAAGCCTGCTTGAGGTATTAGGAATTAATTTCTAAGAAATCCATTAATTTCTCTGCAATCATTGCATAATTCTTAATTGATGGCTCAACATGTAATAATATTCGTTAAGTACATATAAGCATTCTAGGCATAGAATTCAAAAAGAAAAAAAAAAAAATGAAACCATTTAATTCAAATGCAATACCATATTGTATGTGATTACATTTTTTGAACATCGAACAATGACAAAATGTAATTAATCGATATGTAGCTTAAAACTATACGTTACACCCCAAAAGTTAAATAATGTAAGAAATGTAGCACCATTATTTATAAATTATTTATTTATTTCAATTACTTACTAAATCTATAAGAAACCCATATATATATATATATATATATATATATATACACCTATATTTTAATTTGTATGTGTGTCAGGAAAAGCAAATGCAGCAATACATTGCCATAAAGCAACCTAGACTTTCTGCTGTCGGAAAAGATCTTAGCTTAATTTATATTCATGTTACGTTCGCGCTACATGGGTGCAAATGGAGCCACTGCGTGCCTGTGGTTGTGGGATCGATTTCCATGTGCCAGTAATGTTTTCACGCGTTCCTGAGGTTTGCTGCATCGACAAGCGGGAAGAGGCCAAATTATTCCATATTTTCAGCCAATTACTCTGCTACTTTCTGCAGAGCACAAGTGAAATTGTGTTTCCTAGAGTACTACAGCATGTTTACAAATAAATGATCTGGTGAATGCTTGGGTTTCTATGGGAATCAAAATACTAAACGCTGAACCGAGCGTTCAGCTGAGACAAAGCCTTTGAATGACCTCAAGGATTAGTTCTATTTCTACATTTTAAAACATATAATTATAAATTACTGTTGAAGGAACCAATGAAAATGCTACAATGTTTCATAGCTCTTCACACATTCTTCCGGATTACATTAATACACCAGGAGGTGTTGAGAACACTACGGAAGATGCGATTCTTTCTGCAATGAAAGAGTGTAGGGACCTGATCATGAAGAAACGAAGTATTGCCAAAGAAGTATTGGATGTTAAAGCTAAGTATATGAAAATATGAAACATTATGTTTCCATCATGCAAAGTGGGTACTGTAAAGCGATAAGTGACTGATATGACCCAGAAGCGAAATATTAGGGCAGTACCACTGGCTGTTGTAAACAATGAACAAAAGGAAGGTAAACTTGCGGAAATTTTATTTTATGAGGAAAACTTAATTTAAGTACCAAGTGAAACAACGTCTCTTAGAAATCGTACAAAAAGTGTTCCATTTCATGTGGTCATGCGTAGGTAAAGGAAGATTGTAGTTCAAACTGATTTAAGAAATGAAAACTGTATAATTTATAGTGTCAAAATAATTTGCGTTTTTACTTTTTGTAAATTGAATTATCAAAATCCTTGTTATATATTCAAAATTATTGTTAGTTTTTTTATCCGGTTTGGGATAGGGGACATTATTTACATATCTGTTGCAGAGAAAAAAGAAGCGTTCTCGCATGGTTCTGATTAGGGGCTTGGAAAGAAAACAAAGCAGTTAATGCTCTCGGGGAAAGAAGTTGCCCATTGTGTAGAGAAAGCGATACCTGGAGGCATATTTTGGCAGAATGCAGGGAATCGGAGATTTTAAGAAATGAGCATTTATCACCGCAATTTTTTAATGTCAATAGAAGTTTGAACATTTGCCGGGAAGTTTTGATGCATGCGTGCGAGATACTCACGCAATTTGGGAATATTTCTAGAGAAGATCCGACAAATAAGGTTAATGGCTATAGAGAATAGGGGGGAGTTGGGGAGGAGGAGTGAGTAAATGGAAGGGGGGCTCAAGAGTAAAGTTCTATTCATGTTTATGTGTTTATATATAAAATTATACTTAAAAGGGTGACCGAGATCGTAAAGGCGCAAACTCGTGAGCGGGAGGTCTGGGGTTCGAATCCCGCCAGGACCGTCCTCCCTGACTGGGGTTTTCTCCAGGTTTTTCTCAGTCCTCATAACTGGCAAATGCCGGGTAGGTACCCTAAAATTAGGCCTGGAACGTTTCTTTCCATAAAAATCCTTTCCCAATATATAATTTCATCTCATATATCAGTGTTCACCGCCTGTGGTGCTTCAGTTGCAAAAACTGGCGTTAAACACCATTCCAAAAAATAAATATAAAATTATTAATGGAAAACATAAATATATAGAAGTATTTGTATGTATGTAGGTATGTGTGTATGTCATTTTGATTATTATAAGGACGATATTAGCATGTAATGCCCATACGAGAGTTATACTTATTCGAAATTATTCTAGTTATTTTAAGTTAAACATAATATACCTGTTCCAAGTGTTCATTGAGTGTTTGACCCAATATGTAACATTTTACATTTTACAGTTCAAGTGCACTTCCTTTGTTTGTATATTCATATTTTTCAGTAATTTCATATTAATTCTGTCAATTTAGGCATCTTTTTATGCTTTAAATTTTGCAATTGCTTTGAAAGTGTAGATATTTGCTACATTTGTAATTATACTTCCATGAATCTATTTCTATTTCACTTTACAATGCACCATATGTTATATAGAGTCACCCAATAGAATACGACGGTTTTCAGAACCTTCTTGTGGGACACTATTACAGAATTAAATAAATATACTTTTTCAAGGACATTTGTTCACAATAACAAATGAAAATTGTTACGAAAATAGTAATAACTCAATTGCTGGTCGTTTTTAGCAACTTAAAAGGCAACCATCGTATAATTTTATTTAGTATATAATCTTTAGACCGAGTTTCAATAATCTGTAATGATTTGAACTTATTTAGTACCTGGATGGTTTAATACAGGCAATTTTCTTGCTGGAAGAAAATCTACCCTTTAGTGTACAACAGAATGGATGTTGTTTGTAGTTTGTTACTTCATGAAGCATGTTCTGGGTGAAGAACCTATGCTAATTTGACATTAATAACACGGTGCTATGTGATACCTGTCTACGCTTGCACAGAATTTATCTTGTTCACGATGGTTTCATCCCCTTTGTGTTGTTAGGAAAGCTTAGAGGCGTACGCCTGACATTGTGTAAATAATATAATTTTGTTCAAGCGTTTCCAAGTTAAAGTGTTATTTTAAAAATGTCTTTTCCTTCTTTGTTGTGCATATTGTTGGAACCTTTTTTCTTTTTCTGAACAATTCAACAGTGTCCGTTGTTGTTTATAAACCTACAGTTATCTACCTATTTTCTCACTATTTCTTTGGCAGTATATACGTTCTGACTTTTTCATTTTATAAATTTCTTGGCTTTGCTACTACAGGTACAGTGAGGTGATAAATGTTTGAGTTTATTAAAAATGTGTGAATTAAGTGTCACGAAACACCCGAAGTTCTCAAAGCCTGGTCAAAAGTAGGAGTTACTTAAAAATCAGACGTATATTGTACGTTAATGTAGAATTAATGAAAAAGTTTAAAGCTCAACTTTTCAATAAAAATAGATTAATAATATCTGAAGTACATATCCCGCCCCCCCTATCTCACAAGAAAATAAAATTTCATAAGGAATAAATGATAACTAATTAATATTTCCAAATATCTCATGAATTGTAGATAGATGATTGTATACTTTAATATTAATATCTAGTTTATATTATATTACAGATTTAGAAAAGAGCGAGGATTATCAAAAGTCTGATATTCATGGTATAATTATTTTAAATAGGTTAAACTATGTAATTAAGTGAATATAAAAAGCAGGTTTTAGTAAAATATCATGTCGCTCGCTCTTGGCCTCAGGCGAAAGACATATGAGGCACACAATAAAATTATGCTCCTTGCAGGGAGAGACTATGACAATGAATATTTTGTATGTTAGAGAAGATACTAACGCTGGAACGACAATGGAACGTTCCTAAGGAGACGTTAATGCAAGTGTTTCTTTCTTAGTATGACATGGACACATGATCAGAAGCTAACCAATGAGAGTTCGGTATTTTAAAGGGCTGAGTTTGAGCGCAGTCGAAAGAGCTTTGACTCACAAATCAGAACCTCAGATTTCAAACTAAAGGAGTCCATGAGCTTAGTTATGAAGCCCCGTAGCGCGTCATGGAACACGTGGCGATATTTATAAGTGAATATAAAAGGAGGAAACTTCCTCGTGTGATACACATTCTTGTGTCTACAGTTTGGGCCTTCAGTTCACGCATATGCTGAATTCGGTTGAGGCACCAGACACGTTCTAGTACTTCGAATTACAAGCAGTTATTAGTTAGGCAGCTCCAATGGAAAGCAGTTCTCTCAGTTTTCGTAAACAGGCTATAAAAACATACATCGAGAGTAATTCTCATAGTCATCTGTTCCTAACGCCAGGTGCACTTCAACGTAAATGTTTGTACATTCTTGAACTTCAAGAATCTCATGCGAATGGCTTCACACATTCAGTTAACATCGGCGGTCAGAGCAGCGCACCAGGAGACAGTCATATAACAATGGTGATAATAAACAAAACGACCAGTAAATGCAGCAAAGAGTTGTTATTATAACAATTTCTGTCCTTCTCTCTTGATCCCGCGAATCCGTGAGTGCGAAAACAGCAGAATCGGACCTTACAGGTTATCGTCGTCTGCGACACTTAACCAATGTAACCGCGACGGTTGCATATATCAGATGACAACCGAAGCTTTAAACTTTCACTTTGTAGAAAAATGTACCCAGTTGTAAGAATAACTCAGTACTTAAACACTAATCCAGTTATTCGAATCCATTGGAAGAAACGAGGGACAAGTCCAAAAACACAATCTTTTTATATTCATTGACAAGCGTATTTCACTAACTTTTATGTTATAATTTACCTCTCTGGGTGCAATATTTGGGTCAGAACCCATAATATGGAATTAAAAGTAAATAAATAATTACACACAAACACGCTAATTCCTGTGTACTCAACACAAATTTATTTTCTATGTGAAGCCTATGATCATAGTGTTCATGATATGCGATCCACGAGTCGTAAAAGAAATTGCGTTCTTCTACTAGGGTCCCCCCAAATGTCCTTTACAGCATTACAATATTCTTGATCCTTTGATCCTGGGACCTAGCCAAAGTGCGCGAATTTAGAAGTAATTGGTTTGTTGGTTACAACGTATAATACAATTATAAATATTATGTATTATATTTCAATTCATATACCTGTAAAACCTTTCTTCTTATTTTATTTTTTTTGTCTATATTTTAAATTATTTGCTCCTTTTTTGAATTGTGTAACATATTTAAGCATGTACGTTCCATGAAACATGCATAAAATATATTTGTAATATATTTATAGAATTCTATAATTATATACACCTACCATCTACTACCATGACCGCCATGGGTGGCCGAGGTTGTTAAGGCGCGAACTCGTGAACGGGAGGTCTGGGGTTCGATTCCCTCCGGATTCGTCCTCCCTGACTGAGGTTTTTTCCCAGTTTTCCTCAATCCTCACAAATGGTGGCAAATGCCCGAGAGGTACCCTACGCCTTGAACGTTTCTTTCTTTAAAAAATTCTATTTCAGATATCATTTCATGTATTATCAGTGTTCACCGCCTGTGGTGCCTCAGTAGTAAAAATGGGCGTTAAACACCATTCATTCATTCATTTATTCTACTACAAGTTGCAGCTTTAAAGGTTTGACTCAAACATTTTATTTTGGAACTCCAAGCACGCAGTAGGTTTTGACGTGCTCAATCATCAGAATTATGTGTAGAAAAGAATATCCTCCATCTTCTATGAATTCTGATTTTCGAGGTTATGCTTTAGTACATAACTTGAAGCCTTTTATTCACCATATTCTTTCATATGGGATTAAAATATACAAGTTTCGATAGATCGCCTTGTGTGTTAGCGGATCTCTTTCTATTTAATTCTTATTGCCCTCAAAAATGTCATCTCTGATGCATTTAATTCGTTGTAAGCCTTAGTTTCAAAATTTTCATTTCAATCTTTTCTTAATTTATTACGATTATTGCTGTTATATGAAGATTTACTATGCTGCATTTCATAATCACTAACTTTGCGTATTTTTAAATAACTTTGGCAATAAATAGCATTTAAAGAGTTTTCTAAAAATGTTTCAATCTATTCTCTATCCTTCTCCTCCTGGTACCGAAGCACCATAGCGGTGGACACTGGTGATACATGAAATAAAATGATAAATTGGGAAAGGATTTTTTAAGTAAAGAAATGTTCCAGGTCTAAGTTTAGGGTACCTACCCGGCATCTGCCATTTATGAGGACTGAGTAAAACCTAAAAAACAAAGGGAGGACGGTCCTGGCGGGATCGGAACCTCAGACCTCCCGCTCACGAGTCCGCAACTTAACGACCTCGGCTACCCGTGGCGGTAAATCAGATGATCAGAGGGATTTTCGATATTTGATTAGCATCGACAAAATATAATTAAGACATAATAAAGTGCAGTTTAATTTTTTACTTACTCGCATGCGCTTTCTACTATAAAACTTGATTTTTTTTCCCCCATTTTATTTCATATAAAAAGTAATACTACTATATAATTGGAATTTAACAATTTGAAATAAAATTATCTACTAGCATGTCCTTTTCGGTAGTAATGATGGGGCGTGATTACTTTTTGAGGTTATTGTTTTTAGAATACACATACATTTAAGCTAAATAGTGGATCTCCGTTTTTGTTCTAGTTTTTATCTATGATTATGCAATTGAGCATATAACACGGTTTTTTCCTGTTAATTTACTCTTACCTATCTCTCTTGAATTTGTTTCGTATCTTATTTGTTTCGTTTTTTTTTTTTTTTTTTTGATTGATTTATTTATGGACGGTCTTTAACATCTCAGGTCATCAGCGTCCCATTCAACTCAGGGCGTGAAACGGCCGACAAATTTTGCTCAGAGGCCTCTCTTTCAGGCTTGAGGTTCTTTTTCGTGCCGTAAATGTACGACACGGGACCCACGGATTTACTTCCGTTCCGAAGGAAGCCCATACTTACGATTTTTATCCCCGAAAAAATCCATCGGTCCTGGCCGGGTTCGAACCCGCGTTCTTGGGTGCAGGAGGCAAGTATGGTAGCCACTACACCACCAGGATCGACTTCTTTCGTTTTAAAAACTATAAAGAGCAAAGCCAGTGCAAAAATCTGGTTATTATCTGCAATTACTCTTGTTATATAATTTGAAGAAATTATTTTTTGTTTGTTACAAAAATAAAATTGCTTTATCGCAAAAGATATCCTAGGAAATTTATAAAATAAATAAATGCCAATTAGCTATTGACTCACTAAAACATCGTCTTTGTATTAAAAGATCTCTTGTGATCCAATAATGCCGCCACCGATGGGTTTAATTGAGGTTTACCGACCTGCAGCCGAGTTTTCAGGCTAGAAGCGAGAAGTATTGAAGATTCAATGGCATGCCACAGAAGAAAAATGAAGGGTTATAAACGGATGAAAAGGATAGAGCGATGCTCGATAACGAAAGATCAAAGCTCTGCTACCTTCTCTTCCTCCTCCTACTCCTCCTCCATCAGGACAAAATGTCCGCTCCCCCTTTCCTTTCAGGAAAAGAAAAAGGTGCACGTGGACTGAAAGTATTGGTCGTAAAATTGTGGTAGATAGGTCTGCGGATCCGCTGTGCTGGAATCGGTAAAGCGTATATTATCTCATTTCATACGAAAAGGCGCAAGAAACGCAACGGAACGGTGCAAGGTAAAAGCAATGGAAGAGGGAAACTTTTTGTGGGAGTTACGGGTAACTGTCGGGTAGAAGAAAGCGAGTAGTTGAACTTTTACAACCAGAAACTTCGCTTTTGCGGGTGTAAAAGGAAGAGGTGTGAACAAAAAAGAGGAAAATCGCAGCCTAGAGATAATCTGGGAGTGAAAAACAGTTTGGGTTAGAGAGAAGAAAAGAAAAGAGAGAAAAAAATATATATATAAAACACCATGCTATTTCCAAGTCTCGATCTTTACTGGTTCTTCTCTTTATTTATTTTTACATATTATGCGTAATCCTGCGCATTAACCAAAGCGACTGTGCATTGTAGTTTTGCCGGTTCAGTGCAATTTACAGTAGTTTGAGAATTCTGCTATAGTTCCCAGATGGAACAAATGACTGCTACCGACTTTCTCACAAGCACGCGCAATGGAAAGTCGAAGCTGGATATAATTTTTAGAGGGAAGACTATTGGTATTGAGGATAATGTACGCGTGTAGATCCAAAAGTTTCCGGCCTCGCCAATAAGTATTATAGTGTTCACAAAACTCTTATCTAGTGTGTTAAGTAAATAATTGCAGCTGTAACTGTGTTCAGTTGTTCAGATATAGTTACATGAAGAAGGCTTTGTGTAGAAGATTGTGACATTTTCAAAATTGAGTTCCGAGCTGTTATTAATTTCTTCACAAAAAGAAGGACTTACTCCAAATGAAATTAATCAGCGATTGGACGGTGTGTATGGGGAAGCATCCCCTCACATTCTACCGTAAAAGAATGAGCCGAGAAAGCATTGAAGACCAAGGGTGTGCTGGTCGACCCTTGGAGGTGCTCACTCCGCTCTTATGCAAGGTGAAATTATGGAAGACCGGCGGCTCAATGTTACACAAATAGCAGCAAGGTTGGGCCTTTCTAAAACAACAGTTCTTCGAATTATTCATGAACATTTAAACATGAATAAGGTTAGTGCAAGATGGGTGACTAGACTTCTTTCCTCAGTCCAAAAGCAGCAACGAGTCATCTGTTGTCAGGCATATTTGGAGCTCTGCCATGACAACGAGAGATAAATTCTACAAACCATTCTTACAGGAGATAAAAATATGGTACTCTACTATGATTCCTCGTCCAAAACAGAATCAATGGCGAAGCACTGCCTCTAAAGGCCAAGGTCACTCAGTCAACCAAGAAGATCATGGTCGCAATGTTTTGGGACTGTGAAGGAATACTCTTCATTGATTTCAAGGAGAGGAACACCACAGTAAATGGGGAGTACTATACTGGCCTACTGTACAGACTACATGCTTCCATCAAAGGGAAAAGGCGAGGAAAGGTAAATAAATGGTTATGTGCGCCTTCTTCACGACAACGCGCCTTCTTATGCACAAAGCTCTTGTTGCAAAACTGTGAAGAGATAAGGCTTCAAGGAGATCGACCATCCACCCTACAGCCCAGATGTAGCTATCAGTGAGTATTTCCTCTTCTCAAAGAAGGACTTTTGAGGAAGGAAATTAGGTGTGACAAAGAAGTGATGGATACTGTTTATGCCCATTTGCAGACAAGACTTCTGACTATTTTCAGTGCGAAATGTACTTGAAAGGTACAGGATATAGCAACTTGCACTTTTGCTGAAATTTGAAATATTGCATGCCTTATACTTTTAGCAACTTTCATAACGTTTCTTGGTGCATTTCTCACTATTAGTTCATAGTTGATGTTGCCTACTCGTATAGCATAGATGGTTATTATTATTATTTTAAAGGTATTTAAGGAGGGGGAAAACTTATAAATTACATTTATTTGTTATATTTATTGCATTTTATTTATATACAATATTACATTGTTGTTTAAAATTGAATTTTGTCGCACAGAAAAAACTGATAACATGCCCTTGGACATAAACGATCAGTTATTCTTCATTTTTTTTACAACCTGAGTAGTTCTAGGTTTGCAAAACGGAAATAAATATGTCTTAGAAAAAATGTAATGTAATATAACTAATTTCACTATGGCCTTTAAAACCACTGTAAGGAATTAAAAAGTGAAATGCATACTCGTATATAATACATAATGAAGTATGTAAATAATATTCGTTAAATGAATTCATAATAGTCACATTCCATGTTGAAGCAAAGTTGGCAACTCTGCACTAAAATTCAATTTCAAGTTTGAGTCCTTGTATTTAAGTAACTACTTTTAGTTTGTGCTGTCTAAATAGTTTTCAGTATACTTATGCATTATCGCCGAGGTCGTTCAGGCGTGGACTCGTGAGTGCAAGGTCCGGGGTTCGAATACCACCAGGACCGTTCTCTCTGACTGGGTTTTTATCCACGTTTTTCTCTGTCCTCATAAATGTCAAATGCCTTGGATGTATCCTAAATTGGACCTGGAATGTATCCTTCCTTAAAAAAATTCTTTCCCAATATATCATTTCATCTCATGTATCATCCACTGCCTGTGGTGCCTCAGTAGTAAAAACAGGCGTTAAACACTATTAAAAAATAAATATGTATGATTATCATTATCTATAACTTGATAAAAATTATCTTTAACCAGATAAAAATTAAAATATGTTTAGAATAAATTTACATAAAATTTACAAATGATTTTCAGTATTATATTTTATTATTTTTTCCTCACAAAATGTACAGTTCTCAATGCCAGTGGCTTTTGCATGACTTTAAACCTAATTTCAATACATTAATAACTTTAATTTAAACAACTTCTCTGTGGATATCTTTTATAGTTCCATACAATCATCAAATTGACTGGAATAGATCTATATGGTTATTAATGTCTTAGCACAAAGAAATCATGGAAAAGAATTACACACACATTATCTGATGTAGAATCAATCTCTGTAGTAACCGCCAGGGTGCAGAGATTATTAAGGCGCGAACTCATGCGGGAGGTTTAGGGTTCGAATACCACCATGGACTGTCTCCCTGACTGTTTTTTTTTTTCTCAGGTTTTCTTCAGTCCTCATAAATGGCAAGTGCTGGGGAGGTATCCATGAATTCTTCCTTCCTTAAAATATACTCCTTTCCCAATATATAATTTCATCTCATGTATCATCAGTGTTCACCGCCTGTGGTGCCTCAGTAGTAAAAACGGGATTTAAAAAGAACATTAAAATAATCTATATAGGAGTCTGCACATTATTGTATAAATCACGATTACCATTGCGGACCACTAAGGGCTTTCGGGTCCAAAGTTTCTTTGTCCCATGTCCATCATTAATTTGAAATATAATTTTAACCCACTTTCCTGAAAAAAATGTAATGCGTATTAGAGCATTTTAGTTTGAATTTTAAAATTCCACGAGATCCAAATTGGAATTATTGTTTCTTTCGTTTCAGCTGAATTGAAAATCTCGCTTAAAAATCCTATAGCAAAAGAAGTTCGCCTTAATTCTTTAGTATACTGTGTGCAACAGCATTTCATCGGCTAACTTTGAGGAAAATATAAATCACACCTAGAGATGTTCGCTAAGGAGCTGCTATCCCTCCGTAAAGTTAGATCTCCGGTAAAAGTTTTGCAAAGATGAAATTCGACTTTTCGTACATTTTCTGACATGATAGTACTAGCAAACTGTTTTTCCCCATTATTGAAAAAAAGAGTTACTTTAACTTTTATTTCGTCCATCAATTACGCTCTGGTGTCAAATTGGGTTAAGTACACCATACTCTTAAAATAACTCTAAAGAAAAAAAAATTAAAAGGCATTAAAAAGGACGATCGCACTGGCCCCGCTCTTCCGAATTCTGCTGTCAAATGTATACGGATAGAAATGCTTCAATGCGCTGGAATCCCATCATGCTGGAAAATATTCAATGTACAGTGTATAGTATGATTCGAAGGCGAATGTGATAGGTCTCTCTTTGACCCTATAATTCCTCAAAGTTTGTCGGTGTGAGGTCATGTTACACACTGTGCAGTTAATATGTATATTGTACAAACTAGAACACTAGTACAATTGCGCAAAATCGGACCATAATAGAATATTTAATAAAAATGTTCATCTAATTTAGGCTAGGTTCATAATGCTAGTAAATGTGATATCTTTTGCTTGTACTTGTAGTTGCTAGGAGACTAACTTTCTATCTGCGTTTGTTTTTTTAATATTCTAGTGTTCAGTTCGCAATTTTTCTTTGCTGTACTAATTATAAATGTTTTATCTCTGATAAATGCTCGGATGTTTAACATACGTGAAAGCAATTAAGCACTTATCGAAAATCCATGAACTTCCTTTCAAATATTCCTGTATAGGAACGCTGTTGTCAAATAGACAGGCCTGGTGTTTCCAGAAAGTAAACTGTCAGCCACGCTCGCATGTTACTACCTCAAGTAATTTCTACAACAAACAGGAATTATACAGACTGCTTCCCCCTGCGTCATACTGCCTAACAGAAATTATTCAATTAAACACAGTAACGCGTGGCGTGTAGGTGTGGGAGTTTATGTGCTGCATAACAACAGTACGTCTAACATTTCATTGTGCTCTCACGTCGTTCATCTTCAATCTAGACACCAGGGTTTATTCTGTTTCACGTTGCATGAAATTAATTATGTTGATCGCCGGCTAGTTGTAATGTAACCTTCTCATCCAATTCGCACCTTACTCTTCTGCATGGCTGTGAGTTTGCTGAGGTTAGAATTACCACTCTGGCATTGGTCAGTAAGAAGGCTCCTGCAAATCTCACCCACATGCATAATTAATCATCACCGGAATAGATTAGGGAATGCGAAAATCGCCTGTTTCAGTTTTCAGGTTTTGTAATGCAATGCACATTAAAAGTTCTCGACGTAGAAGAGAAATGGCAGTCCTATTCCATTAAATTGGTAGATCTGTTATTAGCAGTTCTGAAAAGGTTCAAGCCATTTTATAATATTGCCTGTTGCACACAGCTCTCTAAAGCAAAACACTTTTTGATATGGATAAAATCGAATATCGTGTAGTGCATTAAAGTGTATGGTAAAACTTTGCCTTCGTTTTCGACGGTGAAAAAGTGGGCCTTGGAATTTAAACGCATCAGCCTACAGGCGATCTGTGTAAGGACGGCTAAAATCTGCTACAAAACCGGAAAAAAGCGCACGATATGGTGCTGGATGATAGGCGAGCCAAGGTGCGCAAATTACTAAAGTTATAGGCACTCCTAAAGAGCAACCTTGCATCAAGATTTGGGGATTGTTGGTGGTTTGGTTTATTTACGGACGCTCTTTAACATCTCAGGTCATCAGCGTTCCATTCAATTCAGGGCGTGAAACGGCCGATAAATTTTGTTCTGAGGCCTCTTCTTTCAGGCTTGAGGTTCTTTATCGTGCCGTAAATGTACGACATGGGACCCACGGCTAAACTTCCCTTCCGAAGGAAGCCATACTTCGGATTTTTACACCCGAAAAAAGCCATTGATCCTGGCCGGGTTTGAAACCGCGGTCTTGGGTTTAGAAGGAAAGTATGGTTACCACTATAGCACCAGGGCCGACAAAATTTGGGGATTTTTTAAGGTGTTTAACGCCCGTTTTTACTAATGTGGCACCACAGGCGGTAAACACTGGTGATGCATGAAATGAAATGATAAATTGGGAAAGGCTTTTTTTTAAAGGAGGGAAACGTTCCAGCCTAAGTTTAGGGTAACTCCCCGGCATTTGCCAGTTATGAGGACTGAGGAAAACCTGGAAAAAACCTCAGTCAAGGAGGACAGCCCTGGCGGGATTCGAGCCCCAGACCTGCCGCTCATGAGTTCGCGCCTTAACGACCTCGGCCACCCGTGGCGGTGGGTTTGGGGATGAGAAAGCTTTGCGTATGAAACGTAAGTAACTATGAGCAGTGCTTAGAGAGACTGAACAGGGGGGGGGGGGAAGAAAAAATTGAGTTTATTCGCAGATTCATTACAAGGGATGAAACTTGGATTGTTCATCATACACCAGAATTAAAACAGCAGTCAAAGCATTGGATAGATGCCGGTTGTTGAAGTCAGTTACATCAGCATGACATCAGTGCTCTGGCAATTTTAAAACTGAAAGAATTGCTTCACGAATTATAGGAGCATCCGCCCTATTCCCCGGGTTTGACTCCCTCCGAGTTCCATATCTTCCCAAAACTCAAGGATTTTCTCGCTTCAAATTTTGCTTCAAATCAGGAGGCGATTACGGCTGTAGATGCCTATTTTACAGAGCTTCCAGAAAAGCCTTAAAGCGATAGGATAACGATATAGCATTTGTGGAATAAGTGTGTTGCTCTTGAAAAATGAAAATACCCCTAAGACAATAATTTCGCTTTTTCATTGTTAGCCGGAACTTTTCAGACGGCCCTCGTGCATACGTATATTCAATAATTTTTCAAAAAAGCTGTAACACTATTTCAAACTTAAAACTTTAAGAACATACAGCATTAAAATTTATTGAATTTTCTCTAGATTATTTGCAAGTATAGTGAATGATCCCAGTGTTAGTTCAACCGATGACGAAATAGAACAATGCCTTAGGAATAAAAAAGAACATGGATTTAAAGGAAATTTCAATTTGTTATTCTACATCATTAGAAATGCAAGAATATGCTTACGATAAACTACAAAGGTAATAGTTTTCCAGTTTTATAGTTAGGGTTATAATCATTAAAATATTTTTGTAGATATTCGAAAATGGAATGTAAATTATTACACAAAAAATCAAGTAATTCATATTATTATTCTCAATGTTTATTTTATACTAATCACGGTACAAGCTACACGTTTTATAAACAGTCTAAATTGTAGACATATTTGGAAGAAAAAAAAACTTTTAAAGAATGATGTATTATAAAGCACATAAAATAATTTCAGTTACTACCGTTTTACAATGGTTTAACCAGTTTAAAATTGCATAGTTCTGTTTTTACTACGGTCTTCAGTCCTTAAGGCTAGCGGAAAACCCTTGTTACTATTCAAAAATATATAATAATAAACGTAGTCGCGTTCCCTGCATCCTCATAAAAACATATAATAACTATTCGCTAAAAAGTGAAATTCGGACATGGAACCATTTGCAACTTCTACTGAACTCCCTTTCCGAGTGGTTACAAAATATTGGTTTCAGAAGTTGTTGGGCAGAGTAAAAATCTCTTGAACTCAGAGATCCAGCGACTTTCACTGAAAGAAACCCCCCCCCACACACACACACACATATATAGTGTGCGTAATCCAGTGTAACAAATTGATTGAAATCCAGCAAACACCAAGTTTACTAGTTACATAAGCATTGGTTACTTTGTTATTTGTTACTGTGTTAATGTAAGTGATTTAAACCCGAATAAAAACATTTTATCATCACATATTTTGAGCTTTGTATATAGCATATCATAATCTTTCTCTGCTCTTTTCAACCATAATGTTGCATTTTAAATTTTATTCTCCGCAGGTATAAACAGATTTCTGTTCCGTAAACAAAGCGGGCATCACTGACCTATTTTTTGTGGCGACCACATGCGTACCTTAGCGTGTCTGTTGCTCTAATGAATATGTAGCATCAGGCTTGTCCTGCCATTAAAAATTGGCGCACATGCGCATGAACAAACACACACGAGTCTTTCGCCCCATTTTTTATATAAGTATAAACTTTAAGGATTTATGTATTCTGCAACATGTCAATCATAACATATTTTTGTGTTATGGAACGGTGAGCGTTTACATCTTAAGGGAAATATAAAAGGAAGGGGGTTGAAAATCATGTTTCTGTTTTTGCACCATTTTAATATTTGGAAATTTCTGTTTATTTTGATACCAAGTTCATTACTGTTCCTTGTTTATTAGTACTTTTAATGACATTTTAATTGTGTCACTGCAGAAATCTTTTTTTTTAATTTCGCAAGCACTTGTTTAGTTCAAATTCTATATCTCACTAACTGTTTGCTCTAGAAGACAGTGGCTTATCTTGAATGATAGAACAAGTTGTATTTCATAAATTGGCAGCGTTTGTTTCCATGACATCATCCTTTGTTGTTTTACAATGTTGGAGGGTTTTAGCTGGTATTTTCTTCAAAAAGTTAATTTTTTTGCTGCAATTATTGAAAAACTATAGTTTCTTTTCATAAGTTTTCCATTTTTTTAGAAGCTGTCTAAACTATTACTTTGAAACTGTTTCCACTTGTTCGTGACATTATTGTAATGATTTGAATCTATTATGGTTAAACTAGAATAAAATTTAACAATGTAAAAATATAAAACGTGAAAATTTTAGTAAAATGCAAAAATATTAAAGTAATTTACAATTTGCTTCAGAGCCATGGTATAGTTGTGAAAATACATCAGAAAATTGCAATTATGTGCATATGTAAAACATTCATTTCATTAGCTTTAATAGTCCTAGAAAAAATGGGAACTTCAGTTGGTAAATTTAGCATTACAAGAATATGCCTTTCATACTCCCCTTACCCTCACGGGTGGCCGAGGTCGTTAAGGCATGGACTCATGAGCGCGAGGTCTGAGGTTCGAATTCCATTGAACCGTCCTCCCTGTCAGGTTTTTTCCAGGTTTTCCTCAGTCCTCGTAAATGGCAAATGCCGGGGAGGTACCCTAAACTTAGGCCTGGAACGTTTCCTTCCTTAAAAAAAAAATCCTTTCCCAATATATCATTTCATTTCATGTATCATCAGTGTCCATCGCCTGTGGTGCCTCAGTAGTAAAAATGGGAGTTAAACACCATTAAAATAATTACTCCCCTTAGTATATCTAAGTGGATCACTCTGTACAATATAATTTTTTCACATTTGTCTTGGCCGGTTGACTGGTGCCCGGATCAAGCTCCTGTAGGCAAACAACTCCGCTGTAACCTTGGTTGTACTTTCCTTGCATTTGACTATTCAGTAGACTTGTAGTTCGAGTTAAATACGCACCAGACTATTTGTTTATTTATGAACGCTCTTTAACATCTCAGCTCATCAGCGTCGCACCAGACTGAAACGTATTCAAGTGTATATGTTTGTATGCGCTTTACGTGGGAAAAAAATTTCTCACGTGTGTCTGCTTCAAACAGAGTAAGCTTAGACAACTTGAAAATAAATTTGGGGTGAAAAACCACAAAAAACTTGTCCAGAAATTGCTCCCACGCAAAAAGAAACGACAAGTAGTTTTTTTTTTTGTAACTGGATTTTGAATATTGTTAATAAAGGGATAATTTAGTAACATTAATATACTGCTCTGATGAAACAACGTTCTAATTGCATGGTCGTTTTGCGTCATAGAATTATAGGCATTAGGGAAAATGTTGATTGATTGATTTATTTATGGACGCTCTTTAACAGCTCAGGTCATCAGCGTCCCATTCAACTCAGGGCGTGAAACGGTCGATAAATTTTGCTCAGAGGCCTCTCCTTGAGGCTTGAGGTTCTTTTTCGTGCCATAAATGTACGACACGGGACCCACGGCTTTACTTCCCTTCCGAAGGAAGCCATACTTAGGATTTTTACGCCCGAAAAAAATCCATCGGTCCTGGCCGGGTTCGAACCCGCGATCTTGGGTTTAGGAGGCAAGTATGGTAACCACTTCACCACCAGGACCGACGAAACTGTTGAGGAAAACATAAATTCAGAAATACACGTTGATTGCAATATGAGCATTACCATTGTAACTGCGTTTATAAGTGCAAAAATGTTATTAAAAATTTTAACATAAGGTAACTAAAGAAGATTGTGGTTCTGGTCTCACAGTACATGATTTTTAGTTCAAAAAAATACAAGTCAAGTAAAACGAACCAAAGCAATCTCACACGTTAGAAAAGCTAAATCGAAATAGCACGGGCAAAAATAGACGTACTTCCAGAAGATAAACTGGTGTGTGTAAATAGAACTTTTCCAAGATGATGTCGGATGCAGAAAGACAATATTTCCAACAGATTCTGCGATAATGTACATATAAATTTTGATTGAAATCACCTGTACTCAAGCTCTATCCCAACTCAGTCGAGGAACCAGATACCTGTCCTGCACAACGAAGTTCGAACTGCCACTAACTAGCTCAAGAACGGGAAGACCCCAAGCGAAGAGGGAATACAAAATTGCTAAAGCTTGCAGAAAACCAGCTAACAGCCAAAATCACCAAAATCTTCAAAGCAATTCTAGAAACACAAGACATACGTAAACAATGGAAATCCAGCAAAAAGGATACTAGAGATGATATAGGCAACTACAGACCTATAATCCTGATGTAAAACATATACAAACTGTTTACAAAAATCTTAACTACAAGAATAACGGATTCTGAATGAAAATCAACCACCAGAACAAGTGGATTTCCGTACAAGATTCAGCACAATAGACCATCTCCAAACTATTAACCAGCTGATGGAGAAAGTAGAGGAATTCCATCTAACACTATATATCGCCTTTATAAGGCCTTTGACTCAATCGAACGTGCAAGCATGTTACACGCTCTAGCAGCTCAAGGAATAGAGGCAAAGTACATTCGTATCTTACACAAAATCTATAGTTAAAGTTTTGCGAAAGTAAAAACAGAAGAAGAAGGTCCATTCCTACTAGAAAGAGGAGTTCGCCAAGGCGATCCAATCTCTCCCAAACTCTTCACTTGTGTAATGGAGCATATATTCAGGAAAATGAATTGATATAATAATTTCGGAATCAACAACTCTAAGATATGCGACAATGTGGTCTTATTAGCCAAAACACCGAAAACACTACAAACTATGCTGGAACAATTATGTGAGCATATCAAAAATGTAGGGATGTCACTAAACAAACTGAAGACGAACCTGAAACCCAATAAAAATAGATGGAACAGTCCTCCCATATGTGAGCGCATATACATACCTAGGACATCAGATTTCCTTCCGTGATAAAATGGAAAAAGAAGTACAAAGGAGGAGAACATTAACCTGGAGAACATTTTGTTATATTGTTAGACCAAACAGTAACTAAGAAATCAGATTCCAGACGCTCGAAACCTGTGTATACCCTGTATTACTATATGGGTGCCAGACATGATCAATAACAGAAAAACAAAAGAATGAAAATTCAAATATGCCACAGAAAAATGAAACGCAAAATCCTGAGAATAACTTTGAAAGACAAAATACCTATAGTATTATTAAATTAGTTATCTCAGACAACGGACATCGCACAAATAGCTACCAGAAGCAAATGGCAATGGGGCGGTCACGTCGCAAGAATGCAGGACAATAGATGGACCTTCAAGATATCCATTTGGGACCCCTGGATAGCAAAAAGGACACAAGGCAGACCCAGAAAAAGATGGACAGACCTCTTCAGGGAACATACAGGTCCAGATTGGCCAAGAGTAGCAAGAGGAAGAGGAAAATGGAAATCTCTCAAGAAGCAACTAGTGCAGTGAGAAATGGAGTAACCAAAGAACAAATCAGTCAGTGTCTTAAACAGCATACGAACAACTAGCGTGGAATAGCTCACCACGTTAGGAAAAAGCGAATTTTTCCTACTTGTTAGGAGGTCTTTGCCCTTAAGGGATACAATAGGCTATCTTTATCTTTATCTTACGGGAGTCTCCTGAAGTAAGCATTCAGGCTGACCATTGAGGGGGACTCCGGCGGGTCAGGCCGAACATGAAAAGTACTGTAGTACTATTTGTTTTTCTGGAGTTTGAGCGGTACAATCTTTCGACAATTAAGGACGTAATAAAATGTGATATTATTACTATTAAATGCAAGTTTTAAAGTTACACCTTTTGATACTATATTTTCCTCCTAGACTGTTGTTATACATATATTATATAGCAATAACAAATAGGAATTGAAACAAGGGGAAATGTTTATTTTTTGATTCCTTCTTCGCTTAGACGTTGGATATTAAATTGCTGATACTAACATCATTAGGCAAGTTAAAGAGTTCAATAGCTGATTAGCCTTCTAAGTTGTACCATTATTTTCTTCGAATAACATTTATTTCCCCTTCTCTCTCTATCGGTGTTTTGAAATGAAGATATTGAATTTGAATCATTTCTCTTGGAACTTACTTCGCAAACTTTCTCGTACCGCCACGGGTGGCCGAGGTCGTTAAGGCATGGACTCGTGAGCGGGAGATCTGCTGTTCGAATCCCGCCAGGACCGTCCTCCCTGACTGGGGTTTTTTCCAGGTTTTCCTCAGTCTTCATAACTGGCAAATGTCGGGGAGGTACCTCTAAACTTAGGCCTGGAACGCTCCCTTCCTTAAAAATAAAATCCTTTCCCAATATATCATTTCATTTCATGTATCATCAGTGTCCACCGCCTGTGGTGCCTCAGTAGTAAAAACGGGCGTTAAACACTACTCAAAAAAAAAAAAAAAAACTTTCTCGTCTCTTAACAGCTATCGAAAGTAAGAAAGACATAGCTTCAAATATCATTTGTAAACGTCCATACACCAGCCCGCACCGGTAAAATAATATAACAGTTCAGGAAATTGGCTGACTTTAAAAAGTGGCATTTTTTTCTAATGTGGAATCCAGCAAGTTTTGAACCTTACTGTGGTGTTAATTGCGTTAGAGGTAAAGAGTGGGTAGCTTTCACTATTCCAAGAAAAGAACGTCAGCTGTAGTGGCAGAGAACAAAAGAATGACTGAGTCGAAAACATCTTCTGTCTCCTTCCGTACTCAAGTGTTTGCTGGAGAAAGTAGCCGGAGTTATTCTTACTTCTTAAAAACCTTTTGTTCTGCCAACAAACTAAAGTGAACAAGCTGAAAATGACAACAAAGAGTACTCAGGATTGATGGGCAGTTTATTTGTGACGTTACCCGAGAAAGAAAGAGCTGTATTTGCAACAATTGCGATATATGTATATAATAAATACATTAATAATATTTATTTATCAATTCAAATATTTACTAATTATGTTAATTGCTATAGTACAACTAGGCCCTGTTAGAACAGCATGATTAAAATACAAGGAAGAAACCACTCTATACTGCATTGAACTGCTTTTATTATTTTACTTAATTTTCCGTGGAAATCACTAAACAATTTTGAAATACAACAGATTTAATAAAAAGGGAGATGAATTTTGGGGCTTATAAATACCTATATAACCTGAGATGAACGTTTTCTGACTGATAAAAACATCTCATAATTACAAAATGAATGAAATCCTAATGAGTTTCCTCCTAGAAACTATTATTTTAAGTATGATAATTAAAAAGTAATTTAAATTGTGTTTCTACTTGAACAGTTTCAGAACAAAATCACATTTTATGCTAAAAATTTTAATGTGTGTTTTAATGAAGCTGTTTTAAAATATTTTAGAATATTATATGCTGTAGCATAGAGTTGGAAATTTAATAATTATATTTTTGGGGTTAGGTTAGTTATCAAATTAATTAAACAAAAAGGAATGTTTAATTTTAACTCCCCAGATCCACAAAAGCGTGTAAAAACTGGCACCATTGTAACAAAAGGTTCAAAGAAAAAAATACTAAAACAAATCACCATTAATTTTATTAAATTTATTTTTTTTCTGATTACTGTATCTGCAATTTTTTTTGTGAAGAAAATGATTATTTATACTTTTCACAATTAGGAGAAATGTAAATACGATTTATCACTGGTTAATTTAAAAGAAAAAATAACCTGTCATAAATAGTATTGTTAGACCAAACACTTAAGATTTCAGACGGTCCAAATCTGTGTTGCTATATGGGTGCCTGACATGGTCACTAACAGAAAAACAAAAGAACAAAAATCAAAATGCCAAAGATCCTGGGAATAACTTTGAAGAACAAAATACCTATAGTATTAATAAATCAGTTATCTCAGACAACAGGCATCACACAAATACCTACCAGAAGCAAATGGCAATGGGGCGGTCACGTCGCAAGAATGCAGGACAATAGGTGGACCTACAAGATCTTAATGTGGGCCCCCCGGATAGGAAAAAGGAACACAAGGCAGACGTAGAGGAAGATGGACAGACCTCTTCAACGAACATGCAGGTCCAGAGTGGTCAAGAGTAGCAAAAAGAAGAGAAAAATAGAGAACATGATCATCCTGCTGTTTGTATTTTTTGAAATGTTTTTCAATTTACATTACTTAAATAATCAGTATTTGTATAGTTATATTTTGTAAAGTAGTGAGATATATTTTGCAAAGATAAACAAGCTATAAGAAAATAATTATTAATTACTTCTTTGATATTTTATATAGTGTTCCAAATATGTTTTCTTAGTAACATTTCTTAGTTGGTTATTCCATTTTATTCCATTTATTGCTTATTTTGTTAGCTATTTCCGTTAAATTTTGCCCAGTTTTTAAAGAGAAAAATTTCTCATTTGTTCCTTTTTATGACAATTTCATGTCAGTGAACTGCAAGAGTGACCCTCATATGTTGCAAAATTTGACTTTTTACTTCCTCAAAAAAGTGAAATTATATCAATAAATATAAACTATATAAGGAAAATTAGTTTTAAAATTTACTCATAACAAATATTATCTATAATCTGTGTTAATGATGTTCGATTTTCTTCTATTCTGTATACTGAGAATAAATCCTATTAAAAAAAAAAAGCGTTAAGCCATGCGGTGTAGAAGTGTGGAAAAATTAAACCAACAAACCTTACGAAACATTAAACCAAAAATGTTTTTTCTAATGCCTTCTTTTCTTAATAGGATTTTTCATACTATTAGATATCGTGTATATTCATCAGTTTTAATAACTGTTTGCTTTTTGTTGTATGTCTTGACACAGTGAAACACTTGTTTACTAACAAGGTGTGGTATACCTGGAGAGACTAACGACATAGCCTTAACATTAACAATGTTGTCAGATGTTCACCCATAGTTAAAAATGCGGCTTGCTTGCAAGATCACAGTCTGCTCATTTAACATGTGGCAATATGGGTATCGTACACACACTCTTCACGCGCAGATAAACGGTTCAAGCCGCCCCCGCACTCGCCTTCATCTGATCGCCAGACTATACGTGGGTACTAGGAAATGCATTGGCAGACAATGCCTTTCCCGACCTCCTTAATTACCTTATCTAAACATTTTTGTGTGGTGATCTTGTTTATGCGACCACAGTTGAAACAGAATATGATATGATGGCCAAGACAATTGTAACAGCACGTAACATTAAAGACATTCCTGCAGTCTTTGACCATGCTAAGTAGTCTATACGAAGGTAAGTCCATAAGTTTCCTTCCTAATCATTTTCTAGGTACGATAAAGACAAAAACTATGTTTCACTTTTCAATATAGTTGCCCCTTTATTCCAATACACTTCTCACATCTTTGAATTAACATTTCAACCCTTCCCCAAATAATCAGAAGTCTTGTCTGCAAAATGGGCATAGCTTCTTCGTCACACACACACTTAAATTTCCTTACTCGAAGGCCCTTCTTGAGTTTTAAGAGGATGAAATCGTCACTGGGAGCTAGATCTAGGCTGTAGGGTGGATGGTCGATCTCCTTGAAGCCACATTTCACCACAGCTTCCTTTGTAACAAGAGCTGTGTGCACAGGCACGTTGTCGTGAAGAAGGCGCACACAACCACTCAGCTTTCCTCGCCTTTTCTCTTTGATGGAAGCGCGTAGTCCGTGCAGTAGACCAGCATACGACTCCCGATTTACTGTCGTGTTCCTCTCCTTGAAGTAAATGAATCCTTCACAGTCCCAAAAGACTGTGGCCATGAGCTTTTTGGTTGACTGAGTGACCTTGGCCTTTAGAGGCGGTGCTTCGCCTGGTTTACGCCACTCCATTGATTCTCTTTTGAACAAGGGATCATAATAGAGGAACACAGTTTCATCTCTGTAACAATGGTTTACAGAACGTCTCTCTCGTTGCCACGGCAGAGCTCCAAAAATGCCTGACACAGATGACTCGTTACTGCTTTTGGACTGAGGAAAGAAGTCTAAGCACCCATCTTGCACTAACCTTAATCATGTTAAAATGTTCATGAATAATAAACTGAAGGAATGTTGTTTTAGAAAGGCCCAACCTTGCTGCTATTTGTGTAACTTTGAGCCACCGGTCTTCCATAATTTTTCCTTCCACAAGAGCGATGTTTTCAGGCGTGAGCATCTCCAAGGACCGACCTGTACGCCCTTCGTCTTAAATGCTTTCTCGAAAACATTTGTCCTATTCTTTTACTGTAGAATATGAGGGGGGTTCTTTCCCATACACAGCGTCCAATCGCTGTTTAATTTCTCTTGAGTAAGTCCTTCTTTTATGAAGAACTTAATAACAGCTCGAAACTCCATTTTGAACATGTCACAATCTTCTACACCTACCCTGCTTTATGCAACTTTACGTGAACAACTGAACACAGCGGAGCGGAAGTTACAGGTGTAATTATTTACTTAACACATAAGATATGACACCAGATGAGGGTTTTTGAAGACGATAATCCTTATCGGCAAGGCCGGAAACTTATGGACCAACCCTCGTATCTCGACGATATAATATTTGCCTAGAGGCCAATCTTTTGTAAAATGAAGCTATTGATGTCAAGGCAAATAGTCACGTTATATAGTGTGATGTCCTTGAAAAAATTCTTGTTTTTCATAACACATGTTTTTATGACATAGTTAGTAGAACGAAATAAAAGTAAGTATATATGTAATTCTTATAAAACGACAACGGATGTTTAAAATCTGTAAAGTACTGTAATTGTTACATTTTTCTTCTCTGCCACATATCTACTTGGTGTAGAAAATCACCGCCTTTCAGACAATCTAATTGGTCCAAAGCATTGGCGATCTGCATTTCTACTTTGAACAACAACACTACGCACCGCGGGCCGATATTCAATTTTATTTTCATGTTTTCACTTTATTCCTGGGTATCTAAAATGTGTGAGAGAACGCTCATCCGATACACTGCTTGTAAGAAGAGGCCATCTGGTAGGAAATGGTAAATAAAAGTTCGTATTTAGTTGCGGCCGTATTTCCAGCCTTCAATAATTTAGGGAAAGTCACGTCTTTATGGTGCATCATAACTCTGAGCTACCGGGAATAAAAACTCGTTTTTCCATTTCTGCAAAACGTGCCCCGGTTTTTACGGCGAGCATATTATGCTGGTATTGCCCGACTCCCCCCTAAGTCTAACTTTATACACCTCTCTTTTTTACGCTACCTATTTTCATTTCATATAATAACGGTACACGTTTTCCGTGCAACTTTTACTGTTTAATAGGCTTACGTGGTGTCAGGGTTCAAGTAGACGCTGGATCAAGCCACGACACACACTCACGTCTCAGCACTCGACATCATTGGGCGCGTTCGGCAGGAGAGTGCAGTTCTCTGTTAGTACTTAAGATAATAGGGTTTCACTCAAGAAGCACATTCAGCTATAGTAATGTTATTTATTTTTAGATCGGAGAATTTATGCACATATCTCGAGCGTACCATCTCAGTAGTTTGTTAGAGAAATGGAAAAGCCTACAAAAGTAAAAATTAGCACGTAAGAAACAAGGTTTGGGTAATCAACAACCCCAGCACAAATGTTTATAACAATGAACAAGAGTACCGCTTCAGTTTTAAGCTATTTAATAAAAAATATAAAGATAAGTTATTATTTTACACCAAGCAACTGTAGGATTGTAAATCAATCTATTTAAAAACCCGTGCAAAATATTTGTTCACAATTCTCTACTAGACCAGTTTGTTCTAAAATATATTTTTATAGATATCTCAAACATTTCATTAAAATTTTTAAGATTTATAAATGTAGCAAAAACTAAATTCTCCATTTCATTATAATTAGAGCATTGTGAGTTTTAAATCACATCAATTTAAATGTTGTCTCGTTTATATTAAAAGCGACATGGGTGGGGCCGAAATGGTTAAGGCTCGTCTGGGGTACAATCCCGTTAGAACTGTCTTCCACTGAGTGAGGTTTTTTTCCACTCCTCATAAATTGAAAATGCGTAAGCTAAAACTTCGGCGTGAAATATTTTTGTCTCATGTACATCACTGTCTACGGCCTGACATCCAGTAGTAATAACAGGCGATAAATTTAGTATTAAAATTGCGCATTTAAAATAATGTACGTTAAATAATTCTCATGAACTTCCTACCATTCCAAATCTTCCCAAATATGCAGTTATCTCGCCTGGAATTAATTATATTTAGCTCTAATTTAAGTTATTTTACTCTAAAATGAGTTTTAATATTCATTAACACTTAAACAGCAAATATTCAAAGGTTAAAGATGCTTAAGACATGAAGTGGGAATTTATTTTGGTGCATACAGGAGATGCAGAGGTATCTGATATTTGATATTGCTTAATAAGTTATACTAATGTTGAAACGGCGGTGGATAAAGCAAATTTAGATAAATGAGAGGAAGAAGGACGAAGTCCCTTCGGTCCTTGGTTCCGAAATTATGCATACAGAGGATGCGGAAGTCACTAAAGCTTTGTGTCCTGTTGACGCTTTCAGCTGCTCCCTCTTTGCTCTAACAATTCCCTGCTTCAACTGTTAATGTGCTGAAGATGTTCTACTCAACGTCGGCTACAAATACTTGGATATTGTCTTTTAGTAAAGCCGGGTGAAAGAAATGGAATGGAGTTTGCGCTCTTCAAGGAAAAGTGTATAAGATTCACCGAAATAGTTTCTTTATTCGTATCAATCCTCTCAGGCCAAAAAATAAATTCACGCTCGAACTAACTGTCGTCAAGAAACCGTGTCAGTTGTCTGTGATGAAAGTTTATTTTCAAGAGGTGTCACTGAGTCCTCTCGTGGCTCGGACAATGTATAGTCAGGTAAACACGAACCAATATCGACGCGATCTTCTGAAGTATTCTGCTAGAGAATTACGCATCCGCCATACGCTCCTAAAAAGTGAATTTGGTACGCTGTTTTTCGTTGGAGCGGACACCCGTCATCGATTATGTTCAACTTACTTTAGAGAAATAATTTACACTTTTCTAATTTCACTTAATATTGCTGTTAATGACGAACGAACTAACTATTGAAAAAAGCACATAAACTCATTAGTGAACTGTTTAATTAACTGCTTCTCTGATGAGTGGCACTGTGTAGTGCCCGATGGACTTTTGCGAACTCTTTTAAGCTTTGGCTCTTATGGCTGGGGCCTGTAAAACCCCCGCCTCGTCCCCTCTTTCTATCAAAATAAAGACTCCAAGGACTTTTAGTTTAGGGACCAGAAATCGTAAAAATAGGAACTTTGTTAGGTTAAATTAAACTGGCATATGCCTTACATGAAAATCCAAAACTTCCATTATGAATTTTATACATATGACATTCTGGTTATTTATAATTCAGGGTCTTAGTAGATGGAAAATCTGCCTCAGACAATGCTGAAATATTTAAGCTAACCCTATATTTTAGCATGGTTTGTCATACAAAAGTTATATTACGACATATGAGATCTGAGACAGTATTTATAAGCTGCCACCCCGAAATTTAATTATAGTAATTACAGTGATTAATTTTATGTAACTTCCTTATTTTAAGCATGAGTGTAGTTTCATTTCTGTGTCCTGTACAAGTGTCGAATTATTATTGTATTGTGATGTTACTTTCTGGCAAGAATGCAGAAAGCTTGTAATAAAGAATAAAGAATATGACGACAACGGGGGTGAAAAGACAAGGGAATAGCCTCGTAGGGAGATCCTAACGGTTCCATTTAATACGTAAGAGATGTAGGTAAAATGCAAGTATCACGTACGCCATCTGACCAATTAAAAAACAGAAAAAAATCGGAGGGAACAGATTACCCAATAGAGATACGAAGATGGCAGAAAATATTTATGTTTATTTACTCTTGCAATTTTGTGGTCCAGGGGCAGTCGATCCACATTCACTCTCCGTTCAGTTCAGTTGGGTGGCAGAAAAGACATTCTCCGTTCGATTCTAAGTCAGTGTGACAGAGTAGGCACTCAGTTCAATTATCTGTTTTAGTATAGTTCAGTTGAGAAAACTATCAGTGAATAGCTGGAAGTTGTGTCTTAGAATTAGTTGAGTTTTGTGGGGTTCAAGAGTAGAGATTTAGAGGTATTAAAATGCGTTAACGTCAGAGTGGTCGCCATGGTTAGTGCAAAAGTGGTATATATTCTCCAGGAAATAACGGCAGTATATTTTATATGCAATAGTTTATGTATAATAAATTGTATTTCATCTCCCATAACGACAAACCTTATCAATCTCCATATACTCCTTCCCCTATGATCACAGGATCATAAAAGTATCCAGCAGCAGAGTCTTAACAACCGAGGCAAAATATAAGACAGCGGAAACCAATCATCAGAGAGGAACAAATATCATTACCCGTAATAATTCAAAAAGTTAAATTAAATCCTTCCAAAATCTTTACCTCCACTGTACATGTGTATTTAACTCACCCTTTCTTATTTAAAACAGCTGCAGATCTGAATTCCTTTAAACAGCACTTGCAGTTTTATAACAGCATTCTATCATTATTATCAACATCCAATATACAGACCACTTTTTTTTTATCAGGATTTACGTACGAAGAAACTGGAATGAAGAAGGTACGTCATTAATGTGAGCCCCAGGGTAACCACGTAATTAAAATTAATTAATCTCTTGTTTGAGAGTCAATTAATTTTTCAGCTGGGTTAGCCTATCAGCTGTAAACTCTTTTCTGTTTCGTTGCTGTTTAACAATATTATAGTAATAGTAAGTTATTTATTCAGTGCTAAGTAGATTACAAAGTTATGGATTTCTACAGATTGTGACCCTAGTCATTATTTCTAAAGCACTGCCTAACAACTTAATGAACACTTAAAACATAACACATACAAAAAACTTGCTTTCAATTTATATATGTATTTATTTTGCTGTTCACAAACGTTTTCTTTTTATCATTAAACAAAAATTCACCTAATTTCATAACCTGGATATTTTTCTACATGCTAACCAGTTTTCTTATTCACAGTAATTTTTCTTTAATAAAATCCTTTCTGTATTCATAAACTGTAAATATTCAACAGTATATGGGTTGCTTCTTCAATCCCCTTACAGATTTTTCATAATTATTTCTGAATCCGTTCGATTTTAAACACGTTAACCTGGGCCAAGTATTCTCCCCTTCTTCCTCTTTGTTGCTCTCCTCAATATACCTTTCCCTACCAAATTTTATTTTTCAAATCCTTAGAAAAAATTAGCGAAAACGCTTATGTACATTAATTGCTTTGTATATGTCACTTATTGACGCCTATTCTCGTTCTGTCTAGCTTGGCAGCAGAGTTCACTATATCACCAGTTCTAAACCGGGAGTCTTTGAACAGCTCGCTAGGCGTTGACTACATTAATCACGGCCTCCAGGAAAATATCCTTGAACATATGGTGTTAACACAGTGGGCGCATTAAATTGATATTTGCATTATTATGTTATTGCTTTTAATTTAAAATGGTAGCTTGTAGTTAATTATAGGATATTTAGTTATTTTTGCTTAAGCTGCTCCATGATAAGGCAATGTTAAGCTACAAGTAAATGGGATTCATTAGTGTATACTTTTGTTTCTCATTGCTTTTGATGATTTTTCCGATAGTAGTCGTTCCCCGTACTTTAATATGACTATTAGCCGAAGGAATGAAACTATTGCGGTCGGTCCCACAAAACATTTATTATTATTATTATTATTATTATTATTATTATTATTATTATTGAATTGCGAAGGAACTTAGGCTAATGCGGTTGTACTTATGGGGATAGCGTGTTTAATAATCTATCCAAATTTGCATCGACCTTACCTAATAGGAATCTATAATTAAAAAAAATGTCTATATATGCATATGTTGTGTTAACGCTCTAAACCGTCTCAATATTTGCTTTTTTCGCGATGGTTTTGCTAACTATAAAACATATGCATCATTATAAATACAATATATATGCTGAATTAACAAGTCATTTCAATTTAAAACAATACAGAGAAAATTAAACACAAGAGCGCTTTTTAAATTTTGGTTTACACCCCTATTTCCAATGGCACAATTTCCCTAAATTTCTTATGTTATTTTAATGGTATATACGGAGTTTCATCGTGTGAAGATAGCAAATCTGAAATATTAATCTAATATGCGTGTGAGAATTATATTTGTATGTAATAGCGCTCTGTAATAGCCTTCAGAAAACGTTTTCGTTACATGTTTTTACTACAATAATATTTAAATTAAATTTCAAAGCCAACGAAAATCGATGTAACTTTCGACTGTTTTTATTTGCCTTATAAATTGTAATTGTTTCGGAATAGTAACATGTTTTATTGAAAAAAGGGCTCATGTTTATAAACATGATTACATTTTTAAACGTGGTTTAATCTCAGTAATAATAATAATAATAATAATAATAATAATAATAATAATAATAATAATAATAATAATAATAATAATAATAATAATAATAATAATAATAATAAAAATTCACTATGTTCAGGAATTATATAGTGGAGATATAGAGTTGGCTACATTGACCACAAGAAAATTCACGTCGCGTAATAAAATAGATTTGATAATTTTTTTCGATAATTTCACTGCGATATCCGGCTGTGATTGGTCAAAATTAACGAAAAAAAAAGTTTCGTTTCACTGGTTGGTTTAGAGACGAAATCACATAAGTGAAATAGTCATGGTAATTTCAATGTTACAGCAGTTCATGTATTCTATTCACTGGTGTTTTAGCCATACGTAAAGTGTGAGTATGGCCTCGGACCGATTGGCGCGTACCAAAACAGGTGGTATGTTTGGACTTATTTTTTCATGATTACATGAGGACTTTTAATTAAGCAATGCTACACTTATTTCTATGTATCGTACAACATATCGCTCCATTTATGGTTTAAATAATACTAGTTGCCGTACTAGAAACACAGAAAGTAATGCCTTCTTCAATTTTAAGTTTCAGTAAAACTCTGAATACCTTTATAACTTTAGAAGTATTTAATGTCTTACTTTAAATTTTAAGTCTGTTAGAAAAGTTTATTAACATATGTGCAATCAAGAGTCTGAAGATTCTAATTGATTAAGAGGAATATGAAATCTTCTTCAATATCTTCTCGACGTTTAAGTGAAATAATGTGTTCTCATTATGCTGTGACGATAATTAAGGAACGTCAGAGAACCTTATCCATTTTCTGCTCAAAAACAGTGACTGATAAAAGCATCTTGCTGCAGACAACACTTTTCTCCTAACGAGCTAGATTAGTTTTTCAAACTTTGTGTTCATCTGCGCCTTTTTACAGAACTAATTCAAGTACCTTCACCCGCAGGGATGTTTTTATCTTGTGCAGCGTTTTAGAGTTATCAAAATGAAATAGCATAATAAATATAAATTGAAATACTATTAAACCTATAATAATTATATACGATCTTAAAATAACTAACCGTTAAGGGGAAGCACTGCTTTTTTTATCTACGGAGTATTACATGAGGGCGCAGGGTATTTCCAGAAGCCCACTCATGTATTCTCCTTTGAAGGCATTTAACGAATGTCTGTATGGTGACTGTTGTTTTCAAGAATCGCTCACAGCTGTAATTGACCTGTAAAGTGAACACTACGTACCACAAGCGCCCGGTTATATATTTTTGAGTGTGTAATGTCAGTTTTGAGACAGAATTTATAAGCTGCCACCCCCAAATTTAATGAAAGTGATTATAGTAAGTAATTTTATGTAACTTCCTTATTTTAAACATGAATGTAGTTTTTTCTATTTCATGTACAAGTGTTGAATTATTGTTTGTAATATATTTTCTTGCAAGAGTGCATAAAGCTACCCCAGCCATAAAATCTGACCTGGGGATTTCTGTAGCCTATTGTAATAATGTTTTGTAGAAGATGACCCAGGCAAACCGAAGTTTTCTGGAGAGAATTATTAAGCAGAATCTGTGAAAACGATGTTTCTTTTATACATTATCTGAAATCTTTGCGTTATTATATTAGGCAAGTGCAGTAAACATGTGGGGGTAAAAAGACAGACTGATAACCTCTGGAAGGGAAGAAACTAGTAGCTTCTGTTGGTATGTACATGCAAGAAGTCACGTAAGCCATTTGACCAATAATATAGCAGAAAAAGAATTGGGGACCGATTACCCAATATAGATGCGTATGGTAGAAAACGTTCTAGATTGTTCTAAATCCACATTTGAAAGAATAAAGGTAGCTTCGTGAGACCGCCAAACTACCATGTGTATTTAGTCTTGTAATTCTGCGGCCCTGGATCAGTTCAGTTGATTGGAAGAATAGGCAGTCGGTTGCTATTTATTTATAAATTAATATAATGCAAGACGAGGAAACTTAATTAATTTAAATGTCGATGTCATGCAAATGAGCACGGTATTATAATTAGTGAGTGGTAAAACATGTGAATTGAATTATGCATTATACGAATTGTGCACAACAATTTCGCAGCTATTTTTTTCCATTAAAGATAATATTTTATTATTCAAGAAGCTAATGGGCAAAATTTACCATATTGATGTGAACGATTGCATGAAAATGCAAGGGGCTGACTAAATGAATGATGTGCTGTAGAATGTGGCTATATTGGAAAGAGGTTTGGAGGTTAAGAAAGGTTATGTTAACCGAGAACAACATGAACAAAAGATTTTGAAGGTTAATTCGATAGTGGAAGGCTTTGAGAAGTCAGAGCAATCCGCGAAGAACATCTGCAAGCGTATCCAGAGGAGCAGGAAACAATAACAATGATAGACCGGCAAGGAATACTAGAGCAGGTAAAAGGAAACTTTAAGGAAAAGCTACCCACCTTAGCCTATGGAATATTGAAGGTCTGAAGAAAAATCTAGGGAGCGACAGGTTCAATGGTTTTGTAAATAGTATAGACATTATGGGACTGATAGAAACTTGGCGTAAAGATAGTGAAAGGTCAGCTTCAAAGCCCTATTTGAGGGGAGTGAAACAAGACAGGATGAACCGGGGGGGGGGGGGTAGCATTATATTTTAAAGAAGAGCGTGAAAGTTGACATCAACAGGCTTAACATTAAATAAAGTGTAACTATTGTTGTTTATTGTCAATTAATTGATATCGAATTATGTATATTAGTCTTTTTATACGCAGCCAGCGGCGCTACTGTTTGGCAATCCCATCTTATTGATTTACTGACACCATCACACAAATTAAGACACGTAACCACACTCGGGTTTAGTAGCAATAGGAGATTTTAATGCTAGAATCGGTAACATGTCAGGTCATCAGCGTCCCATTCAACTCAGGGCGTGAAACGGCCGACAAATTTTGCTCAGAGGCCTCTCTTTCAGGCTTGAAGTTCTTTTTCGTGCCGTAAATGTGCGACACGGGACCCACGGCATTACTTCCCTTCCGAAGAGGCCATACTTAGACACAGTAAAGGCGTAACATTAAACGAAGACGGGAAGGTGTCCTTTTGCGACACCTTTCAGCTGGAAGTTATTAGCAGGAAATATGAGGCAGACATGGCGGGAGAATTAACATTTAAAAATTACAAATATGGAATCATTAATTATATAATATGCTCACAGCAAAATTAGTTTTATACAGAATTTCAAAATTGTAAATAAAATGGAATCGGATCATTCACTTGTCGACATCTGGTTCCAGTATAAAGTGTAAGAGAAATTAATTAAATATCCTTGTCACTTGTTCCGATAACGGTCTATCCTAGAAAAATGGACGAATTTTTAGTATTGTTGCTTGACTCGGCAAATAAATTTAATGTGAGGGGGGAGAAGCAGGGCTGATATTGTTTGAAGATTGACAGAGTATAAACAATTAACTGGCAGACATATAAAATTTCGGAATAATACAAATAAATGTTAAAAAAATAGGATGGTACAACACAAAACATAAAAAAATAACACGAATATTTGGGCTACAGAGGTAGAAAGAGGACTCATAGGTTTGGCATGGGTTCAAATTGGCAACGAGGGAATGAATATAATAAAAATGTATGGAAGAACGTTAGAAAAAGGCTAGAGGATATCAGCAGGCAGGAAATCGAGGCAGAGTGTAACACCAAAAGCTTCCTGAGCCTATCGAATGAAATGAACCTAGGGTTATTATATGCTCGTTCTAGCAAGAAAGACAAGATCAGGAATGGCTTGGTTTGGACTGGAAGGTTGGAAAACTAAAAAATAATGGATATTTCTGGTAAGAGAACGTGACCATTTTGTGGAGAAGATGATAAATGGAAACATATTCTGGCCGAATGTACCAAATAGGAATAGCTGAGACAATTGCTGTTCCCAGAATAACATTTTAAGGCAAATGGAGGAGAATTGGCATGCGGGGATCTGTTTGAGGATTACAGTAATTAATTGAATATGGGCATTTTTCTAATCAAAATACGCGTTTTCTGGTTTGAGCGCAATAAATAGTGTAATTGCAAACAACATGTAGGTTTTTTCTACTCATATCTGTAAATATCGCTCTTTCCATCCTGCATTTTCATTTATTTATTATAATAATTATTATTGCATTAATCTTTATTATTTGTTTCTCAATATGTTTTTGCATCATACTTAAGCACGTATGATCGACAATCCATTCATAAAATATATTTGTAATGTGTATATAGATTTTATAACAATAAAAAACACACACACACCTACCACCACCACTACTACTACTACTACTACTTGCTATTGTTTCCTTTGACACAATATTTGATGCTCATATACATCTTGACCACCTGCAAAGTACCATCATATTGACCTTGCTAAACAGTAAAGTGCATTTCATGCATTTCATCAGGACGGGGCGCTGCCTCATTATGATTTAACTGTGAAATTATCGTTAACCTTGTTGAATGTCTTAAGAGACCCCCCATCCCCCCAGCTATGTGCTCAGTTCATTTATTCAGAAGCATGTGATATGCAAAAATGAACCAGGAAGTGATGCAGAACCCTGAAAATGAATAAAAACATATTCTAAGTCCAATATGTTTCGCAGCAGTGTGTATATTAATATAAGCTATTGAGTGTAGAGAATGATTCCGTTTATGTTTGTAAAGAATGAAAATCATGTACGACATCATTCGAATAAACATACATCCTGCTAAAAAGTGTTCCTTTATCCTATGTGAGAATATTTTTGACGTTCTTTATCATTGAGGAGTAGTTGTAGTAGTAGTAGTAGAAGTAATAGTAGTAGTAATAGTAGTAGTAGTAATAGTAGTAGTAGTAGCAGTAGTAGTAGTAGCAGTAGTAGTAGTTGTAGTAGTAATAGTAGTAGTAGTAGTAGTAGAAGTAGTAGTAATAGTAGGAGTAGTAGTAATAGTACTAACAGTAGTAGTAGTCGTAGTAGTAGTAGTAATAGTAGTAGTAGTAGCAGTAGTACCAGTTGCAGTAGTAGTAATAGTAGGAGTAGTAGTAGTAGTATTAGTAGCAGTAGCAGTAGTAGTTGCAATAGTAGTAATAGTAGTAGTAGTAGTAGTAGTAGTAGTAGCAGTAGTTGCAGTAGTAGTAGTAGCAGCAGTAGCAGTAGTAGTAGTGACAGTAGTAGTAGTAGTAGCAGTAGTAGTAGCAGTAGTAGTAGTAGTAGTAGTAGTAGTAGTAGTAGTAGTAGTAGTAGTAGTAGTTGCAGCAGTAGCACTAGTAGTAGCAGTAGTTGCAGTAGTAGTAGTAGCAGTAAGCAGTAGCAGTAGTAGCAGTAAGCAGTAGCAGTAGTAGCAGTAGCAGTAGTAGTTGCAGTAGTAGTAGTAGTAGTAGTAGTAGTAGTAGTAGCAGTAGTTGCAGTAGTAGTAGTAATAGTAGTAGCAGCAGTAGCAGTAGTAGTAGTAGTAGTAGTAGTAGTAACAGTAGTAGTAGTAACAGTAACAGTAATAGTAATAGTAGTAGTAGTAATAGTAGTAGTAGTAATAGTAGTAGTAGTAGTAATAGTAGTAGCAGCAGTAGTAGTAGTAGTAGTAGTAGTAGTAATAGTAGTAGTAGTAGTAGTAGTAGTAGTAGTAGTAACAGTAGTAGTAGTAACAGTAGTAGTAGTAACAGTAGTAGTAGTAATAGTATCTTTGTCGGCCCTACTGGTAACGCCATATTTGCCTCCTAAACACAAGATCGCGGGTTCAAACCCTGATAGGATCGATGGTTTTTTCGGGCGTAAAAATTCTAAGTAAAGCCGTGGGTCCCATGTCGTACATTTACGGCAGGAAAAAGAACCTCAAGACTGAAAGAAGAGGCCTCCTAGCAAAATTTATCCGCTGTTGAACGTCCTGAATTAAATCGGTCGCTGACCTGACATGCTAAAGAGCGTCCTTAAATAAACCAAATCAACAACAGAAAGGTGTATCTTTATTGTTATAAAAGTCTATATACGCGATAAAAATACATTTTATGCATGGGTCGTAGATCGTAAATACTTAAGTATGATACATTATTAGAAAGAAAAGCAAATAATAATACAAATAAAACAATATTAATAATAACAATAAAAACACCACAATGCGAGGAAGGATGTTTACAAATATGTGAATAGAAACATATTATATTACTTATTATTACACTAGTTATTGCGTACTAATCCGGAAATAAATTACTTCGATCTTCGCTCACTTTGGCTAGGACAATGCCCATTATCAGTCAATTAGTGGGTTTCCAAACAGAAAGGGAATACTAAAGAACACATACCTTGAATTTTTCTGAGAGAACTATTGTGAATACTGAGAATCAGTACAATTTTTTCTAGAGATACTAATTTGAATTTTATTTCATTCAAAAAAGGAAGCGAAAAAATGTCTAATACCGAAAGGAAAAAAGGGGGGGGGGAAGCAAACAGAACCATAATCTCGCTCGTTCAGCAATGGATTCAGTGTGTTTTGAGATTAACCTATGATGGAAAAATAATATTTAGCCCTATATTTGTAAAGAGGAAAATAAATAATAAAATATAATATAATAATCAATCACTTTATAACAAACATTACTGAATAATTGTAGTTATTCTTTTCTGGTATAGGTGTCACAAGATAAAGGCTTCACACCAACCGGCATGTTAATGGTTCCGATCATTAAGCAACAGTCGCCCAGGGTAGTACCATAAAGCAGGCTTTATTGACACAGCGCGCCTCTTCCCCCATTGAAGTAATTTCAATAGACTTTGCAGAGCCCTTGTAGCTACATACATCCCATTGAATGCTGTGCTCACAGGTTTCTTTCAAAAATACTGTAAAAAACCCTTTCCCTTAAAATTAATTTAAAAAGAACTATCTACCTTTATAATCAAAGGTGATATTCATTCCAGACGACATAACGATTCCTATGCGCGGTAATTTGTGCATGAAACCTCTTATGCAATGCGTACACACTTAGCAAATTTAACGATTCATCATTTGTGCTCCAAACCGTTAGAAAAAGTAAGCCATATAGAATTTGCGTATTTATTTAATAATAGGTATTTTGATAGATTTTATGGTTTATAGTTTCATCTGTGTAGTGGGCATTTAGCTATCCTTGTCATTTAATTAGACATTTGGTTAGCCATTCATTGAATTTTACTGACAAGAGTTTAAACGAGGGTTGGTCCATATGTTTCCGGACTGACCATTTTCTAGGTATGATAAAGACAAAAACTATATTTCAGTTTTTCAATATCGTTAGCCTTTGTTTGCAATAAACTTCTCACATCTTTGAATTAACATTTCAATTCCCCCCTCAGAATAGTCAAAAGTCTTGTCTGCAAAAAGGGCATAAATAACATTTATCACTTCTTCACTGGGAGCTAAATCTGTCCTGTATGGTGGATGTTCGGCCTCCTTGAAGTCACATTTCTTCACAGCTTCCTTTGCAACAAGAGCTGTGTACACAGGCGCGATGTCGTGAAAAGATGCACAGCACCACTTTCCTCGCCTTTTCTCTTTGATGCAATAGGCCAGCATAGTACTCCCCATTTGCTAAAATGTTCCTCTTCTTGAAGCCAATGAAGAGTATTCCTTCACAGTCCCAAAAATATGTGGCAATGATCATCTTGGTTGACTGAGTGACCTTGGTCTTTACAGGCGGTGCATCGCCACTCCATTGATTGTCTTTTGGACAAAGGATCCTAACAGAGGACCTTACTTTCAACTCCTGTAGCAATGGTTTACAGCACTTCTCTCTCGTTGACACGGCAGAACTGCAAAAATTCCTGCTGCTTTTGGACTGAGGAAAGAAGTCTAGACACCCATCTTGCACTAACCTTATTCATATTTAAATGTTCATATATAAACTATAAACGAAGGACTGTTGTTTTAGAAAGTTCCAACCTTGCTGCTATTTCTTTAATTTGAGCCGAATGTCTTCCATAATTTCTCCTTCCACAAGAGCGATGATTTCAGGAGTGAGTACCCACAAGGGCCTACCTACACGCTCTTCCTTTTCAATGATTTCTCGACCCATTCGAAAAAGTTTGGCCCATTCTTTTAAAGTAGAATATGAGTGGATGCCTCCCCATATACACCGCCCAATTGTTGTTTTATTTCATTTGGAGTAAGTCCTCCTTTTGTGAAGAACTTAATAACAGCTCGATACTCCATTATGAACATGTCACAATCTTCTACACATAGCCTTCTTTATGCAACAATATCTGAACAACTGAACATAGCGGAACGGAAGTTACAGCTGCAACTATTTACTTAACACTAAGGTATGACACAAGGTAAGGGTTTTGTGAAGGCGATAATCCTTATCGACGAGGCCGGAAACTTATGGACCTACCCTCGTACCTCTTCCGAGTCCACGTCAATTCTGTTTTCCTAATTCTAATTTTAGGTGTCTAAAATTGTACCTTTAGTGCCTATTTTGATAATTTGAGAGACTATTTTAGTTGTTTAAAAATTGATTTTAGAGGCCAAAGCTCCGAGGTCTAATAATGAAATATGTCAAACATTTGGGCAGGTAACCCCTTCTGTGCTGTAAAAGTATTAAGGGTTATAACTAGGGGTAGGAAGAAAATGTTTCACTTCAATTGTAGTCACAGCTCTTTCCCCTTAGTCGGACATGGTGGTGTAGTGTTAACCATACTTGCCGCCTAAACGCGGGTCCAAACCCGGCCAGAGTTGATGGATTTATTCGGGCGTAAAAATCCTATGTATGGCTTCCTTCGGGAGGAAAGTAAAGTCGTGGGTCCCGTGTCGTACATTTACAGCACGATAAAGAACCTCAAGCCTGAAAAAAGAGGTCTCTGAGCAAAATTTGTCGGCCGTTTCACGCCCTGAACTGAATGGGACCTGATGACCTGAGATGTTAAAGAAGGCCTGTAAATAAACGATATATATATAATCTCTTCCAATAATTTTCGATAAGTGTAACTATTTTTTTAAACCAAATAAGCTTACGTATCAAATAAATAAAAGCGAACACAAAAAATACAAGTATGCAGGTAATCAAGCTAAAGGACCATATTTATATTAATGTGTGTCAAACAATAATTTTTACGGTAATGAATGAATAGGTTTAACGCCCGTTTTTGCTACAGAGGTGCCACAGGCGGCGAACGTTGGTGATACATGAAATGAATGATATATTGGAAAAGGATTTATTTTTAAGGAAGGATACATTCCAGGACTAAGTTTAGGGTGCCTCTCTGGCATTTGCCATTTATGAGGACTGAGGAAAACCTGGAGATAACCTCAGTCAGGGAGGTAGGTCCTGGCGGGAATCGAACCCCAGACATCCCGCTCACTAGTTCGCGATTTAATCACCGTGGCCACCCATGGCGGGTTTTTTTACGGTAAGCTGTTTTATAGTGTTTCCAGATATTGCTTGAAAATGTGTCATAAACTTAACGCCGACCGCTATTCTTTTTCTGGCTAAGCTCTTTAAAACATGTTTTTCATATCATGCTTTATTTAGTTTCTCAAATAGCTTTTATGTAATATATCTTTTACACAAGTACCTTCTTTTCTTTTGAAACTAAGGAACCTACACTTTTGTAATGTTATATACATTTACCAACTCTTTATAACTTCAATCCTTAAATTTCTCTGGCGGACAACAGAAGTTTTACTTAATAGTTCAACCATGTGTTTTAATTTTAAGTATAAAATGCAATATTCAAATTTATTGTTTATTTCATTATACTTCAGTGGGTGAATATTTAGAGCCTTAAAATTTCTTTAAAATGTATAATATGCCTTATTTTGTTGTTTTCGTTAGTTGTCATCGCATAATTTTATTCTTGATAACTTTCAAAATTCTTTTCTTCTACACAAAATATCTGCATAAGGAACTCTTCTTTTAAGTCATTACAAGTCCTGTTAATTTTTCCACTTGAGGATCAGCCTACAGTCTATTTACTAACTGAACTATTATTAGTCAATGTGCTACCATTAAGACAGGAGTTGTTTGTATATGGTTGACTAGTTAGCACAAATCCCAGTCGATTATTCTGGAAAAGTTTTATATATATTCTTTACCGTGTTTATAGCTTGTATTTTCCATTTTCTTGTTCTTTTTGAACTTCAAAAATCTTTTTAAGGGTAAATTTTATTTTCTGTTTTGTTATTTCTATATCTTCATCGTACGTTTTCGTTTTAGTCAGCAATTCAGTGAATGCTGAATTATGCAGCAGGTAAGCTTTTAATTCTAGTGCCACGAGAGAAAAAGAAATATTGAGTATATAAGTTAATTGATAGAGCCATTTTACAATAAATTGCTTTGTCATTCGTCGAAATTTAATTTGAGGATTAACGAAGTGCAGGGGAAAGTTGCGATAGTGTCTTATAGGTAAATTTGACAGTGTTGGTACGCATAAGAAGTATATCGGTATGACAGAAGAAAATGCAATGGCTCATGAATAGAAATCTATTGTATTTTGTTGCCTAGATGGGAAAGGTAAAAAAAGCAAAAAACTGTGTTTAAAATACGTAAACGTTACTCAGAGAGTACTTTTTTGAGTAGTGTTTAACGCCCGTTTTTACTACTGAGGCACCACAGGCGGTAGACATTGATGATACATGAAACGAAATGATAAATTGGGAAAGGATATTTTTTTAAAGGAAAGAAACGTTCCACGCCTAAGTTTAGGGTACCTCCCCGGCATTTGCCAGCTATGAGGACTGAGGAAAATCTGGAAATAACCGCAGTCATGAAGGACGGTCGTGGCGGGATACGAACCCTAGACCTCCCGCTCACGAGTCCGCGCCTTAACGACCTCAGCCAGTTTACTCAGAGAGGTAAAACAGTATCACTTTGTGAACAATGCTGCTGTAATTTATTAACGTTCGTTTGTTGCTGCTGGTATGCTTTTTAAATTTTTATGTTTACGTACATATTTGTTGAATCAGTAATTTTTCTTACACTTTAGTTCTGGTTATACTTTTACAGCAACACGGAAATTGTTAATTTCTTTCAAATTTGAAAATTTAGCATTGCTAAAAGAATAACGCATTATTTAGTTTTAAGTATTGATATTTTCTAATCATTATTCATATATGATAAATCAGAAATTATGCCACGATATGGATGCTTTATATAAATGCCCGAAATACTACAGGGGGATGGATGCATGACAGAAGCAAAATCAACCAGGACGTCGTGCTCTAAGTGACATTGCAAGGTTCATAATGGCCGCTTTAAGAAAAAAAAAAAAAAAAAAAAAAAAAAACTGTCTGGGTTCCTAAGCGCTATTCGCTATGCAAATAGATTGTGTCTGGCACAGGACGCTACTATAAGCGAAGCAGGGCGGTTAGCGCTAAATAGGAATTCTCGGCAGAGTCCATTATGCTAAGGTAATTTTCCTTACCGAGTGCACAGCGGCGGCTTTTGTGGGCCGTTTCTCCTGCTATGGACTTAAAATAAAGAACAATTACATGCACTGAGAAAATAGTAAGATAGAAATACTCACAGTAAATTAAGTTATGCATTGGCAAATGTTATGTTAGTAACAGTGCACGCTTATCAATGTTCGCTGTGTATGTCAGCGGCTTAATCAAAGTTTATTTATTAAAAATTATAGTTATTTTAAAAAAGAGTTCGTACATGATTTTGCCTGAACAAATTTTATGCCTTAAGAAATGGTGTACATAATGAAATTAAGAATGTGTATTGCAATTGGTATTTTAAGAATAAATGGATTAAAAACGGTATCTTTGGTCGAACCATGCTAAAATCTGTTGATTTTGGGTATCCATTGACATTTTCAATAAAGAAACATAAATTAATGTTTAGAAGAATTAACCGCTGAATTAATTTATAATATTGAAACTGGGGGGGGGGACCTAAAATGTGAAGTCATTTTCAGAGAAATAATATAAAGATAAGAAAATTTACACAATCCGAAAACAAAGTCTATATATACTGGAAGGTTTTGGAAAGTAATAAGAAAGAGAAATTGTGATACTCTTTAAATTGAATTTAAATCTATTGGATAAATGCATGAATAGCTTGTTATCACGTGTGTTTGCTGTTGTGCAACAATTGTCAGAAACTTCATGTTGTACGAGGTGTATTTAAGTTATAACACCCCCGATTTTTTTTCTCACTAACTAATCACACGAAAACTATGGCACTTGTGACACTTCTGGACGAAATCTCCCTGCAGCCGTAAACATTTTTCACAACGTCGACGTCCTGATTCTATGGCCGCTGTGAACGCTTCAGTAGGAGTCTGTTTTGACTTCTGGAAAATAGATGATAAAATAGCGGAGCATACTGGCGCTTCGTTTCAGAATTGAAAAACGGCATCCATTTCTCATCCGTTGTGACAATCGATGAAAAGAAAGTCCCATTCATGCCGTCATCACACGTCAACCTTGCCAGGCAACATGCCAAGCGCGCAGCCTTGTGGTCGTCCGTCAGCATTTGTGGCACCCACCTGGAGGACTTTTCGCGTTTTCAGGTCTTCATGCAGGATTGTGCGCACAGACCCCACGGAAATCCCAACTTTGGAGGCGATGTGTTCCACATTCATTCGGCGATCCTCCACAACAACTTTCTCCACTCGCTCGGTCATGTCATCAGATCGTCTTGTGCGAGGCCGAGGTTGTTGTCACACGACGATCTGCCTTCCTTGAATTATCACACCCATGAACGCACATTAGACACATCCATGACACCATTAACACATGTCTCACTCAACTGTCGAGGTGTCAAACCACGCAAATGAAGAAAACGAATGATTACACGCTGTTCTTGTAATGAAAAGACGCCATTTTGAAGTATCAAAAACAGTCCTCACTCTCGCCGCTGCCGCTAGAGTTCTGTGTGCCATACAGTGCTGCAATCTCTGTCTCGCATTGATAACGAATATCCGCGTATTTAAAAACAAACATTTCTATCTGTTCTGAGAAAAAAAAAATTGGAGGTGTTATAGCTTGAATGCACCTCGTATACTGAGGCCTTAACATTCGGTCATACCAGATCCGGCACTAAGTTGACAAAGCACCCTTTCTGACTTTTTAGGGTTCTGTTATCTGCTTAGTATTTTGAAATAAATTATTTTTTTTAATAGTGTTTAACGCCCATTTTTACTATTGAGGCACCACAGACGGTAGACACTGGTGATACACGAGATGAAATGATAAATTGGGAAAGGATTTTTTGAGGAAGGAATCGTTCCAGGCCTAAGTTTAGGGTATCCTCCCCGCATTGGCCATTTATAGGGACTGAGGAAAATGTGAAAAAAAAAAAAAAAAACTCATTCAGTAAGGACGGATCTGGCGGAATTCGAACCTCAGATCTCTCGCTCACGAGTCCGTGCCTTAAAGACCTCAGCCGCCCTTGGCGGTGAAACAGATGGTGAGGTAAAGGATAGATAGTTAAACAATTCGTTTCCAATACGAATGAATGAATATTTTATCTTCAGAGACTGCATACACCAAAAAATTTAATTAAAATAAATATTTTTAAATTATGTGTTTTTGTTTGCAATAAATCTATGTAACCAATGTTTTATATTTTGCATATTGGTCATATAGATTGTAGTCATTATATTAAGTAATTGAGAAGCAATAATCATAATACATATTGTTTATTAGTCTACCACTTTCTCGTCCCTCTCTTGGGCTCTTTCTCGTTCTCTTGCTATTACCAAAAGAATGATTAGCTCTATTCTTAATTTTTCTAGGGTCGGAATATATTTCAGATTTGCAGCTGTCTGGAAATCTCTTTGAGCATATGCCAACAATTGCTGCTTCACCCACACTGAGTAGCATATAAAAATATTTTTCACCAATTACATTCACCGCAACATTGGTTATAATTTGTTGGAACGTTAACTTTGTAAAAAAAAAAAACTGCATTTAGTGAAGAGATTCTTTGTTCAGCGTGACATGGTGAAATATTAAAGTGATTCCAAAAGCTTGCCAGGGAGTTGCCTGCGGCTCATGTGATTAACTTCTTTAACGCGTAATACATAATGCCAATTTCTGTATACAGTGTGTTCCATGATATTTCTACAAATTTCTTGGGACGGTAGAGCAGGTCAAAAAGCATTATTTTTCCATGAAAACTTAAAACGATCAAAATACCTGTGTTATCTGGAACAAACAACACATTTTGGCATGTCTCTTGTTTGTGCCTCCTACCATTTGGACAGTTTCCTTTAGAAAAGGTCGTCCTTAGTTGTCCAGATCTTCAGATGTATTAATATCACTCAGTTCATATTTCCATAACGACCGACAGACATTTTGTGTTTACAGAATTCGGTGACCCAAAAGCAAAAAGGATTTACTACTAATGGTGTCCATTACCTCGTTCAAATACCTTATATTACATCAACAGAATTCTAGAACATTTGTACCTACAGTGCAGGTTAAGTGAAAATGAAGCGATAAGAACTTTATGAAAGAACATTTGTTGTTGATTTGGTTTATTTACGGACGCTCTTTAATATCACAGATCATCAGCATCCCATTCAATTCAGGGCGTGAAATGGCCGACAAATTTTGCTCAGAGGCCTCTTCTTTCAAGCTTGAGGTTCTTTTACGTGCCGTAAATCTACGATGCCAGACCAATTGCTTTAGTTCCCTTCCAAAGGAAGTCATTACTTTCTACGCCGGAAAAAATCCATCGACACTGGCCGGGATTGATCTCACGATTTTGGATCTCCGAGGCAAGTATGGTTACCACTAGACCACCAGGACGACAAAAGAGGAAGAAGAGGTTATCCACCTTATAAGTGAGGAACCCTTCACGAAAACAGGGTCCCCCAGAAAGTAATGTCCCACATTCTTTTTCTCAGCCGATAACAATTTGTGGATGCGAACGCTAAGGTATGAATTATTTGTAGTTTCCTGAGTGCGGGCGCAAACTTTCTGTTTCCTCCGACAAATAGCTGCAGCAATGTTTCAAAATGGAGTCTGATTTGGTTTATTTATGGACGTTGTTCAACATTCCAGATCATCAGCGTTCCATTCAAATGAGGGCGTGAAACGGCCGACTAATTTTGCTCAGAGGCCTCTCTTTCAGGCTTGAGGTTCTTTTTCGTGCCGTAAATTTACGACATGGGAACCGCGGCTTTACTTCCCTTCCAAAGGAAGCCATACTTAGGATTTTTACGACGAAAAATATCCATCGATCCTGGCCGAGATCGAACCACCATCTTGGGTTTAGGAGGCAAGTATGGTTACCACTTTCACCACCAGGACCGACAAAATGGCGTCTGTAACAGATGTACGTTACCAGCAGCGTGTTATTGAATTTCTCACTGCGGAGAAAGGAACTGGGGGATATTCACGAACGTTTGTGTGAAGTCTATGAAGCACCTGCAGTCGACAGAAGTACATTGGTCGCTGGGCAGAGAGGGCGAGGCCATCAGAAGGCGGTTCGGCGAAGCTCCAAGATTTGCGTAGACCATCCGCGGTTGACACGTTGCAGAGTGCTGATTTTCTCATTCGCGAGAATCAACGCATTATGACTCGGCAGTTGGCGCTCAGCAAAGGTTGCATGGGTGCAATTATCCGCGCTCTTGATTACTCAAAAGTGTGTGCAAGATTGGTTCTGCGCTGTCTTACGGCGGAAGTCAAATCTCAGATTAAAAAAAAAAAAAGTCTTTTGAGTTGTTACTACTTTTTGAAAATTGGGGGGAGGGAGCTTGGTAACCGGATTGTGACAGATGATGAAACCGTGGGGTCATCATTTTCAGCCCAAAACAAAACAACAAGCAATGAAAGGGCCTTATCCTCGCTCTCCACAGAAGAAAAAATTCAAAGCAACTGCTTCCGACGATAAGGTCATGATCACTGTGTTTTGGAACTGTGAGGGTGTGATTCTCATTAATGTGATGCCAAGAAGCAGTGCCATTAATTGAAAAGCATACGTCAACACATTAAACAAACTCAAGAAGCGCTTCCACCGATTTCGGTGTCATATCAAACCAGTAGATGTTTTTATTCAACACGATAACCCTCGGTCTCACACGAGTTTGAGTATTTCTGAACACATCATTAAACAGGATTGGAAGATGTTACTCCATCCACTCTACAGCTCTAATCTAGGTCCCTTGGACTTCCACTTGTTTGGGCCATTAAAGGATGGCAATCGTAGAATACGAGGAGGTGGTTCACGCAGTGAAGAAATGGTTTGGTGACCAGAGCAAGGATTGGTACCGACGCTCTTGCGTCTCGCTGCAGGAGGGCCATAAAACTGGAAAGAAATTACGTGAAAAAACAGAATGTGTAAATAAAACATTCTAAGTGTGTAATTCTCTTTTTTTTTTTTTTTTTTTTGGAATAATTAATTGTTGAAGAAAAAAATATTTGGAGCATTACTTTCTGGGCGATCCGCGTATAAGTAATTAACATGAAGTAGATTTATGGCGCATTGCTTTGTGGGATATTATCCAAACAGTTATGAGCTTCAATCATTCAAAATTCAGAGTGAGTGCATGCACTCCTGGGGAAGAGGGGCGCTTTCTGATCTTCCCTTTATCCACTAAGAGTTTGTAGCCTAGCATCTTGCTCCTATTTAGTGAAAGTAATGAGTGAGCTTTCTGCTTAAGGAAATGAGAACCAGAAAAAGTTTCACAATAACCTCATTCTCTTCTGAGTTAACAATCTCCAGATATAGTGCTCAAGCATGCAACATTAATCAAGCTTGCAATTTCTACATCTTCCTTCATAGTTGTCCGAGATCTATGCTGTAACACTGTACTAAAGTAGTCCATGAATATATGGAATGAATTAAAAGTATCTGTACTACAGGTATGCGCCTTTTTAATCCGCACTTGCGGGATAAGTTTTGCTGCGTGGTCTGCTGGAGCATTTGTAAATGAAACACACACTGTATACTAGACTTATCGTCCTATGTGGCCTCATGTAAGATCTAATTACATAAACAATTGAATTGGATTAAGTTTTTAATTTGGATAAGTAATCAGATTCAAATGCAATCCAATGTAGTACCCCAAAGAAGTACTAGAAAAAAAAAGAGTAACAATAGCTGGTAGAAAGTAAATTCCACCTTTAATATTTTTATATTATTATTTGTGAATTTGTGAATCTACAGTGTAGCAGTAAACACGATTTTTTCTGCAGTTAATGTTAAATAGACTGAACTAAATGTTAAATGTGCTTGTAAATTGACCTTATACTTTAATTTACTATTTGGAAAATTTGAAGATTTCAGCAATTAAAAATTAAGATATTGTACAAGCAACAACCAATATTTAAATTATCAACATGAGCGAAATGAATCTGTAGTACAAATTTACTTTTGTAAGATTATTTGCGACCTTTGCTGAATTTTAAAAGTTCTCAAAATATAATATTTTAAAATTGTACACTCTCATTATTGAATGATTAGTTGTAACATATTTTAATAAACATATAATTTCAGGTATATCTATTTATTATGCATATTTTAAAGCATATATTATGCTGTTCGGGAAAAATGATTTTGTATAGTAGATATTATAAACCGTAAAAAGTGCATATGCAAAGGTTGATCCAAAAGTTTCCGGTATAACTATTTTCTAGGTACGATAAAGACAAAAACTATATTTCACTTTTCAATATATTTACCCTTTATTCCAATACACTTCTCACATCTATAAATTAACATTTCAACCCTCCCCCAAATAGTCAGAAGTCTTGTCTGCGAAATGGGCATGGCTTCTTCGTCACACACACTTAAATTTCCTTCCTCGAAGGTCCTTCTTGAGTTTTAAGAGGATCAAATCGTCACTGGGAGCTAGATCTAGGCTGTAGGGTGGATGGTCGATCTCCTTGAAGCCACATTTCACCACAGCTTCCATTGTAACAAGAGCTGTGTGCACAGGCACGTTGTCGTGAAGAAGGCACACACCACCACTCAGCTTTCCTCGCCTTTTCTCTTTAATAGAAGCGCGTAGTCCGTGCAGTAGACCAGCATACGACTCCCCATTTACTGTCGTGTTCCTCTGCTTTAAGTTAATGAAGAATATTCCTTCACAGTCCCAAAGATTGAGGTCATGATCTTCTTGGTTGACTGTAACCTTGGCCTTTAGAGGCGGTGTTTCGTCAGGTTTACGCCAATCCATCGATTCTCTTTTAGAATAGGGCTTATAGTAGAAGACCATAGTTTCATCTCTGTAACAATGATTTGCATAACTCCTCTCTCGTTGCCACGGCAGAGCTACAAAAATGCCTGACAGCAGATGACTCGTTGCTGCTTTTGGGCTGAGGAAAGAAGTCTAGTCACCCATCTTGCACTAACCTTATTCATGTTTAAATGTTCATGAATAATTCCAAGGATTGTTGTTTTAGAAAGACCCAACCTTGCTGCTGTTTTTGTAACTTTGAACCCCGGTCTTCCATAATTCCTCCTACCACAAGAGCGATGTTTTCAGGATTCTCGATCCATTCGAAAAATTTTGGCCCATTCTTTTAGAATAAGAGGGGAATGCTTCCCATACATACCGTCCAATCGCTGTTTAATTTAATTTGGAGAATACTTCTTTTGTGAAGAACGTAATAAAAGCTCGATACTCCATTTTGAACATGTCACAGCTTTCTGCACATATGTAACTATATCTGAACAACTGAACATAGCGAAGCGGAAGTTACAGCTGCAATTATTTACTTAACAGATAAGGTATGACACTAGATAAGGATTTTGTTTAGGCGATAATCCTCATCGTCGAGGCCGGAAACTTATGGATCTACCCTGGTACGTGCACACATATTTTTTTAACTTAGTTATTTTGTTTACTTACATACTATGAATTTTACTTATTGTTGAAATTATATAATATTTCATCATACTAAGTTTCTTGTATTTGTGTTGGGTGGTAAGTTTTTTCTATGCCTTTCTTGCACAAGTTTAAACCTGGGTACACTGCTGCGCAAATCGTTCAGAAAGCATGGGGAGAAGGGAGTAATTTGCAATAAATGAACCTGATTTTGAAAGTTTCGAACTAAAGATTTCATCCATGAAAATGAGAAAGATCGAGAACATCAAAGATAAGCTGATAATAATGGCCAACTTTGGGAAATTGTTGAAGGAAATACACGTCAAACTACTCGGTAACCTACTAAGGAAGTAAAGTTTGCACCTTCAACTCTTTGTGATTACTTTAAAAAATGGAAAAAAAAATGGATATATAGTTTCGATGTGAATTAAACTAACATAGAAAGGGGTCGTAGGTTAGATGTATATTTTTCGTTGCTTTTTGCGAGAAAGTATGTCTTTTCGGATAGTCCTCAATTAAAACTGCTTATAATTCTCAAATAACCGACACACCGAGGTTTTGATGACCTCATTTGTTTCTTTGGGTATAAATATATACTAATTTTGTTGAAATCATATATAAAACAACTTAATAGTTATGCATATAGCTCATAATTAAGAGATTTTTACATTTTTTTAAGTTTATTGATGTGATGTGAGAAACTACAAGAAATTAAAATAGTAATAATTTTTGTTTTCAAAACACACTTTGCAAATTTTTGTATCACATATAAAATAAGCTAACCAGACAAGCCACAGCTCAGCAATGAAATAATTTAATTGAGAATGGGTCGGAAAGAAAAATCTACACTTCTGAACTAAGTTCAGACAGACATCTAACTTCAGAGTGAAGTAAAAGGGAATCGTAGCACTCATTTCATTACACAAAATGAAAAAGAATCGTGAATTCATTGCTCCGACTTAATGAAATTGACAGCTTTCACACAATTATTTAAAACTATTTTAGCTTTGTAGCATTCAGAATTAAAATGGAACTTTCTTATTATTTTTGCACAATACCAAACAAAAGTTTTAATGATAACGTAAAATCTATTGTTTCCATTTAGTTATGGTAAAATATTCAAATGTGGCTCTGTTTGCATTATTAGTGGATATGTGTACAATAAAAGAAGTCAAAGTTACCATTTTCACAAAGAATGGAAACTAAATGTTTCTATGTTAAGGTGAAAGACAAATGTTTAATTTGTAGCTCTTCAATATGCTTGCAAATAAAGGTAACACTAGTTATTATAGTACTCCTCATCGCCATTAATATTATGCTGATTTTCCATTCGGAAGCGAAATCCATAAACTCAAGGACCAAAAACTGAAATAGAAATTAGCAACTCAAATTCTCATTCGAACAATGCAAAAGTTCATCCTTCAAAGTGAGCCATTTGATTGTTATTAAAGCAAACCATTTGCTGAATGGAGTTTGTTAAGAGAGGTTTTCTGGAAGTAGCTGAAATTATTCTGGAGGATTTAAAATAAAAGAGAGATCAAGGCCGCAATCTGAAATACGGTCGTGCGTCTGATGGAAAATGTTACTCAAATATAGACAAAAATCTTATTTGACATTTATTTACTTAGTTTATTTATGGGCGTTCTTTAACATCTCAGATCTTCGGCGTCCCCTTCAATTCAGGGCGTGAAACGGGTGACAAATTTTGTTCGGAGGTTTGGTCTTTCACGCTTGGGGTTCTTTCACGATAAATCTTCATCATGAAACCCACGGTTTTATTTCCGTTCCGAAGGCACCCAAACTAACGATTTTTCGGTCCGAAAAATATCCACCTTTCCTGGTAGGGATTGAACCCGCGATCTTGGGTCTGCGAGGTAAATATGGTTACCACTGCACACCAGCACCGGCGGCATTTGGGAAAAAGAAAAGAAAAAAAAAACTTTATTTACGTAGCTTTCTTACTTTAGCGGTTGAAATGTCAGACGGGGTTGGTTTTTATCCTAATGGTTTTGAAAGAGTTTTAATGTTAAAAGAACAGTTTTTAGGCCATTTCACTGAAGAGCTCAATAACAGATTACAAAATATTTATTCGTTCTACCGTTTTGTCAGAAAGTTTCATTTACCGTTACATTACCTTATTGTATATTACAGGCATACTAATGAATTTAATTCTCTCTATCGACAATATGATTTCCTAGCTTTACCGATGCACCACCAGAAAGTTTTGCCAAGTAAGAGACTCAATACAAAGTGTGTCATGAACTTTACATTTAAAATTGAAAATTCAGTTCATGGATAATCATTTCAAAGAGGACTTTTCAATTTCGCCCTTGAGGAAGGGACCCCGATCTCATTTTACATTATATACTGAGGGTGCCAAAATGTATACACACTTTCACAGTAGATATTTTTTAATATATTTCAAAGTTGCACCGAAAAACAACAGTAATGTGTAGTATGATGTTCTCTAAGCAGATGTGGCTTACATACATTATGACAGCGTTCTACGTGACAGGTATATTAACAATGAACAAATGAAGCTAAGATTATCGTATGATGTTCTGTAAACAGACGTGACTTACATTACGTTATGCTAGTGTAGCTACAACAAAATGGAGCCAAGATTATCGTTTGAACAGCGGAAAGCAATTTTAAGTGGTATTGGAAAACCGAGAATATTGTTAAAGTTCAAAGGCAATGGAGATCTGTGTACAGAAGAGAACCGCCAACGCGAGTAACAATTGCATGCATTCATACACGCAATGGAAATGAGGAAAATTATTTACAACAGAATTGTGCACCACCACATTTCCACCGAGATGTACGTGCGTACCTTGATGACAATCTTCCAAGGCAATGGATGGGACGAAGAGGTCTGATTGAGTTTCCACTGCGTTTTCCGGATCTAACTCCGTTGGACTTCAACCTATGGGGAACTCTTAAGGATGTTGTATACCATAGAAAACCAGCTACACGTGGCAGCACTTCGGGAAGAAATTGAAAAGGCATGTGCTGCAATCGCTGAGGACACTTTCGCAAAAGTTACTCAATCACTAGTTCAACATACTCAGAAGTGTATAAGTGTGCATTATTTGTATTTGTTTATTTATGGACGCTCTTTAACATCTTAGTTCATCCGAAAATCAGTGAAATCGGACGACTATTAGAGGGGAAGGTCTAGCGGCATTAATATTTACTTTTGTTGCAACAAAACACTCTATATATGACATTTAAATGAAATAAATAATATATTTTATGAAAATTAGGAAAATCGTGCCGTTAGGTTTGGATATTTACCTGAAACTCAAAATTTAAAAATCGCTCTAGCGGCATCAACATTTGTTTCTATACCACAAAATTCGAAATATACAATTTAAATAAAATAAGCAAAATACTTTCGCAAAATTATGGAAATTGTACCATTAGGAGTCGGGAAGTATTTGAAAACCGAACTTGAAAAAGGGCACCTCCCTTTAATTTTCTCTATGTTGTTTTGAAATAAACGGACAAATTAATTCAGCATATTAACTGTGTTTATAATAATGCATATGTTTTATACTTAGGAAAAAAAATTGTCGTGATAGTAAATTTGAAACACTAACCTAATATGTGTTTGAGAATTATATTTGTATGTAAGAGCGCTCTGTAATACCCTTCAGAAAACGTTTACTACAATAGCATTAAATTAAACAGGAAACAAATGAAAATCGATGTAACTTTTGAGGGTTTTATTTGGTTTGTAAATTGTAATTATTTCGGAATAGTAACATGTTTTTGTTTTATTGAAACACAAGAACATCTTCTTTAATACACAATGTAGCTCAAAACTTTCTGTTTTTTCTCTCTATTTGGGTAAATGTAAAAATGATATCTGGGGCTCAGTTCGTAAACACGGTTACATTTAAAAATATGGAAAAAAACTGACACAATGTTTCATTTAATTAATAGAAGGCTATTAATTATTGTAGTTTAATGCAAATAATAATAATAATAATAATAATAACAATAATAATAATGATTCAAAATGTAGTTTCTCTTTTGTTATACTTATAGGTTGCCAGAAATCTAAATTTGTTTCCCTAATTCCACATTGTAATGCCATAATTTATTTCATTCTTTTAATTAGTACGGCCTAATTTGGATTTTCTATTCATTTTTATTAAAAGTTATTTTTTGTTGAGGAAGACCCTTTGTTCATGCAGCTCCGGCGTGATGGACTTTTCTTTTGGAATTTCCTATAGTCCTTTTCTTGTTTGGAGAATATGTTTACTTGTTTCCTCATTCCAGACTATTAAACTTCTTTATCATTTTTTTTTCTCTCAGAAACTGATATCTAGTTAGAAAATAATTTTTCTTCACTTCTATAAAAATGAACATGTTTCATAGTTTATTACGATTATTTTACTTATATTCCTAAAAGTGATTCGCTATCACATAGATGTCTGACTTTAATATCCTTTTTACTGTTTCTTCTTGTTTAGCAGGTCCTTTATTTAACGCGAAAACTAAATTCCAAACACTGAACTCTCAACCCTGGAACTGTTATACGTGTAGGTAGGTACCATCAGAAAGAGCAAAGCCGTCAGTTTCCGTTCAGAGCCAGAAACCTCCACGCTGGAACATTCAAAGAATTTAAACAATTCACCCAATACTACAAACAGGAAATCACAAACAGTCCTTCTGTCCGAAGGGCGAAACATTTCCTGCAGACGTTCTGCAGTGATACATTTCACTGTGTTAAACAAAGAGGATTTAGGATGTATAGGGAGGGTAGCAAAGCTTAATAATTACATTTTATTTTTTAAAGTGGAGCCTCACAAAATTAAGAATATCAAGGAGGCTAAAAAATGTATGCACACTTACACAGTAGATATTTAATATATTTCAAAGTTGAACCGGAAAACAACAGTAATGTGTAGTATGATGTTCTGTAAACAGAAGTGACTCACATTACGTTATGCTGGCGTTGCTACAACAAAATAGAGCTAAGATTATCGTTTGAATAGCGGAAAGCAATTTTGAAGTGGTATTGGAAAAACGAGAATGTTTTTAAGCTCAAAGGCAATGGAGACGTGTGTACAGAACAGAACCGCCAACGCGAATAACAATTGCACTAGACAAATTTGAGACTCGTGGTACCGTATGCGATGTTCACAAGGGCAGATCTGGGAGACCTCATACAGCAACAAGCATCGCGCACTGGACCCAAGGCACTATCTAAGTCACCGGATAGGACGAAGAGGTCCGATTGAGTTTCCACCGCGTTCTACTGATCTATCTCCGCTGGACTTCTACCTATAGGGAACTCTTAAGGATGTTGTATACCGTAGAAAACCAGCTACACTGGCAACACTTCGGGAAGAAATTGAAACGGCATGTACTGCAATCGCTGAGGACACTTTCACAAACGTTGCTCAATCAGTAGTTCAACGTACTCAGAAGTGTATCGACGCCTATGATGGGCATTTTGCGCAACTGTTGTAACTGTAAAAGTCTAAGATGATTAGTGCTCATCATTTTCTGTTTATGTGAATTCAGTTTTGTTATGTTAACACAGTTTTTTTTTTGTTTGAAGTGTGCATACATTTTTTGGTACCCTCTTTAATGTCCTTGAAGGTATAAATGCAGAGGTTTCCTTTCTTCAATCTCTCCGCATAGTGGAAATGTTACAAGATACTTTTATTTTCTTGCTGCCATATCAAATACCAATGATGCCGCGAGAAGAATGAGAGTTTGTACTTTCATAATCTCCATTTATAAACAGACACATAAAAAGCTAGCCTCCAACAGCTTTAATTGTATATAAATGTATATGAATATATCATAGATATTTTTTCTCTTCCTCCCTTAACGTAAAAGGACCAATCCATAACTATTAGTGATTTGCTACTATTATGCCTATTAGGATTTTAGAAACATGCATTATTTTGTAAGCGAAATAAACTGAATCGTTGAAACAGAATGCAACTCAGATTTAAGTTTTAGTCAGACATCTTAGTCTATTTTTCTCAAACCCTTCATCTAGCTAAATTTTATCCTCTGATTTTGGTTCTGAACCCTTTTTTAGAGATCTTTATCCAATTTAGCACTTCAAGCGTTTAACAATGTCTCTCATATTCAGTCTTGTGCATCTCTCTCTCTCTCTCTGTCTTCTGTGTTCAAGTACGATGGAGTTCCCTTTACAGAGTTAAGGAAAAGTGTGGTCAAACCCATGAGTCGGACTGCCTTAATCAATTGACACACTTATACGAATTACCCGCCATGCGCCTGAATGCACGCAACCAAACAGCACATGAATTGCCGCACCGGCTCCGGTGTACTCTCCTATACCCGAAGAGTGGCGAAGGTCTCATTAATGCGTTGTTCAAATGTCTGCCGGATAGGCATCAGATCAGCATATACGATGCGTTTCAGATGCCCCTATCCAGATGCTCTAGTTAACAATGTTGATTGATACATTTTAGAACATATGTTGATATGTTGATAAGACGTTTTTGCTCGTTTTCCTAACAGAATTTGACTCCTGGAATTTTCCTCTGTGGTTTGGCGTCACTCTCAGATAAACTGCAAATATCAGAGGGCATAAGTTTCAATTCTGCTTGGGTGAATGTGCACAGTTATATATTTTATTCCAGTAATTAAATTCAACTTTGCAGACGATATCTTCATGTTGTAAGAGGTAACCATGCTTAGCACTTTGAGTCAGTCTTGCCAATTTTTCGGTAGCATTTAATAATCCCTTTCTGCACTTCATATAGCAGACCATGGAACGTCTCAAATCTGCTTTACAATAAAAATATAAGTTACGTAAGATTGGGTAGATGTTAAACTGACTTTCTCTATTTCTAGTTAATCACGCCAAATTTTCTCACCTTTGTATGAAAGTCAATAATGAGCTATGTAGTTATGGCCTGAAAATTCAAGTATGTTGTGTTTGTAGAAACAACAGTTGATTCTGGCCAAGAGAAAGTTCCCCCCCCCCTCTTCTTAAACTGTTTGCTCTCCTACGAAATTAAGAATTATTGTCCCTCCATGGGACTTACAAGCCAATAGCCGGGTTATACACATAAAGATGTAATGAAAAATGATGATGGAAAGGGAAAATAGAGCGAAGAAAACCATGGAACATCTCAATCAATTTAATGACCATAGGATTTGAACCTGTTTGTTGATTTTGATTTATTTACGAACGCTCTTTAGCGTCTCAAGCCACCAGCGTCCCATTCAATTCCGGGATAAATTTTGCTCAGAGGTCTCTTCTTTTAGGCTTGAGGTTCTTTTACGTACCGTAAATCAAAGACATGGGACCCACGGCTTTACTTCCCTTACGAAGGAAGACATACTTGGGATTTTTAGTCCGAACCGAAAAAATCCATCGACCCTGGCTGGGTTTGAATCTGCGATCTTGGGTCTACGAAGCAAGTATGTTACCACTACACCACCAGGATCGACTTTTGAACCTAGAACTTCCCGAGTACGAATCCCAAGTGTTACCGTGAAGCCAACTCTCAACGATTTCGAATGTGTTCCTTCTGTATAGACTCGAACAGTAGTACTACTAAAAATTTATCCAGCCTCCATTTTGTTTTGCATTAATGATACTTTTAGCAATTTATATTAAAATTGCTAAACTCAGAAAAAAGATGATGAATTTATGACAAATGCTTCTCAATATAAATTATATTCATTTCTTAACTTTTTCCTGCATTTTTTCCAACATTTTTTTTGCAGAAATTAAATTAATTTCTATTTCTATTGTTTCACGTTTATTTTATAAACATTTGCATTTTCACTTCTCTGGTAAAAGTATAACTCCCCTAAAGTTTCAATTATAATAAATAGTGTTTAATAAGCGTTTTTAAGAGAAAATTTTCCGTCAGTACCTCAAAGTATTATTTAAACTTCCTAAAAAGGTAAGATATAATTTATACATATGAGTAAAACCTAAAAACCAGTTCAAATTTTTCTAATGAAGTAAGCAGTAGAATGGCCGAACGCTTGCACGACGGTGATTATAAATAATACTTTTAATGAATAGATAAAAGAAGAAATAATACTAAAATCGTGTTTCCACAGAAACTAAAGTTATAATTAAGTGATATTTATTATGGTATGGTATAAAAATTGTGATTGCTAATGCAACAAAGGAAATATTAAACCATTAACTTTGCTTTCTCCTCTTACAAAAGATGCAACGGGTCATTCAGATTTGATCCCGTACACTTAATTAACTAAGATCAATATTTAATCTTTTAATTAATTAATTAATGTCCATATATTAACATTTCATGATGCAATTATATAGATTTGTATAGATTGTTCAAGAATCTGAAATCTTTGCTGTAAAGATGCAAACTTCATTTAACACAAGCGATTTTCCGGTGACATAAGCAAGGTCATTTATTCAATAGCTAGGGAACCTTTCTTTTCATCTTCGTAAAATAAAGTCCTTGAAAAAAGACTGTGGTGAATAGCTTTCACCTTGGGCAACCGTCACTTAAAAAGAGAAATTCTCGCTCCCTTAAAACATCTCTAGCTAGTATACAATGAATTAAATCTAGCCAATGAGTTTTTGTATTTCAAAATGTCCTTTTGAGAGGCTTCCAGCGCCAAAAGATTAAGCCAATCAAGAAGGAAACCTGGTGACGCGTCTTCCATGTTTAAAAATTTGAATTCTCGTAGAAGACGCTTAGAAAGTATATTAAAAACAATTTTGAAGGCTTTTTACACGTATTTCGCTTGGGAAGACGAGACAGGGTATTTCTATTTAGATAGTGGGAAATTTAACTTGTGAAGGGGAACAGTAAAACTCAATTTGCTTAAAAGAAATCTATAGTATATTTTTGGGTATGTGATGCAAAGGATTAGAGAATTTATGAATACAGCATCAGGAAATATTTATAAATCTACCATCCCCATATTTATGGTATGGAATTGTCGCCAGGAAAAACGAATAATAAAATTAACACTGAAGTGTCAACAGTTTTGTCAATTGTGAAGCCTTAATTCGCATCTTGTTCCTCCCCTGGTAACTTTCCATAAAAGTCTTGTAGTAATTTCAGCATCCCTGAGACGATTGCGGCAGCAGGAGGGTTCAACGCAGACTTCTTTCGTGGCAATGACATAATACAACAATAGTAAACATTAGATCCACTACCATCCAAATTAAAATCAACTAATCTAACATCTTTCATACACCCCATTAGCTTTTCAACGTGGAATTGACAAGTAAACCCCTCCTTTCACAAACCCCCACAAAGAGTACAATTAATATTTTTTTTTTCGCTTAAAGAATGGCTTATTATCAACTAAATTATGGAACTATGAACAATCTGCATCCATCGATAATTTAGAGTAAATGTTCCCAGTCGCCATTGGCTGTTGTTATCGACTGCAGGATGTTCATATCACAAAAAAATCATACCGAACAAAATTCTATCTCTGTCCTCTCTTCTCATACACTAAACGTCCCACAACAGCAGAGCAAACCTGTCACTGTCAGTCCACCATGAAATATACTGGGACAATCAGAAATACACAGTATGAGTAATCAGACCTGTAAACAATCGCTAATGTATTGCTGCAACCCCCAACGCAAACATTCATGAAATATGAGCGCACAGCGTTTTATCGCTCTGATGATCGCGTATGTTTGGCAGTAGTTAAAGGTTTCTACATTTGCACTAATTACAGCTCATTACACTTAGCAGAGTAGCTAGCACTCGCCTGTGACACCGTGAAAATCGTTTGCTCATTTCTTCATTAAAACGCAATGCGTTGGTTTTCATTGTCAGAACAGCTAACAATTCAGAAAGGTATTGCATTTCGCACTTTTCTTTTTGGCTAAACATTATTCCAAGTTGGACATTTTTCATCCATAAACACATTACAGCACAGGATTTTTAATGTTGTTTAACGCCCGTTTTTACTACTGAGGCCCCTACAGGCGGTAGACACTGATGATACGTGAGGTGAAATGATACACTGGGAAAGGTTTTTTTTTTTTTTTTTTTTTATACGGAAGGAAGCGTTCCTGGCCTTAGTTTAGGGTATCTCTCCAGAATTTGTCATTTATGAGAACTGAGGAAAATCTGGATAAAACCCCCAGGCAGGGAGGACGGTCTGGTGGGATTCAAATCCCAGACCTCCCGTTGACGAGTCCACGCCTTAACGACCTCGGCCACCCGTGGCGGTTGATGGACATTAATGATATACGAGTTGAAATGATATATTGGGAAAGAATATTATTTTAAGGAAGGAAACGTTCCAGGGCCAAGTGTAGGGTACCTCTACGCATTTGCCATTTATGAGGACTGAAGAAAACCTGGAAAAAACCTCAGTCAGGGAGGATGGGTCTGGCGTAGGTGATGCAACAAAAGCATCAAAAATGTATATTCTTCCCATTCTAATTTCAATTCAAATCTTATGATTAATCCTAGAATCAGTGATTCGAACCCCAGACCTCCCACTCACGAGTTCGCACGATAGCAACCTTGGCCACCCGTAGCGGTGAATTCTTAAGGAAATACATAGTAGTACCCGTATAAGAAGTATCAAAAATAGAGTATCTCAAAAAGAATAATTATACACCTTCCCACTTTGTGCTGATGGGTAGAGAAACAGTAATTCTACAGGCCTTGTATGCTTCAGGTAAAGGATAATGTTGGATAATATGTTTTTCCATTTGTGATACCTTATTTGGGGTTTTTTTTTTTATTTACGGACGCTCTTTAACATCTCAGGTCATCAGTGTTCCATTCAATTCGGGGCGTGAAACGCCGACAAAATTTGCTCAGAAGTCTCTTCTTTCAGGCTTGAGGTTCTTTATCGCGCCGTAAATGTACGACCCGGAACTCGTGACTCTCCTTCAATTTTGAAGTAAGCCATGCTTAGGACTTTTACGCCCGAAAAAATCCATCGGTCCTAGTCCTAGTCCAAGTCCCCGATCTTGGGTTTAGAAGGCAAACATGGTCGTGATATGGATATCATAGGAAAAAATGCATGCATATTTTGGGAAGCCAAGCTCAAATATATTACTGCTGTTTAACCTCGTTAATGACGAGGACCACAGCAAGTATGCTGCGTTGAAATCTTAAAAGTAACAATGCAGATGATCTGCTGAAAGAACGTTTAACGTTACCCTGTACAGAATATCAGTTTCGGATATCCGGGTAAGCCTCACAGTCTTCCACCCGGGTTATATATCACCATGTTTCAGAAATATTACTAGCACTTTAAAGTTATTGGGAAATGATGCATCAGAGACGAGTATGACTTGATGTTTCAAGGTTCCATCCTTGTATTTCTTCCTGTAAGTTGCGTGGAAAGGAAACAAAACAGTTAATGCTCTCGAGGAAAGAATTTGCCCACTGTGCAAAGAGAGCGATACCTGGAGGCATATTTTGGCGGAATTCAGGGACACGAAGATTAAGAAATGAGCATTTATCACCGAAATTGTTGAATTCTAATAGAAATTTGAACATTTGCCCGGAAGTGTTGGTGCATGCGAAGTAGCCACACAATTTGGGAATATTTCTAGAGAAGATCCGAGAAAGACGGTTAGTGGCTATCGAGAAGAGAGGGGAGTTGGGGAGGCGTGTGAGTAAATGGAAGGGGGCTTAATAGTAAGGGTTGCATTCATGTTTATGTATTTTTATACAAAATTATTAACAGAAAACGTAAATATGTCAAAGTATTTGTATGTATGCATATAGATTTGTATGTATGTAGGTATGTGTGTATGTATGGATGAATGTGTGTATGTTCATATGTGTGTGTGCGTGTGTGTGGCCCTTTTGGTGTTATAAGGACGACATTAGCATGTACGGCCGTAAGGTCCATGTGGCTGTTGCGTTTAATACCGTTTATCACGTCAAGGTAAAATATGTTAAGTATCTGAAATTACAATAAGTAACACAGTGATTATAGTAATGCAGAATATAAAATAATTTTGGAACTAGACAATATATTGTCCAGATAATGTTTATGCTAAATTAAAGTTATTAAAATTGATATAACTAGAAATATATAGTTGTTTTATAATGGTGTAAACAAATATATTTACTGCTTTTTTGTTTTTGAAAAAATATAAGCCTTCATATCAATTTATTTGTTACCTTATGTGCCTCATTGTTTTTGTTTTGTTTTAGTGCTCCTACCTCTTTCATTTAAAGAGGATTCACTAAAGTAAAACCCAGTAGTAAATTTTTTATGTTTATAAATCGTTATTAAAAAAATATAGCTCTACAAATAAAATCGAAAAAAAGTATAAATTCTAAACCATTAAAAAGAACAATTTAAGGCTGTTATAATAAAGGTACTACAGATTTTAATTTACTAATTTTATGTTCAAAAAAAATAAAGCTGAACTAAAAGAAAACACAGGATTTAACCTCCTGTGATTTTTATCTCTGGGGGATCATTAAAAGAGAAAGTGTACAAAACAAATCCACACACTTTATATCAACTTAAAACTAACATTCGTCCAGAAATTGCTGCCATTTCTTAGAGGGAACTGCAGAGTGTAATGAGCAGGTGTCAGAAATGTTTGAACAAGGAAAGGAGGCAGTTCCAGCCTCTCCTTGCTTTAATATACGTGAGTAATTACCTATTCTTTTTAAGTGTTTATTTTATGTGTGTTAGAAATAACTTACGCGACAAACCGTACTATATTTACTGCGGATTTCCTGTCACCCGCTCCGCCGACACCGCCTCCAACCTCGCCGGCCGGCCGCACGCCGCGAAACCGGTTGAATGAAGGATGGTTCAGCCCGTATAAGGCAAGCAGGAGATGCTTTAAACTCATAGGGGGAAGGAAAGAGTTAAGAAGTAAAAGAGAGATCGCTGGACCACAGAGATGGGAACAGGTAGTCAAATTAATCTTTAGAAAAAGAAGAGGAGGAAGATGAAAGAAAATCCTTGAGACTGAAAGGTAATGGAAAGACATAAGGAAAGTGAAACCCTTTCCTCTGATTCCCATTAAAAGGATATGCGGTTATTGTACAGGATATAAGTGCATAATTTTAATTCTGCATTAAAAATTCAATGACTTCACTGATTAAAGAAAAAATCGATTAACCAGTTGTAAAAAAAGATAACATTTTTTTTAAAGTCATCAGCTTGAGGAGAATCCAAGGAGATAACAAATTCAAAGCAGCTGAGATGCTAGAAATAAATTACCTACGTAAATATTACACACTTTTCATGCATTTGGAATCCAATAACAGTTTTAAAAAATATAAAGCATTTATGATCTATGAAAGTGTCACAATTTTTCCCCTTTGAAAAGCTTACTTGCTGGAAAAAACATATAAATGATCCTACAGTTGAAGATAAAAGTAGCAATACTTGTACTAATACTGCTGTTGTTATGGCGATGTTGCTGAAGAGCTCCTAACTATTTCAGAAGACAATCTCTTGAACTGAAGTGTGAGTCAATATGAATATTCTTTTAAAGGCGAGAGTGAGAGAAGAGGAAAGAAAAATGAAAAAGAAAAAATAAGCGTTATTATATACATATTAAATTAATTGAAATTAAAAGCTAAATATTTCTTCCAATGACATATTTGTTCATTGTTTGAACATTTATTTTAAGTAACTAACGAAGCGAACCTAATTTATAGACATGTGCTGTTACTTCCTCTCAATTTTAAATTAATTTCAATATGATACGAGAACGATTACAGTATTTTAATGTCGTAAGCAACAAATTCAATAGTCATTATTTCTTCCGTGATATGGAGCATTTAACCTAAATTTATAAAGGAAAAAATTAAATATCAAAACTCCAATTCTTAAGGGCAAAACTCTCCTGATAGTTTCTGCAGAACTATAAAAGGCTCTAGTTTGTGCCCTTCCCATACTCGATGAATGTTTCAATACATTAGAAAATCAAACTAAATTTCTCAGACATCCTGCATTATCTAGAAATTTGTCTATTCTTTTGACAAATGTTTCATTGAACAATGCTTACAGATGCTATTCCTTTCATTTATATCGAAAAATAGTCTGCAATAAAAGGATAAAGTAGCTATTTTATATATATATATAATCATATACGAGTCCCTCTTGGATATCTACTACAACTGTTTTGATATTAATGAGCCGTTTGCGTAAGCTGGAAGGGTAGAAAACGATTCATTAATTTAGTGTATACAAAATTTATGAAACTCATGTGAAGCTTCAATGCAACACAAAGCTATGTTATTTTATTTGAACAATCGTCACTGAACTATCAAAAATTATGTAGATTAATTCAGAATAAGCACGAGGTTAACTGCAATCTCTGTATAATACCGAGGGTACCAAAAAATGTATACACACTTTCACAGTAGATATCTATTTAATATATTTCAAAGTTGGACCGAAAAACAACAGTAATGTGTTGTATGATGTTCTGTAAACAGATGTGACTCACATTATGATAGCGTTGCTATGTGACAGGTAAATCAACAATGAACAAGTGAAAAAGATTATTGTATGATGTTCTGTAGAAAGATGCGACTCATATTACGTTATGCTAGCGTTGTTACAACAAAATGGGGCCAAGATTATCTTTTGAACAGCGAAAAGCAATTTTGAAGTGGTAATGGAAAACCGAGAATGTTGTTGAAGTTCAAAGGCAATGAAGACGTGTGTACAGAACAGAACCGCCAACGCGAGTAACAATTGCACCGCATTCGAGACACATTTGATACTCGTGGTACCGTATGCGATGTCAACAAGGACAGATCTGGCAGATCACCACATTATTACCGAGATGTACGTGCCTATCTGGATGACAATCTTACAAGGGACTGGATAGGACAAAGAGGTCGGATTGCATTTCCTCCGCGTTCTCCGGATCTAATTCCGTTGGACTTCTACCTATGGGGAACTCTTAAGGATGTTGTATACCGTAGAAAACCAGCTACACCAGCAGCATTTGGGAAGAAATTGAAACGGCGTGTGCTGCAATCGCTGAGGACACTTCCGCAAACGTTGCTCAATCAGTAGTTCAACGTACTCAGAAGTGTATAGACGCCGATGGTGGGCATTTGAACAACTGTTTTAACTGTAAAAAGATGATAAGTGCTCATTATTTCATGTTTGTTTGAATTCAGTTTTTGTTATGTTAACACAGTTTTTTCTTTGCTTGAAGTGTGTATACATTTTTGGCAGCCCTTTTAGATATTGCAGAAACAAAAGTGCAACATTATTGTTTTCAAATAAGGATGCACATCTGTAAATTTAAATTCTAATGTATTAATAGGCCAAATATTAATACTCATTTTAATTGAGATAATAGATTGCATTACTTCTTTACTACTTTGCATTCTAACATGTTTGTAAACTTTCTTGTGTATTAACTTCTAACGGATAAAAGTTTGGTATGGTATAAAATATCCTGCAAGATGCAATAGAGTCATTCTTGATAAAATGCTAGAAAATCTGCAGAGGGCGCCATAAAATGTATACACACTTCAAGCAAAGAAAAAATTGTATTAACATAACAAAACTGAATTCACACAAAGAGAAAATGATCAGTACTAATCATCTTAGACTTTTACAGTTGCAACAGTTGCTCAAAATGCCCACCATCGGAGTCGATACACTTCTGAGTACGTTGAGCAACGTTTGCGAAAGTGTCCTCAGCGATTGCAGCACATGCCGTTTCAATTTCTTCCCGAAGTGCTGTCAGTGTAGCTGGTTTCCTTTGGTATAGAACATCCATAGCTAGCCATAGGTACAAGTACAACGGAGTTAGATCCGGAGAACGCGGTGGAAACTCAATCGGACCTCTTCGTCCTATCCAGTGCCTTGGAAGATTGTCATCAGGATATACACTTACATCTCGGTGGTGATCTGCCAGATCTGCCCTTGTGAACATAGCATACGGTACCACGAGTCTCAAATTTGTCTCGAATGTATGCAATTGTTACTCGCGTTGGCTGTTCTGTTCTGTACACACGTCTCCATTGGCTTTGAACTTCAACAACATTCTCAGTTTTCCAGTATCACTTCAAAATTGCTTTCCGCTGTTCAAACGATAATCATGGCTCATTTTTTTGTGTAGCAACGCTATCATAATGTATATGAGTCACATCTGTTTACAGATCTTCATACTACACATTACTGTTGTTTTTCGGTTCAACTTTGAAATATATTGAATAGATATCTACTGTGAAAGTGTGTATACATTTTTTGGCACCCTAAGCATAACTGTTAGCAAAAAGAACAAAAAATTATTGCTCTTTATAGGTGTACTAAATTTGCCGTAGTCATTCCATCAAGAGAAATACATACACTTAAGTATATTAACGAGTATTCCATAATAAGTTCTATAAATATCTTTATATTTATAATATACACAACGAAAATAACTGATTTGGTAAAACGATGAAACGTGAAATAAATTATTTTAGCGAGACGCAAAAATGGCACCACTTACTCCGGTGGTCGCTGTCACGGTACTTTGAAGATCGTGATTTCGAATCGCACAGTGACGTATGGTGTGCTTTTAATGCGTTTGTCTGTTGTCAGCATACCGTCACGTGAGGTTAGGCGCAATGCTGACTAACGCTATCTACTTTCTGTAGTCACACTGTTCCAATAGCAACCGAGAGTCTAATGTAATTGTAAGAAGAAAAAGAAAGCAGTGATATTTTACCGTGCTCATAGGTTATTTGACTGATAACCTTTAATTTGAATTGTATTACAAATTAACTATAATTTATTGCAGAAAGTCTGTCATAAAGTTTATTATTTTATTCCTAGGTGTTTTTTTTTTTTTTTTTTTTTTTTTTTAATCTTTGCAGCATCAATATAGGGAGGCTCGTTTGATGTAAAATGAGCTCTCTTGCAAAAGTCCTACCTAAATTAACATACAAAATTTGCAGGTAGAGCACATATGAATACACCAATAACTCCCCTACTGATATTAATGGTTTAAGTGCTGATTTGCAAAATAGTTAATGTTTAACTTTTTCCTACAAAAAAGATATATATATATATATATATATATATATTTGATTAAAAGCCATTAAATTTCTTGTAATATCTTTGGATCTGGCTGCTATTTGCTTGTACGGAAGGATATTAAAACGACACTTTTTTTAGAATGTCAGTGCCTTTTTTCAGCCTTTGGGATAATGCAGGCAGAGAGCGGATATCCTTGAGTAGAAGGATAAACATAATATCCATGGTTCTTCCATATCTTAAAGCTTTAGCATAAATTGCTAAACATTGTAAATAGGCACTAGATAATTTTCAAAATATATTGAAATTATATATTTTTATATGATTTCTTTCAAACTACCACGCCTTGGAATAGTCTATTCGAAAACGATAAGAAACTATTTATTCATATTATATTTTAAAATTCTTCTTTCATATCCTATTCGGACACTTGTTCAGGAACTAAGCGACCAGCGTTAAAGTTAGCGTAAGTCAATGTCAGAGTTTATTGATCAAACTATCTAAAACTGGTAATACATTTGAACAAAATCGATTATTTTTTCTTAATATTTATGCATGCGCTGATGCGCTTGCAACAATTCGAAAAATGTGTCCTAGGTTTCTCTAACAAGCAAGTACACACCATTTATAGAGTTTTATATTGAATTAATTTGAATTTATTTCCACTTAATAATACAAAAAGTTTTTACAATCACTCAGTCATACAGTAAAATACAACCATAGTCACGCTAGTATATCTTCCCAAGTTGCATGTGTAACCAAGTGGCCCCAATAGTGTCAACTTTGCGGTAATTCAGGCAAATTACATCTACAAAATTAACTCAATCAAAAACCAAATTAAATTATGTTTCTGCCCGATTAGGTTCCTCATGTTTACCTATTTTCTCCAACCATTTTTTTTAACTTACCTAAATAATTCCCAAACTCCAAGATTTTCTACTCGTGAGCGGGATGTCTGGGTTCGAATCCCGCCAGAACCGTCCTCCCTGACTGAGGTTCTTTCCAGGTTTTCCTTAGTCTTCATAAATGGCAAATGCCGGGAAGGTACGCTAAACTTAGACCTGGAATGATTCCTTTCTTAAAAATTAATCCTTTCCCAATACATCCTTTCATCTCATATACCATCAGTGTCTATCGCCTTTAGTTAAAAACTATTCATTCGTATTCATTCCAAGATTTTCTACCTTGTTTCATTTTCACCAACTTGTTTCCCCTTGTGTGTCTATTGGTAAGTTATCCCACTTCTCAATCCTAAGCTTTGCTCTCAGTTCTTTAGTTTCTCTACATTCCACAATTGCATGCCAGTAACTATCTTGCATTCCACACATCGGACATTCCTCTATATTTAAACCTCCTCTTATTCCTTTCAGATTCACTACCCCTGTCTGGGTCCATGCGATTCCCTCCCTCGTCCACCTGTCACCTTCATCCACATAATTCTCTCTACCCCATATTTCCTTTAACTCTCTATAAATCCTCAATGAGTTCTTACCACTAAAACCACCGAATATCTCCTGTCTTTCCAAATCAACAATTCTTTGTTTAATTTCTCTCCAAAAAACTCTTTTTTTGCTTTATCATGCTACACAGTACTCAAGCCAATTTTTTCCATAATCTCATAACCCCAGTATTTCCTCCTCTCAGTTTCTCTTGCGCCACTAGAGAGTGTTTCAAAATACAATTATTTTCTAAATTCTTAACCCAAAACCAATATTTCAGAGTTATTTAATTATTTTTCCTTTACTCCATGCTCTACCTAATTCAGCTTGGGCAACTCCGTTTGCTGAGCTTTTGAATAGGCCCATAATCTGTTTGCAGAAATTCCTGTTAATCAAGTCTACATTTAGCCATCCCTCATCACCACCCCAAATTTCTACCCCAAACATCATTTTAGCCTCTACTACGACTTTTAGGCTAAGAAACAAAAATTCAGTAATATTCATAGTTTAATATGAAGATATTATTGGAAAACTAAACATTCGCGGAAATAAAATCTCTATATAGAAACACGTAGGACCTCGTTTAAAGTTCTATGCTGTATTCATTTTAGACATATTCATTATCTTTTTTTTTCATGGGAAAAATAATTCACGGAATACAAAACTCCCTACCGGCTATTTCTATGAACAATTATGTAATATTAATGTTCCTATTGAGATTAGTAACTCAAAATAAAGGAAACACTAATGAATGAAATTTATTTTGTAAGACCCACAATGGAAAATATTCTTTGGGTGTTTATATTAAATACATTTAAAATAATATCGTTGAAATATTCCGAGCAAAATGGCGATGGAAGGTTTGCTTGAAAACCGTTGGCAATCTTGAAGTACTTTTGTTTTTCTTATTTCTTTTCAGTGCGTTTCCTTTTTAATATATATATTTTTACAGGTTTGATTATGGTTTCTGTTTAGACACCTTTATAATTATTTTACATTGCATACATTAGTCTAACGCATAATTGTATCTTACCTTGCAGACCGGCGCACCAGCCAAGAATAATCAGCAGGGGCCACCATACAAAGCCACGTCGGATGCGAACCATGGCAGACAGAGAGCAGTACATTATTCCTCTTTCCCGAATACAAGACGTCTTAACGGCGATGATTACACAAAGGTAGTCCTTATTTCTACATTGGCTGCATGGAAGACGTAGGCAAAGTATCTTGCCCAGCACTGAGTTCTTAAATTATCCTTTTTTTTTCAATTGGACAGTTATTCGTTTCTATGTTGTTATTAAATACCTGTGGACGTAGAATATTTTCGATGCTGAAACATGTGACGCATATACAATATGAGATATTTATTTTGATGACGAGAGAGAACTTAGTGCTGATAAATCGCCGCTGTTAACCCCGTAAATATCCCTTAAGCTCACACAAATGATTATAAGTACAACCAGCTTCACGAAATTACACAGTGGATATCTTTATTTTGGGGTCTGTCAACACGTACTTGCAGTAGAATTTGTTTTGGAGCACACAAAATTACACAGCGTTACTTATGCCACACTTATTTCACAGTAGCGAACATCCGTTTATCCATTCTGCTAATAAAATCACTGAAGGAGTAGAGGAACGAAAGGGAACTGTACAGGCTTTAAGAAATGTTTTTGATTCTTACGTACATTGGCGAATTACGACGGCAGTGTTCCTCAGCGTTACCTCCTAGCATTTCATTACAGTGTTTTATATATTTTCAGTGTCCATATAAAAATTTTCAAGCATTGAAACACATAGAAAAGAAAATTGAGCGAATACAATAAATAATAATACAAAAAAAATGCTTTAAGCAATTTTATAACACGAATAGCAAATTAGATAAAGCGCTTTTTCTTTAGAGCTTTTGCTACCTAAGGGCACAATTAAATTTTCAGTTCGCAGTTGGTGGATAAAAAGAAGAAATCTGCTATGGTCTCTCTCTTCAGTCTGTCTCTTTCGCTCGTTGCTTGCTTCGACAGCAAAAGTTTCTTTTGCCTGACGCTTTCTTGTTGCTGTTTTCCTTCCTCCTTCTCCTACCCTTCAACTACTTGTTCCCACAATAGGGACGTCGTGGTGGTGGCCACTTGTTAGGGAGGCTGGTGTGGGGTAGCTTGTAAAGGGAAGTTTTCGATGTTATCCTTGCGTTTGCACTTCACCTTGACACCGCAATATTGGGATGATGATTTTTACACAGTCGGCAAGTGGTTGACAGACGAAGGTACTCAGTAAAGGAAACAATGTAAACTCCCATCAGTTACGTGAGGAGAACATGCGGTCAGGGTTATTCCGGTGCGATCTGCAGGGTGACAAGGGACATTGCTCTAGTGGTCTTGCGACCCTGTGTGTGTTTCTGCGAATGCATCACGAGTCTGGAAGCATCGCTTGGAGAAAAATGAAATCTCTTGAGCCGAAAGCTTCCCTAGCAAGTACGACGCGGTGGATTCTCCCGGTGCGGCCACGTACGCGCAAACACTAAGCGGGAAGGACCCGACGACGCAACTGAACTCGGAGGCTACCGAACGAAGCGGCGGCGCGCCCACCCCCCTCCTCTCTCCGCGAAGACGCCCTTGCGCACTGACACCCGATGAGACCGTTCGGCTGCCGGGTTAGTTCGCAACGGCCTGGCCGGGTGAGACGTCGCTGGGTAGAAGGGGAGTAGTTCCTTCCTTCCCTCCTCTTTCGTCCTGCGAACATATTCCCAATTTCCTGCTGCCTCTGGAAAATGCAATGCACCCGCCGCCTCCCCACCCCACAACCAGCGAGCTGCTACTTTCCCGCTCTACCCCGGATTTTCTGTGCCTTGTAATATCCGTGTCCTACTTTAAAAAAAAACGGAGAGGCGTTTTTCACTTTGGAATGTTCCGAGTAGATTTCTTTTCGTTTCTTCTATAGTTTCCTCCTTTTCCGTTCCTTTTTCTCATACCTTTCTTGATATGCAATGCTGTAGAGCTTTACCACGTGACATTTCCTTTCTTCCACTAAGAATACGGCAAAGAAGCGAAATTGCCAAACAGAAAGAAGAAGCTCATTTGAAATTTGCATGTGATGCTTGCACTAGGAACATCCAACGGAAGTGCTTTTAAAACACCGACTCTTCATATACTGCTTCTAGTTTCTTTATACAGAGAGCTGTAAACAATGAATGACATTCGATCCTCTTTCTTTCAAAGTTTGAGAAACTTCAAGCTCAAATCATTGATTGTATAAGTAAATACTTTCAAGATATACAGGGAAAGTCGGTAATCATGACCGAAAATGGAATTATATCTTGTTCAGAATATACCAGAAACTCGGGGAAATTTTTCTGGATCGCTGTATGACAAAATTCATGTCATTTTCTTATTTACATAAAGAATGTAAGCTCTAATGTGCAAAGTTGTTTAATACTCTAAGAAAATCTGTTTTTCATCTACTCTCTTAAGGCATGATTTAAAGTTAAAAATATGTCATGGATATAATAGCTGTACATATAAAGTACGAGGGTAGATCCATAAGTTTCCGGCCTCGCCGATAACAATTGTCGCCTTTATAAAATCCTTATCCGGTGTCATACCTTATCTCTTAAGTAAAGAATTGCAGCTGTAACTTCCGCTCCGCAGTGTCCAGTTGTTCAGATATAGTTGCATAAAAATAGTTCAAACTGGAGTATCGAGCTGTTATTAAGTTATTCACAAAAGAAGTACTAACTCCAAATTAAATTAAACTGCTTTTGGACGCTTATGGGGAAGCATCTCCCTCATAATCTACCGTAAAAGAATGGGCCAAACTTTTTCGAATGGAGTCGAGAAAGCATTGAAGACGAACAGCGTGCAGGAGGTGCTCACTCCTGAAAACATCGCTCTTGTTGTAGGAGAAATTATGGAAGACCGGGGGCTCAAAGTTACAGAAATAGCAGCAAGGTTAGGCCTTTCTAAATAAAACAGCCCATCGAATTATTCATGAACATTTATACAAAATAAGATTAGTGCCTAGATTTCTTTCCTCAGTCCAAAAGCAGCAACGAGTCATTTGTTGTCCGATATTTTCGGAACTCTGCCGTGGCAAAGAGAGAGAAATTTCAAAACAGACACATTTAATAATGAAGCAATTACCTGTTGATTGGTTATGTTCTTTGTGGTAGGTTTCATAATGCCGTATATTTGCTTTGAAAACGTACTTAAATATTTTGTAATATACCAAACATTTCAAATCATCTACATAAGGTATAAAGAAATATTCCTCTTTTCAATCACTACTTCACTTTCTTTTGTAGTCAGAAGTGGATGACCTTGTTAACATCATTTTAAATGTAAATAGACTAACTGATTAATCTCGCACTGGTTGCATTCACTCTCTGAGGGTGGAGAGGGTAAGTGTGTAGTGCAGCATGGGTTGCCCTGTACAAGGGACAGAAGCCATGACTCCTAGATTGATTCATAAATCAAAGTTTGCCTACCACTGCGCTAGACAATGGAAAATATAGTGGCACCCCGTGGTATCTATTCCTCATGAAAGTACCTTCTGGTACAATAATATGCTCAGCTTCAGTGTGTCGCTGGAGACTGAAAAACCTAATTGTACTTTCCTGCAGAAAATGGAGTTCCACAATTAAAGCATTGCGGGCTGAAATATTCACTATAGTAAAGGATAAGAACGGAAAGTTTTATTATGACAAACTTAATAGATCGCCAATTTAAGCGACGGATATTTGCATAATGCTATATTGTAAAATGTTGCTTCAATAACGCTACCTTTTGGCATAATTCCTGAATATAGCTACCTATTAATGAATACCACGGAGTATCACCACGGGTGGCCGAGGTCGTTAAGGTGCGGACTGTGAGCGGAAGGTGTGAGATTCGAATCCACCAGGACAGTCCTCCCTGACTGAGGCTTTTTCCAGGTTTTCCTCAGTGCTCATAAATGGCAAATGCCGGGGAGGTACCCTAAACTTAGGCCAGGAACTTTTTCCTCCTTAAAAAAAAATCCTTTCCAAATCTATCATTTCATCTCGTGTATCGTCAGTGTCCCCGACTGTGGTGCCTCAGTGGTAAAAACGAGCGTTAAACACATTAAAATATATACCACAAAGTAGGTAATATAACCGGTGAATACATTTGTTTACTGTACAAGTCTGGTTACCCTCTTAATTTTAATTAATTTATATTTTTATTTATTATTTTCGATTTTACTCGCATGGACATTACAAATAATTTCTATTTTAAGACATTTCATTGCGTTTACTATATTATACTTACAATAAAACAATAAAGAGGATTGAAACGCATATAAACCACTTGTTTTATTATATAGTTCGTAACCTTAACAATTAAAAAAAAAACAGCTGACGTTTAAGTAAATCACTGTTCCCAGAGATGTTTCCTGAGTAACCTAGTGTTGAGTTGCAACGCTTGATCTCCACAGAAACCAAATATAGATGCGGTTTACCTTATTGTGACTCGGACAGGCTAATGCTAAAGCAAACTTATTAATTACAAAAGTGTCAAAAACAAATATTGCTGAACGCGTTCAAATATATCCAACCCTTGGAATTGTGCACACCATTATCTGAATTTACTGAAATATCAGTAAAAAATAGCTGGAAAGTGCGTAGGGAATATAAAGTCACAAGTGGCGTAAAATCTCCTCTGAAGGAAGGGCCACAAGCCATATAGAGTTCCAACTGATCGGTGTTCAAGGGAATGAAATAATTTGATTGGTATATCAAGATGTCGTGTAATACAATTTGGTACCTCATTCACTTTCCTAAAACATAGAACATCATGTTGATCTTTTCAAATACATCACGTCATCACTACTTGCGTGTTGACATCGAAATCCCAAATAAACAGGCTTCATTTCAAGTTCTTGGATATTATTTGAAATATAAACTGGAGAAGGTCTAAAGCTTATTACAGATTTTTGCATGTTTTACATTTGTTACCTTAGTTATAAGTTTACATTTCATGTATTAAACAGTTTTTACGCGCCAGGTCCTATAGAGAACACAAAGAGCCCCAGGTGTGTAGAGGAAATGCACAGCTGATTAACCCACCCCCCGACTCTCAAGCTCAAGCGCTAACAAGCGCTTTTCGATTGGACGGAAAAATTTCCCACTCGTGCCTCTTTAACATCTTTCACTCCATCATAAGTGCATTGCAGTACACAAGATGCTGGTTTTAAACGTATCTCTTAATGCTCTTTCAAATTGTGCATAAATTGTTTAGAAAGTACAGTAGCATTCACTAATGTCCCTTTGTCAACTAAGAAAAAAGAGGTTACTGTGAAAACTGCGGTTTTAAAATGCGTTGTCTTTAACTTCCTGAAATAGTTTAGTAGTACAGAGAAGTGGCTCAGAATGTACATGGTCCACATTTGTAACAGCTCTTCCTAACCCCCCTTCTGAAATATAATTATAATGTATATTTATGTAAGCTTAGTCGTCATATTTTGACATTGTAATTAGTAATATAAATATTATGTATATATTTGTGTCATAAGCTTTAACTTCAATGTAAGAATTGTACAACATAGAAAGCTTCCACAATAATAAGAAACCCTAGGGTCGCGTGTGAAACTCCGTTTTTAGATTGCCGTTGCAAGGTTAATACACTGAAGAACTTTTAAATTCTTTTAGGACTTTGACCGCAACAAGCGTTGTACTGTTAGCATTTAAACTGGTCAATGCCCATTAATGTCTTAAACGTTCAGAAATAGCAAATGGTACAAGGGGCAGGTGAATTTAAACCAGACAATGGTAAATGCATGTTTGAACGTTTAAAGATAGCCGCGAAACATACGCGTGTATTTGTGAGCCATGGAATCGTCAATGATTATTGGATTTGAATTTAATATATAAGGAAGCGTTTGCTGGCTGGAGCACTCAGTTTGAAGTTTTATGCGAGAAACACAAGCAGTCTAAGTTCCAGACGGTGAGAAGCAACTCACTTAGCAGTTTTCAGTTCTCATACGCAGCTCTAAGCTATACATGCAGTTCTCAGAACTCATTATAAGTTCGATTTTCAGTTTCGCGCGTTGCGGCACTCATCTGTAAGCTTCGCACGTGGCAACTAAGTCTATCGTACGCAAAACACCAGAGGACGCGAAAGAATTTGGACATAATAAAGTAGCAATATATGTCACATTGAATGCTTATTTTTAAAATTGAGCTCCTTTACCAGTCCAGTTGGATAGAAATCAATAAAATAGCAGAATTCAACCCGAAAATTTGTTGTCATTGAAGCGTAGGAAAAACACCGAAGCGAACATTCATCAATATACCAAATCGCTTCAAAATTTAGCGCCCAATCTGTGGCTACAGAAAATATCGAAATTAGCCTCTAATTGTTGAGGCCTATAACTAAACCGCTTCAACATGTACCTTGTGCTTCAATAGAGTAACATTTTCCCTTAGGTTCATCACGGCATTTAAAACCTTGAAAGTATTCCTTGAAGTTGGCACAGAGTTGAAACTTTTGACATTTTATCGCCTCACAGATGAGAAGGGGCACGGAGGGAATACAAGTCACATGCTGTAACTAGGAGAGTACCATTTGTCAGTCTGTTGCCAGGTGCGCGATGAAAACAGCACCCTTAGTAGAACTACAGCGGAAAATGATAATAATAACATTTGTGTTCTATTTCTGTCGGTTTGTTGGCCGAGTCTCCAGCGACATCATGACCTCGCAAGCAACACAGTCTGCAGCGGAGCAATGACTCAAGTCTCACGGTCGAGAAGCAAAACAGGTGTGCAGCTAATATGCTAAAAATTATTACCATCAGTATTTTGAGCAGTTTGCGCTGTGTTACATATTGTAGGGTCATTTTCAAATGAGCGTTTTCTAACAACATTTTATGCAAAATAATTATTTACTGTTTCGGATTGCAGAAAAGAATTTGGGTATAAACTCAAACGTTTAAAACAGTAGGTCTGTAGATTCTATGATGGTGTTTCTCTTATAAAATTCAGTTTTCTCCTTTTCACCAATTAAAAATTGCACCTTTCTCTACTCTTTCTTACTCTGTTAATTTTTATTTGAACAGTACAGACTTTTTCGTCCAATTGTTATGCCTTAATTTCAGACAAATACAAAGCCATTTAATATAAAAAAATTTCAGTCAATGCAAATGTGCCCTAATCTTCTAGCCTTTTTATTTACTTCACAAAGCAATATACGAGGGTAGGACCATAAGTTTCCGACCTAATCATTTTCTAGTAAAGATAAAGACAAAAACTATATTTCACTGCTCAATATAGTTACCCTTTATTGCAATATACTTTTCACATCTTTGAATTAACATTTCAATCCTCCCCCCTGAAAATAGTCAGAAGTCTTGTGTGCTAAATGGGCATAAACAGCATCCAACATTTCTTCGTCACACTTAAATGTCCTTCCTGGAAGGACCTTCTTGAGGAAATAGTCACTGGGAGCTATATCTGGCCTGTAGGGTATATGGTCGATCTCCTTGAAGCCACATTTCTTCACAGCTTCCTTTGCAACAAGAGCTGTGTGCATAGGGGCGCTGTCAGGAAGAAAGCGTACACTACCACTCAGCTTTCCTCGCCTTTTCTCTTTGATGGAAGCACGTAGTCTGTGCAGTAGGCCAGCTTAGTACTCCCCATTTAATGTGGTTTTCCCTTCCTTGAAGTCAATGAAAAGTATTCCTTCACAGTCCCAAAAGATTGTGGCCATGAGCTTTTTGGTTGACTGAGTGACCTTGGTCTTTAGAGGCGGTGCTTCGCCAGGTTTACGCCGCTTCATTGATTCTCTTTTGGACAAGGGATCATAATAGAGGATCATAGTTTCATCTCCTGTAGCAATGTTTTACAGAACTTCTCTCTCGTTACCAGGGCAGAGCTCCAAAAATGCCTGACAACAGTGACTCGTTGGTGCTTTTGGACTGAGGAAAGAAGTCTATCCACCCATCTTGCACTAACCTTATTCATGTTTAAACGTTCATGAATAATTCGAAAGACTTTTGTTTTAGGAAGCCCCAACCTTGCTGCTATTTCTGTAACTTCTACATCTAGAAGTTACAGAATCTGGATGTAGACATACCTTCCGATACATTTATTGTTACTACTTGTCTCATATTTGTATAACATCAGTAGCATGAAACTCCTTTAGTTCTCAAGAGAGAATTTCATGTTTGGTTACCCCATTTCAAATTTTATAAAAGACATTCATTTTCTCATAATTATGGCTCTAGTAATGATCTATTTACGTTTATTAGAACACTTGTCTATTGAATTGTTGCGGTGCTTGCTGAATGTCGGTCCTAATGGTATAGTGGTAACCATACTTGCCTCGGAGACCCAAAATCGCGGGTTCAATCCCGGCCAGGGTCGATGGATTTTTTTCCCGGGCGTGAAAAGTATGACTTCCTTCGGAAGGAAAGCAAAGCCTTGGATCCCGTGTCATAGATTTACGGCACGTAAAAGAACCTGGAGCCTGAAAGAAGAGGCCGTTTCACACCTAGAGTTGAATGGGACGCTGATGACCCAAAATGTTAAAGAGTGTCCGTAAATAAATCAACAAAGTAAAGGACTTTAAGAACGTGGACCGGTTTCAATGCATATCCGGCAGGTTTTAGGGAGGTTATCGTTGCTTTCCCTGTGTTTCACTCATTGAAATGTATACTTGTGCATTCTTAATCATTGTAATACCGATTGTCCTAGATTGAAACAAAATTTAGTGAAATGTGATGGTCACCCGTATATTTCATTTAAAATGAAACCTATTTTGGAGTCGTGTATATATATATATGAATGGGGGGGGGTGTTATTTTTGTATTTATTATTTTTATTGTATTTATTTTTTATTTAATTATTAATTTTTCAATTTTTTCAATATTATATTTTTAGTACATATATCATTTGTTCCTTATGAGTTAAACATTTGCTTGTGCAATTTAATTTAATTTTTAGTTTATTGCAAAAGCGTGAGGGCCCAGAACTTCTGCGCGATGGATGAATTATATTTGTTATAAATAAATACATGTATACTTCGTAGTCATATAGAAAAACGGGTATTTATATACGCAGTAAAGTCTTCTGGGACAGCGCCAAGGCAAAATGATGGAATAATTTCCTCTAAACCTAACATTTCCTGGATATTCGCCATTCCCCCCTTTTCCTTTCTGCCTCATGTCATCTTCCATAAAAGTATCTTGCGTTACTCACTTTTCCGTTGTAAATGACTTGAGAAAAACTAATAAGAGTGCCATTGAGGTGCAGGAAATAAGGAAACCCCCTCTTTGTGTTCTTTTGTGAAAAAATTTTAAATGGCTCTGATTGTAAAACATCTAAAGCATACCCTTTTATTATCGACAATCATTGTCTTTAACTCTGAACAGTATATATTAGATGGTGAACACATAAGATACCTCTATACAAGATCCCAAATTGAGAAGTTTATGAACTCATTCCCACGATGATAAAGACTACATAGCGTTCTTTTTTTTTTAACGAGAGACGTAATAAAATACTCCAAATGGGAGTGTTTAACGATTCTTGGCTCCAGCTGGAATCATTCCGAAAGAATTGTGTCTTTTTATTGGTCTTCTCCTCCTCCTTTCTATAAGGGCGTTCACGAGAGAAAGATTTATAGCGTCATTTACAAGAATTTCTAGGACTTCCTTCAACTTTGGGTTGCTTATATTCCTTTAACACTTCCAGGATTTAATTTCTTTATTCGTGCTCATTTTTCTCAACAGTTTCAGCCTACTATTTTTTTTTTTTATCTTTCCTGCAATATTTGCAGCTATATTTTTACATAAAGCGCGTATACCACCAGGTTTAAAGCTTACATATTAATGTTTTTCTCCCTTTAACACACTCTTGTTGCTTATTTTACATGCATTTCCATGCATAATGTTACCTTCGATATTCAATATTTATTTTTACCACCTTCACTCGAGCAGTTCGAAATATAGCGCTTACTAATTTGTGACTTTTTCTTAGTATTTTATCATTTTCCGCTTTCTAGTTATTGTGATTATATTCCGAGGACGCCAATAAACATCACTTTTACAGCAGATATGTATTTAATATATTTCAATTGGACCGAAAAACAACAATAATGTGTAATATGATGTTCTGTAAACAGATGTGACTCACATACATTATGATAACGTTGCTACGTGACAGGTAAATCAATGAACAAATGAAGTTCAAATTATCGTATGATGTTCTGTAAACAGATGTGACTCACATTACGTTATGCTAGCGTTGCTACAACAAAATTAAGCTGCACCCCCACAGTACCACCGAGATGTACGTGCGTGCCTTGATGACAATCTTCCAAGGTACTGGATAGGACAAAGAGGTCCGATTGAGTCTCCACCGCGTTCTACGGATCTAACTCCGTTGGACTTCTACCTATGGGGAACTCTTAAGGATGTTGTATATCGTAGAAAACCAGCTACACTGACAGCGCTTCGGGAAGAAATTGAAACGGCATGTGCTGCAATCGCTGAGTACACTTTCGCAAACGTTGCTCAATCAGTAGTTCAACGTACTCAGAATGTATCGACGCCGATGGTGGGCATTTTGAGCAACTATTGTAACTGTAAAAGTGTAAGATGATTAGTGCTGATCATTTTCTGTTTGTGTGAATTGAGTTTTGTTATTATCTCCTACTTATATTTCACTGAATATATATATTGCTAGTAATCTATAACTGTAAATGAAATATTTTTAGTTTTCCATAGAACGCTGCGAGTGTTACCTTGCTACTATACTTCATATATGTGCCTCTATTTAAATAAACAATGCATGTATTAGTCCAGTCATAAATCAAAGAAAAATACTACAAGAATGTTATAGTTACATATTATATTTTTATATATAGATATATGGTAATATAATTATAATAAACATATATTATATGAATGTAATAAACAAAAACAAAAGTGATAAAAAAAACAAAAATATCCTACTTATGTGCGGGGAAGAGCAAGACATATTGACATCTGTGATAAGCCAGGAATGGGATGGTTTAGAACAAGAGAACATTAAAGTGGGATAAAAATGGATATATTAAGGGAATAGGTCCTATGTGTACAGAACCAGATAGTACTTGGCATTGTGTATTAGAATGGAGGCAAATCAAGTTCTGAAGGGAGCAGTTCCTATCACAAAAGCGGGAAAACTTACTACATGAAATAAGAGGCAGAAGAATTTTATATGTAAAATCAGACAAAAATATTAAGGAATTCAGAAAATTCCATAGGCAAGGTAAGAAAAAAATAATTACGAAAGATGGATAAGACAAGTGGAAACAACAATGTTGACAATTGCACTATCTAGGATTATTTTTTTATTTGGTTTATTTACGGACGCTCTTTAACATCTCAGGTCATCAGCGTCCCATTCAATTCAGGGGATGAAACGCCGACAAATTTTGCTCAAAGGCCTCTCTTTCAGGCTTGAGGTTCTTTTTCGTGCCGTAAATGTACGACACGGGACCCACGGCTTTACTTCCCTTCCGAAGGAACTATCTAGGAGTGAATACACACTCCCGTTACACACTCAACGGAGTTAATTGTAATGGGGTACGGAAGGCGTGCAACTGGATAAATAGAGGGGACTAAGTAGAAAATTTAAATGTTTTAATACTAGTAAGGTTACATGTATTCAGAATATGAAAATATAAATTGTTTACTTTGATTTTTACACGTTTATTGTTTGTAAAAACTGAATGGAATTGGTTTTATTTGTATGTTAAAATTATTATATCTGCATGTAAATTTGAAATTGGATGAAATGCATGTATTCATTCATTCATACCTATAGCATGGTAATTAGCATTTATTTCAGCAGATATTTTCTCGCAGCATATATTAAGAGTTGTTATGACACGAAAAAAACAACAAATAAATGTATAAGAAAATAAAATGAATCTTAACATCATTTCTAGTTTGGGATGCTAGCGAAGACTTTGGTAGAGTTTTTACATGGGTAATAAAGATGATATAATTAAAGTAAAAATGTTAGTAAAAAGAATGAAGGAACACAGTTATACGTCGCATAGTGATCTGAAATGTAATGAAAAAATGGAGGTTAAAATATAAATTAAGAAAGTTATAGTAAAGTAAAAAAATAAATAAATAAAAAATAAATACTTAAGTATTATTATGAAGTAAACGGAATAATTATCATTCGTAAGTTATAATATTTCTCTTTTAATAAAAATAAACACAACGTATTTCATTTTATGCAGTGTGGTTTTTCCCCTACCTTTGTTCTTTAATCCAATTCCGCAGAAAATTAAAGCATTTTTCAATTTTATATACAATACCTTTTCATAATAAAAATTTATCTATACAGACAATATTATAAATAAAATATAGAAGCAGCCTAAAAATGTCCAAAACTTATTAAAAACGAATACAGAAAATAGCGAGATTTGCTACGCCATTCTTTGCCGTATTGAATATGGAATTTCTAAAGGAAAAAGAAATGTGGAGGGTTAAACCAAATCATGCAGGAATGTTAATTAATTCCACTGCAATAATTTCAGAGACAGTAGAGGGATCTGAGAGAGGCAATTTGAGATAGAAACTATCTCGTCTATCTATTTAACCTTCAATGTTATGGCATAATGTTTCAAAAGTACCAATACGCCACTGAGAAATAAATGTTCCATCAGAAATTACCTAACATATTAACAGACGAAAGTTTATACACATGTCTTTTCGGCAATATGATACTGGCTGTAATGAAGTAAAAACAGATCGTGGTTATCGAGTTCGAGTTTCACTATTTCTTTATTACCTTTACATTTTTATTATGAGCATATTGTATCTTAAAATAAATCACAGGACCGGAATCTAGGATATTCCAAGAAATAGTCTGTTATCTTATACACAGTCAGCTGGGCTGGCCTCCAGTGAAGCGATTCCCAAACTTTTGCCCATGCGACCACTTTTTCGAGAGCGAAATTACTATGACGCCTTCATTTACTCGCTGCTCAATAATTATTAATACGCATTTTCGCGCGCCATTTCAACAACGTGAGAGTCGCTTCTGGCTTGCATTGTTACGTAGCTGTATAACTGGGCAATGCATGAGTTAGTTACGAGTTTTAATAAGAAGCGACGTGATAATGGGTGAGTTCTTAAGGAAACCAAGAAGAGTAAATCTAGCAAATAGTGCAGTATATACATTTTGCACTGTATCTCAAAAACTTGTAAAGCTATCAATACGAAATTTTATGAGGTATTAAGAATACTTAACTAAAAATACTCTGTAAATTTTAAATCTCTAATAAATATAAAACATTTTTTTAAACAAAAATAAATATATTTCCCGAAAAATTAAAATTTTGATATATATGTACATTTTTCTAATGATTGACTGGACCAATCTCATTGAAAATTTGTACACACATAATGTATGCAAATATGAAGTGTGGTAAGTATAAGTATTTAAAAATCAATATTAGTTGATAAAAATCAATACCAATAAAAATTAAAAATATTTCTATTTTTTTTTTTTTTTCAAAATTTGAAAATTTGAAAATTAATTTCATTTCAAGCAACTAGCATAGATACATGCAAGTGGTAAGTTTTCTGTAGTTTATGTAAAAAAATCATTCCAATTCCATTAATAGTTTATAAGAAAATTGCACAATTATGTCACAGTGTTTTCAGTAATTTAACAAAAGTTTATTTTTGTTCAACATTTTTTTTATAAATCTTTTTACATGCATTATAGCATTAAAATTTACTGAGCATATTTAATTACGTTTTTCAATATCCCACATAAGTTTGAAACTCTCTGAGATACAGTGCAAAATGTATACTGCTGCATTATTTGCTAGATTTACACTTCCAGATACCTTAAAGAATTGTATTGTTTCTGCCTGAACAGATTCTCTCTAGATGCAATGAACGCGCAATCTCTTAAACACCTTGAAAGTTTTAACAGTTCAGTTTCAAAGTCATGAGTGATCGGCCAGAATATGTTAATACCAAATGTTGTGGATTTTTATCAACAGAGAGTATGAAACCTACGCTCATCAAACATCTTACTACTAAACATCCATCTCGCAAAGCAGTTTTGAAGACATACTAAGGCACTGTTAGCCCATTTCGCTTTAACAGCCTTTAATTTCAACTTCTATGTACTCCGTAACTTTTCTTCGAGAACCAGAGATCCCTAGTTAAAATTGTTTCACTGAGACTACTTAAAACTTTCTCATATTATTTCGGTATAGTCATTAATATCCATAAATTGTTTTAACGTATTTTTCCTACGCTACATGTCAGCTATCGCAAACAGAAATGGGAGAACACAATTTAAGAACGGCAGTTATTAAGAGTTGTTTCTCTCGGCTTGGAGTTGTGTGGTTTGTTCCCTGTGGTCGACAATGTGTGGTGGATATTTTTAAAAGAGCGTGCGTTCTGGAACAACGGACAATCCCGCTTGTCACGTGCCAGAGAACTAAAATTGGGGACTTGGCGCGCATCCTGTTTCCCCACGGTGAAGGAGAAATTGTTAGGTTTCAGTTGACGCTCCAGAAAAATAAACCATTAGCAATATTCCACAAGCTACACGCAAGAAAGCAGCGGCATTCTAAATATACAGATGATAATGCTTTTCTAAATGGCTGTAGTATAGTACGTATATATGTACATAAATATACAGAGTGTGCTAAAATGTATATGCAATTCAAGCAAAGAAAAAACTGTGTTAACATAGCAAAACTGAATTCATACAAACAGAAAATGATGAGCACTAATCATCTTACACTTTTACAGTTACAACAGTTGCTCAAAATGCCCACCATCGGCGACGATACACTTCTGAGAACGTTGAACTACTGATTGAGCAACGTTTGCGGAAGTGTCCTCAGCGATTGCAGCACATGCCGTTTCAATTTCTTCCCGAAGTGCTGTCAGTGTAGCTGGTTTTCTACGATATACAATCCTTAAGAGTTCCCCATAGGTAGAAGTCCAACGGGGTTAGATCCGGAGAACACGGTGGAAACTCAATCAGACCTCTTCGTCCTATCCAGTGCCTTGGAAGATTGTCATCAAGGTAAGCACGTACATCTTGGTGGTAATGTGGTGGTGAACCATCCTGTTAGAAGTAAAATTCCTCATTTCCAAAGAGTGTATGAATGGCGGGTAAGACGGAATTGTTACTCGCGTTGGTGGTTCTGTTTTGTACACATGTCTTCATTGCCTTTGAACTGCAACAACATTCTCGATTTTCGAATACCACTTCAAAAATTCTTCCCACTGTTCAAACGATAATCTTGGCTCCATTTTGTTGTAGCAACGCTATCATAATGAGAGTCACATCTATTTACAGAACATCATACTATACATTACTGTTGTATATATATATATATATATATATATATATATATTAAACAAAATAGTTAAATTGGTTTTGAGGGGACTGAATGCTGTACAGAGCTTAAGAGGTGGCAAATAACACTAAGGTTAAAGCGGAAAAATATATACCAGTTGCACTATTAATTCCGTTTAAGATGCTCGCAATATATTTAATAATTGAATAACTTAATTTTGCATTGTTCTTATATTACGTTTGAGAACGATGGCTTAGTTTTCTGACAAAATATCTGAATCGTGTATAAACTATAAGAAATGTCAACACATTTTACTATAACATGCCCCCCCCAAAAAAAAAATCGACCCCAACTGCTGAAATTTAAGACATCTCTTTATTAACTTCTTTCTTCTCTCTGCCTCTTTACCTTTAAGTTTAAACCTTCAGTCTGTCGTCTACTATATCCATTTTTGCATTGTACCCTAGATTGAGAAGCCAGCACTTTACTCATGGATGTAGTCAATCTCGCTAAGCTAATCTTTGTGAATTTACGCTACATCATAAACATTTTCCACTTATGGTTGCCTAATTTTTACAACGTTCTATATATAAAATTACAATATATTTAAATAGTTAAGTTCAAAAGTAGCGTGTCATTGAATAGTAATTCGATCCTAGTGGTGTAGTGGTAATCATGTTTGCCTCATAGACCCAAGAACGCGGGTTCAAGCCCGGTCAGGATTGATGGATTTTTTCGGGCGTAAAAATTCTAAGTTTGGCTTCCTTTGGAAGGGAAGTGAAGCCGTGGGTCCCGTGTCGTACATTTACAGCACAATAAAGAACCTCAAGCCTGAAAGAAGAGACCTCAAAGCAAAATTTGTCGGCTGTTTCACGCCCTGCATTGAACGAAACGCTGATAACCTGAGATTTTAAAGAGCGTCCATAAATAAACCAAATCAACAAACAAAATTGAATAGTAAATTTTCATAAATACAAAAAAGCCCTTCTTACGTAGGTATTTTTTTAAGAAAAATAGTATTCCATGTTATATTTAAGATTCGCTTGTCCCCTTAATTAGTAAAGCACAAAATTAAACACAATCTCATTTTAATCAATACAGTTTATGTATATTGTCTCTGAAATAAAACAGAACAAGAACTATGTTGTACTTAATTTATTGTCTAGTGCATATCCTCACTTTATTATTTAAGAAGATAACATTAATTTGTTTCCAGTAAAGTTTTATAGCTATCTTTCCAAAGTTTGCTCATAACCAAACAGAATGCATATATGAGAGATAATATCATCAGATTTCGAAGGCATCTCACTTATTTTGCGCTAAGTATTATGAAGCGAGGTGGCTTTAAAAAGATAAAAGCATCTCAGAAATTTTTTCTTGAATCTCCAAAACCACTCTAAATTAAATGCAGTGTGATAAATAGTAGAACCAGAAATATATTGAAAATCTAAAATAGGCGCATTCACTGTGGAACTTGTAAAATATATTAGAAAGGCTAAAATATATATAAAACACGTGTAAATAAAAAATACATTCTACCATAAAAGTGAAGGAGTTTGTCCTGGCAAAGAAAATGGAACTGATGAAATTGAAAGTATAGTGTATAAGAAGGGCAATAAACCTCGTAAAAATGAAAGCTGGTTAATAGAAGATATATTCAGATTTTTACTGAATTTTTGTACTTGGGAATGAAGTTGGAAAAAGCTCTGGAAAATGACATTGGCTAATGGAAGAATTGGCAATGACGTTATATTTAGTACAGGGTTAAATATTTAGGGAAAATGTATTCTGCTTTGGTTAGATATATGGATCGGAAATCTAGGGAAATGAGATGATGGCATACTACAGATTTAATTCATAGAGTTTTTTTTTGTAAGCTGATACTCCTATGCCCCAATACTACAACTAAAACTGAAGACTTGGTAGAACTGGGAAGGGCAAGTGTGAAAAGATATATGATAGAAAGGATAACAAGATATTTCTTTCGGGTTCAAGAGCTACCCGATACTGATAATGTGAAAATATGCCTGAGATATGAAGAATATTGGTTTTTTTGACTAATACCTGGTTAGGGAAAGTGAGAGAGCAGGCGTACAAGAATGATCTAGGAGATTTCTGGAGTAAAATTGGTGATTTCAGAAGGGGATTTTGGAGGGAGGTGAGAGTAAGGCTGGAAGATATGGGCAGGTAAATTTTGATTTCTCAGTTTAGAGAGAAAAGTTCGTTTACATGGTACGAGGATATTAAAAATGGAAAAGACAAGGGAAAGTATACCGTAATTTTTAGGAAGAATAAAAGGAAGGGGTTATCTGAGTTTCGATTAAGTGTTTGGAAATTAAGGAGTTCGACAAGAGATGGTATCCCAGAGATCTGCTCTATCTTACTATAACTAAGAAGTTATAGTAAGAAACCTTTTTGAAAATTAAACTGAGATATCTAAATTAGGGTTAAATGAAGATTATCAGTATCTAGAAATAAATAGTTGAATTAAAATAATAAAATATATTCTATTAGTTTATAGGCAGGGTTTTTTTTGGGGGGGGTAGTGTTTAACGTCCGTTTTTACTACTGAGGCACCGCAGGCGGTGGCACTGATGATACATGAAATTAAATGATACAATGAGAGAGAATGTTTTTTAAGGTAGGAAACGTTCAAGGCCTAAGTTAGAGTACTTCCCCGGCATTTGCCATTTATGACGACTGAGGAATACCTGGAAAAAAACCTCAGCCAGGGAGGACGGTCCTGGCGGGATTCAAATCACAAACAATTACGTGCCTTAACGACCTCGGCCACCCTGGCGGTATTATTAGGCAGTGTGATTTAATACATGTAACTATTTAGATCTGTTCTATTTGAAGATAGCATTTTGGGGAATTATTTACATAGAGTTAGAAATTAGTGGATGTACATAGTTAACAAATGAGTTTTGGGTGATTTGTTAAATTATTTTTGAAATTGCTGGAGGTTACATAATAGGTTTAGAGTTATAACTTTAATCAACAAGTCTTGTTTTGAATTGAGGTGCAGTGGAATGTGTAATGTTTATTTGTTAATTAGGTTTGCTTCGATGCGAGCAGGTGCATTGTTTTTAAGGGGTGTCAGAGGAGAAATTGGGGAAGGGTGTGTTATGTTTGGAGAACCTGAAGGAATATTTCATTGTTTATTAGAGCGTGAAGATGTAAAGAGATGGAGGGAGGATATATGGGAGCAAAATGGGATAAATTACAGAAACAAAATATAGCATGCAAAATGTTGCCTGATTTGGGGACAAAGAGAAATAATTGGGGATATTTAGAAAAAGTAAGGGAGGAATGGATTAGAACAGTTAATAAGAATGAGAGAATTAGGGTATGGTTGATAAAATAGTACTAACAAGAGGAAACACAAGAAGGGGGGGTTCATTATCAAATGACCTGGGGGTTGTGGCTAATGAGGCCTCATATTGATGTTAGATTTATTATTAATAATATAATGTAGTATGTATAAAGGCTTTTAAGCATTTTGGGTAATATTGTTTTTGATATTATTACTTTTTTTAAGATATTTTATGTGTTTGTTTAGATATAATTGAGTAACTTATAAACATGGGAATTATTAGTGTAGAAATTGCAGCTAATTGGTTAAAATTCATAATTCGTGTATAAATTATTTATAGTAATGTTTCATTTTGGTTGGATCAGAGCCTGGTCCCCTGGATATTCCAGTAGGTAGCTGCTGATGAACCGGGAACTAGGGTACAGATCTAATCATATTGAAATGCTTGGATTAAAGTATTAAGAATTAAAAAAAGTATACATTTATAATGCTATAAATATGTTACTAATTACGTATTTTTTATTACATTTTGATTGGCATGTGTGCCTTGTGGAATTACGGAAGGTACTAATTTTATTTTTTTATATTTTAACTTAATTTTTGGTGTTCATTTTATTATAAATATTCTGTATGTTGATGTATGAGGAATAAATTCATTCATTCTATTAGTGATTGATGAACTCAAGAAAAACTGGAACATGGTAGGAGCTTAATAGAGGGAACTAATGAGGGGAAGATATAAGGAAAAGAATGGACAGAGAACCCTCTGATGTGAAAAAATTACTTGAAGTAGTGGTTGAACTTCTGTCTCCTGGAATTCCAGTAGAAAACTACTGATAACTAAATACACAGTTTAGCTAGTATCATGAACATTGTTTTGTGTTGTTTCAGGAACTGAAATAAGAATAATGATGTTTAATTTACATTTAAACAAAGAAACTTATTGTAACGCAAGTTGTATTCGTGGGAGTTATACCAAGAATAAATGTAAATATTTCACAGTTTATGTCAAAACCACAGCCTCCCTACATGCAAGTAATTAAGAGGGTGTAAATAAACAGGAATTCATATACACATCCAAATAATTACAGTCGCAACCCACCTGCACGTGGTTCAAAAGTTAATGTTAATATTCCCACTACAAATTGCACATCGAACAATAAAGGTCGTTCCCATAAACGGTGCAAAAAAGGGCAAAATTCCAGAAAAAAAATGTACTACTGCATTAATTGGACCAGTGAATTCCCGTGGGACGAAAAATGAAAACATAACTAAGTTGTGAGGGGTGCAAGAAGGGAAAGAACCGGGTTTATGATGTTAGGGGTAATGTTCTGATTATTATATAGCAGTGCCCTCTCACCATGCATGTTTCGCTTAGTACCACAGCCAGCAACATCAGTAATTAGGAAAACTATTTATTGCTTTTGCACTCATACGTATATTAACTCATTAATTATGTTCCGATCGGTGGTACAGCCTATAATGCTTATAAACTGTAATAATCATAAATGGCAGGCTAAGCAGATTTCAATTTTGCCAACAGTTATCATTGTTCCCTAAATTTCATTTACTTTACCTTTTGAATTAACATGTAAAATATATTTGTATTTTGTATTATGTGTCGCTAAATTCATGCATGAATATACAGTAGTGATCATCAATTAAATTTTTTATGTTTTTTGTTCCTTTATTTATCTCCATATTTTTGTATATCTCCTCTCTCCCCTAGTTCTTTAATACTTTCTCCCTCCAAGATGGAGTTACAAGTTAACAGTTTCTGGTTTTTTCTCATTACTATTTGCTGCGTTTAGCACTTCCTTACCCTCTTGCTTTATTTTTTCTGCTACTTCTCTGCGTACTTTTCCACTATCTGCTGGACTGCTAAACCTATGTACAAACATCCTGCCAATGGATAAGCTAACGGTCTTGCCGATTCTGCGATATGGAAAAGGCCATATTGTGAACTACTGAACCCGAAAATATGAAAGATAAGAAAAGAAACGTAAAAAAGAGTCTGGAAGTATTTAAAATGAATAGGAAATGAAATAAAATTAGCATTGGGAACATGCACAGTTAAAGAACAAATGAGAATCTGATTATTTCACTGTTTTACAGATCTCTATAAGCTAGACATGGCTGTCTAGCTGTAAATTTTCAATGCCCATAATGTTTGTCAATGTTGAAGTTTGTAAACATTTCCTTCAAATCATGGGAAATGGCAAATTGGAAAGAGGGTAAACACGGTAAATAGAAAAAGAAGCTTTTAAAATTCCTTCAGTTTAAGCTCCTCCATTTTTATAGATTCCCTATAACCTTTAGCTTTGGTAAAATGAACATCGTTTGAAGTTGGCAATGCATGGTCATGAGCAATTAGTTC